>CM053026.1:356896231-357436146 GCA_028564925.1 Lithobates sylvaticus | reverse complement strand
AGTCAGAACCTCAGGGTTGATAAATTTCACACATATATACTATAGTTTGTAGACTCTGCATTTCATACAGACTAAATAATACACACTTTTTTGTTTTTTTATATCAAAAAAATATAACAGAATATATATTTAGCCTAAATTTATTAGGAACGATTATCTATTTTCCAAGTTTTATAGCAGCTAAGGGTAACATTGAAAAATTTTTTTTTTCCTTTATGTAGTAAAAATTTAAAATATCTGTGGTGATTAAATATCACCAAAAGAAAGCTCTATCTGTCTAAAAAATTCTATAAAATAAATTTGGGTACATTGTTGCGTTGCTGAGTAATTGTTAGTAAAAATATCACAATCCCGAAAACTGAAAAATGTCCTGAACAGGAAAAGGGTTTAATATGCTGTTGTTCAAGTGGGTTAAAAAATACACAGGTTTCGCCTCTCTTCACCAAACCTTATGTCTGAACAGTGAAAGAGCAGCAGCAGACTGATTAAGTCATTCTGCTCACTCTTCACTCTGCTATCTCCTCCTATTACCAAGTTCCTTGTCAACACATTTGCATGCAGGACACCTAACTGTCTCTCTAGTCTGCCCCCCCCCCCATCTCCTAATCAGAGTGTTGCTGTATAAGGAATTACAAGAAGCTGATATCAAGTCAAATTCAGGTAATTCCTTTGGTTGCATTTAAAAAATGTAATATTCATTACTTAATACAGTATATAGTAATTATCAGGGACCTGGTCCGCCGCGCGCCCCAGTGCGCAGACGCATAGGTCCGGCGCTGCGGCGCACAGTAGGAGTCAGAGGAACGATGTGGCGGCGCACGAACGTACGCGGCCCAGCTGAACGGCGCGCGCGCATGCGCGCTAGTGCACGTCCCATGTGACCTCCACCCGGCCTATAAAAGAGAGGCCCTTGGACCCAGACAGACGCTGGTTCGTCTCTCAGCTGTTCCCTTGTCCCTTGTACCTGTGTCTGCTGTATCTACTTGCCTACCCGTTGCCGACCCGGATTGTCTTGACCTTGTTACCTTCTCCAACCTTGACCTTTGGCTTGTTTACCCGGATCACCACCTCTCTCCTGTGTTTGACCCTCGGCCTGTATACCGGACTTCCACCGCCTGCTTAAGCAGTACTTGACCCTCAGCCTGCCTTGACCTCTTGCTTGTGTTTGACCATTCTATCTGGACTTGTCCTCCTGTGTTAACCTTCTGCTTGTGCCTGATTAATCTTGTGTTTGATCCTCAGCCTGCTGCCTGTTTACCCATCAGTGTTGGAGCCTCCGCCAGTCTGCCTGTATACCCAACTACACCTGGATCCACGCCTAGCCACCACCCAACAGGTGGCTTGTGCCTCTTGGTGCCAACCGTCCCCTGTACCATCTTCAGGGGTGGTAGGCGCTGAGTCGCAAGGGCAACCGCTCTCGGCATCTTGGCCTCGGTGAGTACTTAGTTCCTGATAGTACGAACCAGCCATGACAGAGGCCAACAGAGCGGGATCTCCTCTGGAGATGCTATGCCAACAGGTATCTGCCCTCATGGAAGCTGTACAAAAGCTACAAGAAGGCTATGTACAGGTGGACAACCGTCTTCAACAGTTGGCAACAGCCTCTCTTCCGACAAGCCCAGCTCCTGGATCAGCCAGTAGAAGTTCTGCACCGCAGGCCCAAGCGCCACCCGCCATGATGGCTGTACCCGAACCCAAGGTCCCAGTACCTGAGCGATTTTCAGGCGATCGCAGGAAGTTCAGGTCTTTCAAGAACGCCTGCACCTTGTACCTTGCCTTACAGCCCCGAACTTTCTCTTCAGAAATTGTAAAAGTGGGATTTGTCATGTCATTGCTATCAGAGGAACCCCAGACCTGGGCCCACGGTCTCATGGAGCAGAGGAACCCCCTGTTAAACACTGTGGACTCTTTCTTTGAAGCAATGGGCCAACTTTATGATGACCCTCAGCGTTCTGCCACTGCCGAAGCCACACTACATACTCTTTCCCAGGGCAAAAGGCTAGTAGAAGACTACACGGCAGAGTTTCGCAAATGGTCAGCCGACACTACCTGGAACGAGGCAGCCCTTCGTTATCAATATCGATTGGGGCTGAACGAAGTCCTGAAGGATGAGTTAGCTCGGGTGGAGACCCCCACAATCCTGGAGGAGTTAATCCAACTGGCCACCAAGTTGGACCGGCGCATGCGGGAACGGCGTTCCGAGCGCCTACAGAATCCCCGACCAGTGTGGGTACCCCCTAGGGCACCGCCTACATACTCTGCCTCCTCCTTTTCTCCAGGTACGCCGGCTCCGGAGGGGGAGCCCATGCAACTTGGCCTAGTTCGCCCCCGGCTTTCTCAGGAAGAAAGGCAACGCAGACGCAGGTCTAACCTGTGCCTCTACTGCGGGGGTTCTGGGCACTACCTACTGAACTGCCCCATCCGGCCCAGTAAGTTGCCCTCTCAAACCACTGTCAACTGTCAAACCATTAACCTTGTCCAGGCTTACGTGACTCTTTCTGTCTCCCTACAGCTGGCGGGAAAGGAGATTCGGCTCCCGGCCGTAATTGATTCAGGCGCCTGCAGTTGTTTTCTGGACATTTCCATCGCCAACAAATGGCACATCCCCTGTCTAAATAAAGAAAGACCTTTACTGTTCCACTTGGCTGACGGGTCCCTTCCACACTCAGGACCAGTAGTCCAGGAGACCCCACCTATCCTCACCACTACAGACTCCGGCCACCAGGAACTGCTACGTTTTGATTTGATTTCTTCCCCGATGTTTCCCATCATCCTGGGACTCCCTTGGTTACAGGCCCATGATCCTCAGATCCATTGGGACCGGAAGGAGGTCTCCTTCTCTTCTCCCTACTGTCATCAACATTGCATCTCCCCGGCTCCGAGCTGTCACCTGGCAGTCATCTCAGCACCAGAAAACCTCCAGCACATTCCACCTGCCTATCAAGACTTCAGGGATGTGTTTGACAAGAAGAAGGCCGACCATCTACCACCTCACCGGGCTTATGACTGCCCCATTGAGCTTTTGTCTGGCTCTGAGATTCCTTTCGGGCGTATATTCCCGTTATCTGAAACTGAGTTGAAAACATTGAAAGCCTACATTGACGAAAACCTTGAAAAGGGCTTCATTCGGCCCTCTACCTCCCCGGCTGGGGCTGGCATCTTTTTTGTAGGGAAAAAAGATGGGTCACTCCGACCTTGCATTGACTATAGGGAGCTTAATAAAATCACGGTGAAGAACCGGTACCCGCTACCTCTAATTCCCGAGCTCCTCCAACGTTTCCGATCGGCCAAAGTTTTTTCCAAGCTTGATTTAAGGGGCGCTTATAATCTTGTCAGGATCCGCGCAGGTGATGAATGGAAGACAGCCTTCAGGTCCAGGTTTGGCCACTATGAGTATTTGGTGATGCCCTTTGGCCTGTGTAATGCTCCAGCTACCTTCCAACATCTGGTGAATGACATCTTTAGGGAGCACCTGGACGACTTCTTGGTTGTATACCTGGACGATATCCTTATTTTTTCAGCCACCTTGGAAATGCATCGGAGCCACGTTAGGAGAGTACTTGCCATCCTTAGAGCCCACCAATTATATCTTAAGGCCGAAAAATGTGAATTTGAGAAAACTTCTGTACAGTTCTTGGGGTTCATCATCTCTACCGAAGGCACTGCAATGGATCCCCAAAAGGTCAAGGCGGTGATAGAATGGTCAGCTCCCAAGGACAAAAAGGCCGTCCAACGTTTCATCGGGTTTGCTAATTTTTATCGGAGGTTCATCATCGGGTTCTCCTCTATCGTTGCTCCCATCACCCGCCTAACCCAACAACATGGCCGTTTCCAATGGTCCCAGGAAGCCCAGGATGCTTTCACCAAACTAAAGACCCTCTTCACCTCTGCTCCTATTCTACGACACCCGGATCCTCTACTTCCCTTTGTACTGGAGGTTGACGCCTCGGAATCTGCCACAGGTGCCATCCTGTCACAACGCCACGGGCCAAAAGCCCTCCTTCACCCAGTGGCTTTTGCCTCCCGGAAATTGAGCCCATCCGAAAGAAATTATGATGTTGGGGATCGCGAGCTATTAGCCATTAAGGCCGCCTTGGAAGAATGGAGGTACCTTCTGGAGGGGGCAACTCATCCAATTACTATCTTTACGGATCATAAAAATCTCGAATATTTACGTACCGCCAAACGGTTGAGGCCTCGGCAAGCTCGCTGGGCACTTTTTTTTTCTAGATTTACCTTTCATATTTCCTATCGGCCAGGGTCAAAGAATGGCAAAGCAGATGCCCTCTCCCGAATCTCTCCGGAATCTTCTCAAATGTCGGAACCAAGTACCATTTTGGCTCCCCAAAATTTTCTGCTTCTTACTCCGGCAGATCTGTCTACCTCTCTCCTCACTGCCTCAGCTCATTGCCAGGACCCCATTGTGTCTACTCTGGAGAAACGTGAAGACCTATTCTGGTCTCGGAATAAAATTTTTGTACCCCTAGAAGTAAGACCTTTGGTCTTGAAGACTCTCCATGACCACAAACTGGCAGGTCACTTCGGGAACCGGAAGACGGCCGAACTCATCTCTCGTACCTTTTGGTGGCCAGGCTGGAGGCAGGACTGCCGTACTTACATCTCTTCCTGTGTTCCGTGCCAACGAAACAAGGGTCAAAAAACCAAACCCTGGGGGTTATTGAGGCCATTACCCATCCCGGAACGTCCATGGGCAGACATCTCAATGGATTTTATTGTGGAACTACCCCCCTCAGAAGGATTTTCTACCATTCTGGTAGTGGTTGATCGACTGTCCAAAATGGCCCATTTCTTGCCTATGGTTGGTACTCCCTCTGCTCTCGAGACTGCCAACATCTTTACCAAAGAGGTCGTCAGGCTCCATGGGGTCCCCAGGAGCATTGTCTCTGACAGAGGTTCCCAATTCACCTCGAAGTTTTGGAAGGCACTCTGCAAAACCTTAGGAATCAAAATCTGTCTTTCTTCAGCCTATCACCCGCAAAGTAATGGCCAAACAGAGCGTACCAACCAGACGCTCGAGCAGTATTTGCGATGCTTCTGCTCCTCTGCTCAAGATGATTGGTCCTCCTTGCTGGCGTACGCGGAGTTCGCATACAATAATTCTTCCCACTCAGCTACCAACCAAACTCCTTTCTGGGCAAACTGTGGCTTCCACCCATCATTTCTGCCAAACTCAATTCCTGAATCACCAGTTCCTGCGGTACAAGAGCGTCTAGAGGCCATTCAAAACAACTTTCGAAAGCTCCAGGAGACCATGCAACAGGCTCAAGAAGGGTACGAAAGATACCACAACAGAGGCAGGAGGGAGAACCCCCATTTCAAAATCGGGGAAAAAGTGTGGTTGTCTACGGCTCATCTCAAGCTCTCTTGCCCCTCACGGAAACTGGGCCCCAAATTCATTGGGCCATTTGAGGTCAAAAAGGCAGTGAATCCCGTGGCCTTTGAGCTTTCGCTACCAAAAACTTACAAGATACATCCTGTTTTCCATGCATCTTTACTGAGACCTTTGGTTCCAAGTCCCTTCCCAGACAGGGAGGAACCTCCGCCACCACCTGTCACAATCGATGGCATGGAAGAATTCGAGGTGGAATCACTTCTAGGATGCAGGAAGGTGGGTCGTCAGCTACAGTATCTAGTGAAATGGAAGGGGTACCCATTGGAGGATAATTCCTGGGAGCCATCGGGAAATTTCCATGCACCAAGGTTAATTAAGATTTTCCAGCAGGAGCATCCTGAACTAATGGACAGCCTGGGCGTCCGGAGTCCGCCCCTTGGGGGGGGGCACTATCAGGGACCTGGTCCGCCGCGCGCCCCAGTGCGCAGACGCATAGGTCCGGCGCTGCGGCGCACAGTAGGAGTCAGAGGAACGATGTGGCGGCGCACGAACGTACGCGGCCCAGCTGAACGGCGCGCGCGCATGCGCGCTAGTGCACGTCCCATGTGACCTCCACCCGGCCTATAAAAGAGAGGCCCTTGGACCCAGACAGACGCTGGTTCGTCTCTCAGCTGTTCCCTTGTCCCTTGTACCTGTGCCTGCTGTATCTACTTGCCTACCCGTTGCCGACCCGGATTGTCTTGACCTTGTTACCTTCTCCAACCTTGACCTTTGGCTTGTTTACCCGGATCACCACCTCTCTCCTGTGTTTGACCCTCGGCCTGTATACCGGACTTCCACCGCCTGCTTAAGCAGTACTTGACCCTCAGCCTGCCTTGACCTCTTGCTTGTGTTTGACCATTCTATCTGGACTTGTCCTCCTGTGTTAACCTTCTGCTTGTGCCTGATTAATCTTGTGTTTGATCCTCAGCCTGCTGCCTGTTTACCCATCAGTGTTGGAGCCTCCGCCAGTCTGCCTGTATACCCAACTACACCTGGATCCACGCCTAGCCACCACCCAACAGGTGGCTTGTGCCTCTTGGTGCCAACCGTCCCCTGTACCATCTTCAGGGGTGGTAGGCGCTGAGTCGCAAGGGCAACCGCTCTCGGCATCTTGGCCTCGGTGAGTACTTAGTTCCTGATAGTAATCAAAATATAGTTAACTCCCTGGTTCCGGCCCCACACAAATATGCAGGCTCTCAATGCGTGGTCCTTGGTGCCAAGAAGCCGCATATTTGTGTGAATTGCTGTCAATACAGCTGCGCACTCCGGGCACAGTTAGAGGCGCCTAACCGAAAGCTCCCGTACGCTGCTTGTGATTGGGAGTTTTCAGATCACCTTACTTTAAGCCATATCTACCTGGAGTACAATTTTAAAGGGGAATTCCACCCAAAAGGGGTTTGCGCCACCCAACTTCCCACTGCCACATTTGACAATTTTTGGGAGGGAGGAGGAGCAGGTAGCTGGTTTTGACAGGTACCCAGCCCCACTTCCAGGTAAGATGGCCAATCGGCAATCTGCGCCATTTCCGGCCCATCCTCCTTCTCCCCGCTGCTTTCTGGGACACACACAGGTACCAGAAGATGGGGGGACCATTCGGAAAGCGCAGTGCAACTTGTGCAAGCATAATAGCAAACCAGCCTGAAGGCTTCACTGCCAGTTTCCTATACTTACAATGCCAGTGCCTACACCCGAAGCCAATTGACAAATCGGCTCGGGTGCTGACATTGCGGGATCCCTGGACAGGTAAGTGTCTTTATATTAAAAGTCAGCAGCTACAGTAATTTTTTTTCTACAGACGAGCTTCTTTTTTAAGCTCTGTAAGAGTTTTTATATTAAGCTTTGTGCTAAATATGTTTAGTGTCTTTTTACACAATGCTGATCTGAACATATTTATTGCCTCAGTAATTTAACAATGGCCTGCTGTCAGCACTGTTATGCCTTCAGGTCCTGTGACAGTATGATATGATTAGCTGTGCTAATTGGCTACATACATTCACCTAATTTTATCCATATATATAAAATTGAAGCATGCTTTTTATGTTTTCCATGTGCTTTAAAATTCACTTAAATTAAAGGAGCTTAACTGTTACAGTAAATCAACTCCAATGTGTTGAGATGTACCTGCCTGATCCTAAATTGCAACAGAGGGTACGATTCAGGCCCCATCCAATCACAACTGTAGCTATGTGTTGTCTTACTGGATGTCATTATGTAGGGCAGTATTTGCACCTTAGTATGACGTATGCAACTGGTACTTAAAATAAGTCCATCAACTGGGTCACCTCACTCTTTCCTCTCCTCCTGTACAGTAAAGCTTGTCTTGTGTTGGCTTTCCTCTGGAAACCAACCTTCTATATTAAAAAAACCTCCACAGCCTGTGTGCCCACAAATTCTATCTACAATTTTCACCCCTGTGTCTGATAGGCTTTTTGCCAAACCCATTAATAAAATGTTGGATGAGAAACCCACAGGGATACGTGTTATAAATTCTAAACAGTAAGGACAGTGAAGGTAACAATACACAGCACACTGTAATGCACACTGCAGCAGAGTTTTCTTATTTTGCATAAAGAGTGTGATGCAAACTATTTATTCTTCAGATTTACATATTCAGTTCAGTCGATTTCTATAGACCTTTGCCAAACTATTATTATTTAGAGTTTTCCCTAGCTAAATATGTGCCAAAAAATGCATGCCTCCTGAGAACAGCACAGCTTCAGAGCCCATACCTGATCTAGCTATGTGTTATGACTGCACTTGGCACAGACATCTGCTTGGAGGTAATTTTCATCACTCTGGTGGTTTTCCAAGTGTGGCAATTGAAAGATAACACATTTAATAGAGGCATTTATTAAATATTCAGCTTTCCCGTGAGATGTCTTGCCAATGGGCTAAATTAGCAAAATATCTAGTACTTTTTAATAAACCCTCCAAGGTAGATTGAGAACAAAGCTTAATTTCCTGCTTCTCATTATCATTTAGTTACATGTTCAAAAAGTACTGAATTAAGGGAGTTTTTAATGATTACGCAGGTTTTGTTTTGTACTATATTGCATTGTTCGGAAGCAGATGGACCAGTTTGAACAGTGTTCAATGCGTTTGATTTATATTAAAAATGCTCTCTTGGAACTTGTAAATCAATCAAAAATGTTTACTGACATGCAAATCTAGCAAATAGAATAATACACATAATGAAACAAAAAAATCTGTATATGACTATAGAGGATGAAGCTAAAATATATGTATAGTCATCTAAACATAGGGTTTGTACTTCTGCAAATGTCTATATAGTCACTGAGCTGATATAAAGAGAGATTGCAAGGAGCATTTGTTTTGACGTCTACATCCACCCGCAGATGTGTGTTGGTAGCTTTTGGTAGTGGATGCAGGTTCAACGGCTTCATGGACACAGACACATGTCAACATTTGACAGCCATTCACGGGTGCCCAGCGCTGACCTCACACTATCTGCATTCAGGGCCATGCCCATGCTCCTGCATGCCTGTAAAATTTTGAAATGTGGCTTTGTTTGTGCAGTCGCTGCACATGCATCCACCTCTATTGGCTACCTAAACACAACTGGGAGCAGATGCAGATGCCAAAACAACTTCCTCCTGCATGCAGTATGGGTGCCAGCACCTGTTTGAAAAAGGCCTTACAAATATAATAGACCTAAGGTGTTGCAGCACAAGAAATGTGGTCACATTGTAAATTTGCAAGAAATTACACTTTGGGCATTTTCACTGCCCTCAAAGAGTCTCTATAAACATATAATTTAATCTTCTTTTGAAAAAAATCAACTAAAATGAATAATCCCTCAAAGTGATAATGTTTTAAAACCCCTTTTTATGTATTTTGTATTTTTTGTTTTATATGTACAAAAACCCGTACATAATATGTATGGGCAGACATTTTTGCATACTTTTGCCCCTGCGTCCTGCTGATCTTCTCATATCACTGATGAAATATGTTTGAAAACAATAGATAGTCTGCAATTTATATGAATATGACCCCACATAATGCTACAGGTTAAAGTGAGTAAAGGCAGATTCAAAAAGAAAATTACAAACATGTCATATTTACCTGGTTAATGGTTTTGCACAGAGCAGCCCTGATCCTCCTCTTCTTATGTTATGGGGCACTCGAGCAGGCTCACTCCCTAGCCGCTGCTCTGTGTGTCCATTCACACACTGAGTGTGGCTCTGCCCGCCCCCACTCTGACCTCATTGGCTCACCAGCTGTGATTGACAGTAGAAAGTTTTTTTACCTTCATGCACAGAATGCATGGGGAGTGTATCCAAGGAGCCTAGGTTGATCTTATCATCATTCTAGTTACTCTAGATTCACCAGACATTTAGTGAATTCAGTGTGATCGATTTTCATGCTTTTTCTATGGCTTGTTTTCAGCATCTTCTATTTTCACTCATAGAAAAAAGTTTTCATCCCTAAGGGCCTCAAGATCCTTCTGATTGTCTTCCACAACCGTATTTATATTATCCACTAGGATCGTGCCAATATGCCAATGTCCAGGTCCCTAATTTTCTTAAGGAGCTTCTTAGTAATATGTTGTGATACTGTCTGCCATGCTTATAATGCAGCATATCAAACTGAGTCAGCAAATCCTTATGGGGATCTGAGAAGAGGACGCTGTTCTTATCCTATTGCTGTCTAGGTTTTGTTGGTCTTGATAAGAGACTGCATGGATTTTTGGGTACAATCTTGGCCCAGGTGCATAAGGCCTCTTCAATCATTTGGGGTCTTAGTCTCTTCCCTCAGCCAGTGGACTGTAGCATTGCAGTAAAATGATAGAGGGGGGAAGTTTGGTCTTCTGTTGTCCAACTTGCACAGAACGCATGTAGCTCCTTCAGCCTTACACATATGCCCCCCGAGAAAATTTTATTTACGGAAAGAGAGTTTTACTTTTGGTTTACTCAACTTTGGTCTAGTTTTAGTTATTTGAATTATGTTTTTTTTAATAATGTGTCAATTTCATGGCCAATTTAGATGTAGGTAATCTGGTGTGTACTGTTAACACATGTTTTTTCAGTCGTTAACATAAATTGCATTAAGGCAATCCAGTCACATGGATGAGCTGGCAAAGCATCAAAATGTTCAGAAAATGCCAATGCATTAAATTGAATGACAATGAGTTCACACACATAACTTTCTTTAATGTGCATTATGTTAACGCATGCTTTAAAGTGACACACTACACTATAAAGTGTGAATGGGTCATCTGAACCTTACTGTGGTAGACTAATGTTAATGAATAGTTACATACTTGGTAAAAGCCTGACTAGACTATGACCTAGATTATGATAACATGAAAACATAGTGCATTTATAATGAGCATATTATTATTATTGCAGTCTTTATTAAGTATTGTCCTAGCTATTAGATGTCTCTCTAGGGGTCAGTGTGTGCAATATGGGGCAATGTGCACAAGGGGCATTGTATACAGGGAAGAGGGGCGATATGTACAAGGGGCCAATGTGTACAAGGGGCAGAGTGTATGAGGAGGGGGGCAATGTGTACAGGGAGGTCATTGTGTACAGGGAGGAGACTAATTTATACAGTTGGATAGTGTGTACAGGAAGGGGCAGTGTGTAAAATGAAGGGGGGGGGTGTGTACAGAGGGTGTAGTTTGTACAGGGAGGGGCTGGTATGTACAGGGAAGGTGGCAGTGTGTATGGGGGGAGGGGGCAGTGTGTACAGGGAGGGGCCAATGTGTACACAGGAGTAGTGTGTACGAGGAGGGGGGGGCAATTTGTACTGTGGGAAGAATGTGTGCAGTGGAAAAGGAGAGGCAGTATGTACAGTCTGGAAATGTAATTTGGGCTTATTCCCAGATGGTCCTAATCTGAGTCTATTAATGAATATGTTACCCCAACATTTTAGATTTCTGGTATGTGTCAGTTGTACCGTGTACTTTTGTTAAAAAGTATCCCATTTTCTTTGTATTGCTTCCTTTGTGCGAAATACCACACATTTGTGAGGCCTAGTGTGCATTAACACGGCCTGTACCCCAAAGAGAAGCTTAAACAGATAGACATAAGAAGTATATGCATGTGAAAAAAATAATAAGTTTTATTTAGGGCAGCAGGCCCAGAGATAAATCAATGAGGCATTCAACTTTAAGCCCTATCTTGAGGGCTTTGAATCAGGGGTGTGTGAACTTGATCTATAACTTCTTTCAGAATGAAGATGGGCCCCTTGAGTATTCTGTACTCCGGGACCCTTTCTCCATTCGGCCTAACCACATATTTACATTATGGTTACTGTGCTCTATTCTTAATAAAAATGTACCTGTTTTCATGTTTTATAAATATGTTTACATCATATTGGCTTTACTGCAGTGTCTGTACTGTTTTACAAACATTTTAACCAAATGACACAAGCATACTGTTTCCACTACCTTTATAGATATGTGAATATTGCTGTTTCTGTTATTCTAATGCATTACGTCTTTTTGTCCACTAGGGGGCCCTCTATCCTTCTATGGTACTGTGACTCACTTGCTGACCCATTAATGTCTAAGTACAAATGTATTTATTGAAAGGTAACAACATTGCCACACTTTTACACATCATACCTATTCTCTAATCCGGCTTTTTTTGCTTCCATTTGATATCCCGGCTGCCCGGCGTGGGTAAGACCATGTGCGCATGCGCGTATCCTTTACGGCGCATGCGCCGCACATACCCATTGAGGCGCACACTTTCCACCACACGCGCCCCTCCGCTTGCGTTCCAGCACGCGGGGAGGGGTCAGTCTGCCCGCGTCGGTGACGCTCCGACACGCCACACGAGGCCACGCCCCTTCGGACGTGTCGACGCGCGGCGCCGCCGCATCTGAGATCTCAACACTGGGGTTATCACATTGTGGCCTTTGAGCCACCATCCCCACACCTGGCCCCAATTACATTACGGCTTAGCGCACTCACCCTCCACCAGGGCCTGCACAGCTGATATCAATTACCATACACATATAAGCCTTACAATGGTGGGACTGGTCATCACACTTTCCTGCCGGCGTTCCGCTATACTGCATCTCAAGCTCTCTCTCCATCAGGTAATATTACTCTTTTACTTCATGCAATCCACTTTGCATCAACATACTCTTTTTCACTTTTAAGTGACATTAATATTACCCTATCTACTTCCTTTCATTCCCTAGCCATACACCACCTCTGGCCCAGGTACATACAGCCATTGCAACTTCCCAGTGCATGGCTTGGAGATCTTGCAGCCTTTCAAGTGTCTAGCAGCCGTTTGCTTTTAATAGCACAAGACCCACTGTATACCTTGTGGACATACTGAGACCATATTTCTGTACCCCAAGACCATTGGGCTATTTTAGCCCTCCCAATGTTTTGCAAGTGAGTACCATTACCATCGATTGGCGCAATTACAGGTTTATACTTACCTACACAATGTGTTGTATACTAATGACCCTACTCTGTCTCATACAGTATTATTGAGCAAATACAGGAACAGATATTGCCTTGAAAAAGGACGCCCGTCCGAAACATGTCGGCATTTTCCTGAAAGACCCTGATATTATCGCAAGTTGTTGTGCAACTTTTTTGCATTTCTGTACATGTCTATGGTTACCCATGATTCCATGTATACATACTGTCTTGTAAAATTGTATGTTTATCCACCCATTTATTGATTTATCTCTGGGCCTGCTGCCCTAAATAAAACTTATTATTTTTTTCACATGCATATACTTCTTATGTCTATCTGTTTAAGCTTCTCTTTGGGGTACAGGCCGTGTTAATGCACACTAGGCCTCACAAATGTGTAATTTTTCTATGTGAGAAGCGATAGACCTACTTGCCACCACTCACTTGCCCATCAAATATTTTATCTTGACCAATTTATGGTTAATCCATAAAAAATCCCCTACCTGAGCAAGTGACTGTAGGCATCTCTTACTCCATCCACATTTATGTCTCTATATATGACCTGCTTTAAATACGAGTATTGATACTTGTTTTGCATTATATGACAACTATTACCTTTAACCTGTTTTTGTGAACACCACCCCCCGAGTACCCCCCTAAACTACCATGGCAATCTTCCTTGGGGAGGATTGGGAGACCCGCATGACTAGCACCTTACAGCAATTTCAATCCAATGAATTCATTGAATCCCAGCTGCGATTTGTTTTTCTCAATCTCACACATACTGTCCAGAAAAAAGCTTCTCTGTTCTGGCACATCAAGTCCTTTAAGGACTATATCGCTCACGGCATTAACCCCTTTGGGCTCAGGGTCCAAATTTTTCCCACTTTCCAGGACATTCCCCCAGACTTTAAACAGGCCTGGGAGGGTGTCCTCAAACAATGTTCCATTGATTTGATGAAACTTTTGATACAACAATATGAGACACAAATGTCTGCCCTTGATGCCAAACTAGCATCAATAAATACCCAGCTTACACAATTTCTAGACCATCCATTATACAAAACATTGGACCTTCAACTCAAAAAACGTTTTGACAAATTTAACCATGACACTTTGACGCAGAAGGACAAAAAATTCTTCCGCGACAAAAAAGCTTTCCAAGAGGAAAGAGCCTATAAATGGAACGAGGCCAACCGTGCTGCACGCCCACCAGCCCCAGCACGCTTCGCCTCAAAACCAGTGCCTCCCAAATACGTTACTGACCGCAACACAGACAATTCACATGTTGCACCCAAATCCAACTCCACACGGGGTCCACGTAACCCCAAAAGAGGTCGCACACCCAACCTTTCTAGTGACGAGGTCTCCGATCCCGAGGGACCGACTGACGACTCACCGGCCAGAGACCCGTCGGTCGCTTCCAGCACTGAGGATGACTCTCCCACCCCATCACACCCACCCTCCAAAATAACTATAAAAAAGAAATCCAGTTTCTACCCACCCCCCAGCACCAACCCACGAGCTGCACTATTTTTGCAGGCAGTGACACGGGAAATCCGTAACTTAAAAATCCATCCCAACCGATCTAAGGCAAGAAATTTCTCATACAATCAATACCTTGCTCTCCAAAGTTTAAAAACTAATTCTACGATAATAATAAAACCCGCCGACAAAGGCGGAAACATAGTTATACTTGACAGGGACGACTATATCCAAATGTGCCACGATATCCTTCAGAATAAGGAATGGTACAAAAAGATTCCCACATCTTTCATTACCTTAGCACAACAACAATTATACACGCTTATAGACTCTGCTACTACAAAAGGGGTATTGGACAAAAACACCAGTGACTACGTTAGAACCAAATTTCCACGTACAGCTACGTTTTATGCACTCCCTAAGGTGCATAAAAACCTACCCAGACCACCAGGCAGGCCCATAGTCTCCGGAAGAGGCTCTCTCACAGATAACCTTAGTCGCTATATCGATAAACTACTGCAACCTTTAGTTATCCAACTTCCTTCCTACATACGAGATACCACCCATCTCCTACAAAGTCTGTCTTCCCTGACCACCGGTCCCGACACCCTACTTGTCGCGATCGACGTCGAGGCATTATACAGCTCGATCCCCCACTCCCTAGGACTTTCGGCCATTCGACACATACTTACTATTACCTCCCTATACTCTACTGATCTTTCCACATTTATTATAAACGCTTTAGACTTCATC
Organism: Lithobates sylvaticus; assembly: GCA_028564925.1. Classification (NCBI taxonomy): domain Eukaryota; kingdom Metazoa; phylum Chordata; class Amphibia; order Anura; family Ranidae; genus Lithobates; species Lithobates sylvaticus. The sequence goes on along the minus strand of CM053026.1, from coordinate 357,421,105 downwards.
CTCAACAACAACTTTTTTTCTTTTGATGGTTCCCACTACCTCCAAGTACAGGGCGTGGCCATGGGCACTTGCTGCGCACCGGCCTACGCCAATCTGTACTTGGGGGAGTGGGAACGTCTCCTTTTCACAGACTCTTCTGCCAATATGTACACTAAACATATTCTTACTTTTCGTCGATACATCGACGATATACTTATTGTCTGGCAGGGACCTAGTCAAATTCTACAAGACTTTCTGATTTACCTTAACACCGCTAATCAGCTAAATCTGAGATTCACTATGACATTTAGTCCAACATCTATTTGTTTCCTAGACCTTACCCTTACGAAAGATTTGGAAGGCCATATCCAAAGCCATTTATATTGTAAACCCACTGCAGGCAACACCATTTTAGCTGCCTCCAGTTTTCACCCGGAACCTCTCCTTAACTCTATTCCATATGCCCAATACCTCCGTGCTCGCCGCAACTGTTCAACTGAGGCCTCCTTCGAAAACGAGGCCTCAGTTTTACGAAATAGGCTGTTAGAACGAGGATATCCACCCAAAATTTTGAAAATCGCATACAAAAAAGCGAAATCTAAAACACGTAACTCTTTACTTTTCTCTTCCAAACCGCAAACCACTCACACCCCATTACGAATCATCACCAATTTTTGTGAACAACACTCTTCAATCACCCAGATTTTAGAGAAACATTGGCATATTTTAACCACAGACCATTCACTGTCTCCATTTGTACCGACACATCCCTTACTTACCTATAGACGAGCTCCCTCTCTCCGTGACAAGTTAATCAGAAGTGAATATACTCCTACTAGTTATTTACACAAACAAACCAAGGGGACATTCCCCTGTGGGAAATGTAAATATTGCAAGTACTTATCTAAATCTAACAGATCCAATACCCTACCAAATGGACAACCTTTCTTCCCCCAACATTTTGTCAATTGCCGCTCAGTCGGCATTGTATATTTACTAGAATGCGAGTGTGGGTGTTTTTATGTTGGGAAAACCAAACTGCCTTTTTGGAAACACATTTACCGACATACTCTCAGTATTAACCAAAAAGACCCTGACCTTCCCCTAGGGCGACACTGTGCAATCGTTCACCAGGACTCAACCCCTCAGATTACATTTAGAGCACTTTACCACATTCCCCCACCTAATCGAGGGGGTGATTACAACAAATCCCTACTTCAAAGTGAGCTTAAATGGATTTTCCATCTCAATGCCACATCCCCCCCCGGCCTCAATGAGGCATTCAACTTTAAGCCCTATCTTGAGGGCTTTGAATCAGGGGTGTGTGAACTTGATCTATAACTTCTTTCAGAATGAAGATGGGCCCCTTGAGTATTCTGTACTCCGGGACCCTTTCTCCATTCGGCCTAACCACATATTTACATTATGGTTACTGTGCTCTATTCTTAATAAAAATGTACCTGTTTTCATGTTTTATAAATATGTTTACATCATATTGGCTTTACTGCAGTGTCTGTACTGTTTTACAAACATTTTAACCAAATGACACAAGCATACTGTTTCCACTACCTTTATAGATATGTGAATATTGCTGTTTCTGTTATTCTAATGCATTACGTCTTTTTGTCCACTAGGGGGCCCTCTATCCTTCTATGGTACTGTGACTCACTTGCTGACCCATTAATGTCTAAGTACAAATGTATTTATTGAAAGGTAACAACATTGCCACACTTTTACACATCATACCTATTCTCTAATCCGGCTTTTTTTGCTTCCATTTGATATCCCGGCTGCCCGGCGCGGGTAAGACCATGTGCGCATGCGCGTATCCTTTACGGCGCATGCGCCGCACATACCCATTGAGGCGCACACTTTCCACCACACGCGCCCCTCCGCTTGCGTTCCAGCACGCGGGGAGGGGTCAGTCTGCCCGCGTCGGTGACGCTCCGACGCCGCACGAGGCCACGCCCCTTCGGACGTGTCGACGCGCGGCGCCGCCGCATCTGAGATCTCAACACTGGGGTTATCACATTGTGGCCTTTGAGCCACCATCCCCACACCTGGCCCCAATTACATTACGGCTTAGCGCACTCACCCTCCACCAGGGCCTGCACAGCTGATATCAATTACCATACACATATAAGCCTTACAATGGTGGGACTGGTCATCACACTTTCCTGCCGGCGTTCCGCTATACTGCATCTCAAGCTCTCTCTCCATCAGGTAATATTACTCTTTTACTTCATGCAATCCACTTTGCATCAACATACTCTTTTTCACTTTTAAGTGACATTAATATTACCCTATCTACTTCCTTTCATTCCCTAGCCATACACCACCTCTGGCCCAGGTACATACAGCCATTGCAACTTCCCAGTGCATGGCTTGGAGATCTTGCAGCCTTTCAAGTGTCTAGCAGCCGTTTGCTTTTAATAGCACAAGACCCACTGTATACCTTGTGGACATACTGAGACCATATTTCTGTACCCCAAGACCATTGGGCTATTTTAGCCCTCCCAATGTTTTGCAAGTGAGTACCATTACCATCGATTGGCGCAATTACAGGTTTATACTTACCTACACAATGTGTTGTATACTAATGACCCTACTCTGTCTCATACAGTATTATTGAGCAAATACAGGAACAGATATTGCCTTGAAAAAGGACGCCCGTCCGAAACATGTCGGCATTTTCCTGAAAGACCCTGATATTATCGCAAGTTGTTGTGCAACTTTTTTGCATTTCTGTACATGTCTATGGTTACCCATGATTCCATGTATACATACTGTCTTGTAAAATTGTATGTTTATCCACCCATTTATTGATTTATCTCTGGGCCTGCTGCCCTAAATAAAACTTATTATTTTTTTCACATGCATATACTTCTTATGTCTATCTGTTTAAGCTTCTCTTTGGGGTACAGGCCGTGTTAATGCACACTAGGCCTCACAAATGTGTAATTTTTCTATGTGAGAAGCGATAGACCTACTTGCCACCACTCACTTGCCCATCAAATATTTTATCTTGACCAATTTATGGTTAATCCATAAAAAATCCCCTACCTGAGCAAGTGACTGTAGGCATCTCTTACTCCATCCACATTTATGTCTCTATATATGACCTGCTTTAAATACGAGTATTGATACTTGTTTTGCATTATATGACAACTATTACCTTTAACCTGTTTTTGTGAACACCACCCCCCGAGTACCCCCCTAAACTACCATGGCAATCTTCCTTGGGGAGGATTGGGAGACCCGCATGACTAGCACCTTACAGCAATTTCAATCCAATGAATTCATTGAATCCCAACTGCGATTTGTTTTTCTCAATCTCACACATACTGTCCAGAAAAAAGCTTCTCTGTTCTGGCACATCAAGTCCTTTAAGGACTATATCGCTCACGGCATTAACCCCTTTGGGCTCAGGGTCCAAATTTTTCCCACTTTCCAGGACATTCCCCCAGACTTTAAACAGGCCTGGGAGGGTGTCCTCAAACAATGTTCCATTGATTTGATGAAACTTTTGATACAACAATACGAGACACAAATGTCTGCCCTTGATGCCAAACTAGCATCAATAAATACCCAGCTTACACAATTTCTAGACCATCCATTATACAAAACATTGGACCTTCAACTCAAAAAACGTTTTGACAAATTTAACCATGACACTTTGACGCAGAAGGACAAAAAATTCTTCCGCGACAAAAAAGCTTTCCAAGAGGAAAGAGCCTATAAATGGAACGAGGCCAACCGTGCTGCACGCCCACCAGCCCCAGCACGCTTCGCCTCAAAACCAGTGCCTCCCAAATACGTTACTGACCGCAACACAGACAATTCACATGTTGCACCCAAATCCAACTCCACACGGGGTCCACGTAACCCCAAAAGAGGTCGCACACCCAACCTTTCTAGTGACGAGGTCTCCGATCCCGAGGGACCGACTGACGACTCACCGGCCAGAGACCCGTCGGTCGCTTCCTCGTCCTCGAAGACCTCTAGATCACACTCCTTACCTTCATCTTCCCAACACTTTGATTTTTTAGACTTAATGCGAGCATCACAAAGAATCCAACACAACAACACTCACCAATCGAAAAGAACACCAAGATAACTTCACCTTCTTGTAACATCATCAACCTTTCCAAACACTCACTCACTAAGCATGAAATTTCAGTCCTTGAAAAGGGACTCACTTTTTGTCCTGTATCCCACATAGACAAATTCACTGTCATCAAAGACATTCACCTGTTTGTCCGTAAATTGCTATTACACAGCATATACACACCCAATCCCTTTTCGGATTTCCTTTTACACTCTGCAGCGGAAACCACTGCCCTCCAACAGTTAACTGAACTTTTGGAGGAAAGTGACAACTCCAATCTAATAGATACTTTGGATCTTGACACTCTCTTAGCCAGCACTGAGGATGACTCTCCTACAAAGTCTGTCTTCCCTGACCACCGGTCCCGACACCCTAACCCGCCACCCCCCCTCACCCACCACCCCCACCCCCACCCCCCACCCCCCCCTCTCCCCGTCTCCCCCCCGCACCCCACCCCCCCCCCCCCCTCCCCCCCCCACAACCCCCGCCCCACCCCCCCCCTGACACAGAAAAAAAAAAACCAGGTCCCGACACCCTACTTGTCGCGATCAACGTCGAGGCATTATACAGCTCGATCCCCCACTCCCTAGGACTTTCGGCCATTCGACACATACTTACTATTACCTCCCTATACTCTACTGATCTTTCCACATTTATTATAAACGCTTTAGACTTCATCCTCAACAACAACTTTTTTTCTTTTGATGGTTCCCACTACCTCCAAGTACAGGGCGTGGCCATGGGCACTTGCTGCGCACCGGCCTACGCCAATCTGTACTTGGGGGAGTGGGAACGTCTCCTTTTCACAGACTCTTCTGCCAATATGTACACTAAACATATTCTTACTTTTCGTCGATACATCGACGATATACTTATTGTCTGGCAGGGACCTAGTCAAATTCTACAAGACTTTCTGATTTACCTTAACACCGCTAATCAGCTAAATCTGAGATTCACTATGACATTTAGTCCAACATCTATTTGTTTCCTAGACCTTACCCTTACGAAAGATTTGGAAGGCCATATCCAAAGCCATTTATATCGTAAACCCACTGCAGGCAACACCATTTTAGCTGCCTCCAGTTTTCACCCGGAACCTCTCCTTAACTCTATTCCATATGCCCAATACCTCCGTGCTCGCCGCAACTGTTCAACTGAGGCCTCCTTCGAAAACGAGGCCTCAGTTTTACGAAATAGGCTGTTAGAACGAGGATATAAACCCAAAATTTTGAAAATCGCATACAAAAAAGCGAAATCTAAAACACGTAACTCTTTACTTTTCTCTTCCAAACCGCAAACCACTCACACCCCATTACGAATCATCACCAATTTTTGTGAACAACACTCTTCAATCACCCAGATTTTAGAGAAACATTGGCATATTCTAACCACAGACCATTCACTGTCTCCATTTGTACCGACACATCCCTTACTTAGCTATAGACGAGCTCCCTCTCTCCGTGACAAGTTAATCAGAAGTGAATATACTCCTACTAGTTATTTACACAAACAAACCAAGGGGACATTCCCCTGTGGGAAATGTAAATATTGCAAGTACTTATCTAAATCTAACAGATCCAATACCCTACCAAATGGACAACCTTTCTTCCCCCAACATTTTGTCAATTGCCGCTCAGTCGGCATTGTATATTTACTAGAATGCGAGTGTGGGTGTTTTTATGTTGGGAAAACCAAACTGCCTTTTTGGAAACGCATTTACCGACATACTCTCAGTATTAACCAAAAAGACCCTGACCTTCCCCTAGGGCGACACTGTGCAATCGTTCACCAGGACTCAACCCCTCAGATTACATTTAGAGCACTTGACCACATTCCCCCACCTAATCGAGGGGGTGATTACAACAAATCCCTACTTCAAAGTGAGCTTAAATGGATTTTCCATCTCAATGCCACATCCCCCCCCGGCCTCAATGAGGCATTCAACTTTAAGCCCTATCTTGAGGGCTTTGAATCAGGGGTGTGTGAACTTGATCTATAACTTCTTTCAGAATGAAGATGGGCCCCTTGAGTATTCTGTACTCCGGGACCCTTTCTCCATTCGGCCTAACCACATATTTACATTATGGTTACTGTGCTCTATTCTTAATAAAAATGTACCTGTTTTCATGTTTTATAAATATGTTTACATCATATTGGCTTTACTGCAGTGTCTGTACTGTTTTACAAACATTTTAACCAAATGACACAAGCATACTGTTTCCACTACCTTTATAGATATGTGAATATTGCTGTTTCTGTTATTCTAATGCATTACGTCTTTTTGTCCACTAGGGGGCCCTCTATCCTTCTATGGTACTGTGACTCACTTGCTGACCCATTAATGTCTAAGTACAAATGTATTTATTGAAAGGTAACAACATTGCCACACATCATACCTATTCTCTAATCCGGCTTTTTTTGCTTCCATTTGATATCCCGGCTGCCCGGCGCGGGTAAGACCATGTGCGCATGCGCGTATCCTTTACGGCGCATGCGCCGCACATACCCATTGAGGCGCACACTTTCCACCACACGCGCCCCTCCGCTTGCATTCCAGCACGCGGGGAGGGGTCAGTCTGCCCGCGTCGGTGACGCTCCGACGCTGCACGAGGCCACGCCCCTTCGCACGTGTCGATGCGCGGCGCCGCCGCATCTGAGATCTCAACACTGGGGTTATCACATTGTGGCCTTTGAGCCACCATCCCCACACCTGGCCCCAATTACATTACGGCTTAGCGCACTCACCCTCCACCAGGGCCTGCACAGCTGATATCAATTACCATACACATATAAGCCTTACAATGGTGGGACTGGTCATCACACTTTCCTGCCGGCGTTCCGCTATACTGCATCTCAAGCTCTCTCTCCATCAGGTAATATTACTCTTTTACTTCATGCAATCCACTTTGCATCAACATACTCTTTTTCACTTTTAAGTGACAATAATATTACCCTATCTACTTCCTTTCATTCCCTAGCCATACACCACCTCTGGCCCAGGTACATACAGCCATTGCAACTTCCCAGTGCATGGCTTGGAGATCTTGCAGCCTTTCAAGTGTCTAGCAGCCGTTTGCTTTTAATAGCACAAGACCCACTGTATACCTTGTGGACATACTGAGACCATATTTCTGTACCCCAAGACCATTGGGCTATTTTAGCCCTCCCAATGTTTTGCAAGTGAGTACCATTACCATCGATTGGCGCAATTACAGGTTTATACTTACCTACACAATGTGTTGTATACTAATGACCCTACTCTGTCTCATACAGTATTATTGAGCAAATACAGGAACAGATATTGCCTTGAAAAAGGACGCCCGTCCGAAACATGTCGGCATTTTCCTGAAAGACCCTGATATTATCGCAAGTTGTTGTGCAACTTTTTTGCATTTCTGTACATGTCTATGGTTACCCATGATTCCATGTATACATACTGTCTTGTAAAATTGTATGTTTATCCACCCATTTATTGATTTATCTCTGGGCCTGCTGCCCTAAATAAAACTTATTATTTTTTTCACATGCATATACTTCTTATGTCTATCTGTTTAAGCTTCTCTTTGGGGTACAGGCCGTGTTAATGCACACTAGGCCTCACAAATGTGTAATTTTTCTATGTGAGAAGCGATAGACCTACTTGCCACCACTCACTTGCCCATCAAATATTTTATTTTGTGCGAAATACCTGGTGATCCTACAAATCTCCCTGCTCTTCTATTTCAAAATGACCAAACTTGGCATGAGAGCCCATTCTTCCCATTGCAGACCTCTGCTGACAGCCTTCCCCTGCACCGCACAGCCATTCACTGGGAAGATCAGTGTACTGCTGTTTGTCCTCCAGAGTTTTACAAGCCCCTTATGCAACCGAGAACAGAAATTATGTGATAGTTTATTTTAAAAGAAAGAAAAAAAAATATTTGTAATGTTTTACATGTATACATTATACACAAATGTTTTTTTTTATTTCTGTTTTAAACTGAATGTATACTTTAAGCCACCCTCAACATTCAGCATATTTTAATCATATTTATTCATGCTCACTTTTTTCCACAGTGCGAGGCATGTGCCTGCCCATAAAGTGTCCTCATTCTCAAGTTTAAGAACAGGTTGATATGCTTATGTAATAAAAACAAAAGGCAAACAAAAATGTAGCAGGAAAATGCATGGCATCATTTCTTCTGGTGATCTCTTTGTATATTTTGTTTAGAATGATTATCGATTGGTCATATTGTATCATTGCAAACATTTGTTTAACTTTTCTTCTAGTGAGCTGCATTGATCTATCTCCCCAATAGAAAATGTTCTTGACCTTTTCTTTTATCAGCAGAAATGTCTCTTTCAACTTGATTGAAAACAAAACTGACACAGTGGAAAACTATTGTCTGCAGAGAGGAATAAATCCTGCTGGACAAAGGCTACACAAATAAAAAGTGGTATGCATGTCATTGTAATGTAAAACTTGATTGTATTCAGCGGCATTACTAGGGTCGATCTCACCTGGTGCTGTAAAACATGGTGTCTCCGCCCAATAATTTTTTCCCCCATATAACGCTGCATGCTAGCAGGCCAGCACATCTGCGCGGTTCTCCCCCCCCCCCCCCAGCCTGCCATAGGAACAGTAACAGCAAAGTATATGGCGCCATCCTTGGTATATTGGTGTGTGAAATTCCCATAATCTCATATAAAACCAAATGTGATATATACCATAATATAGTTTATAAAAGTTCATAAAATCTCATAAAGTCCATAAAATCCACAGTAATGTAATCCACAGTAATCCACAAAGAATTCTCGTCAGAAAAAGCTCTGATGTTTTTCCCTTCGGAATTCCGATGGAATTTCGCTCAAACTGTCTTGCCTACACACAGTCACACCAAATTCCGACGGTCAATAACACCATGATATACAACACGTTCGACGGCACTATAAAAGGGAAGTTTAATGCTTCCGAGCATGCATCGAATTGTTTCAGAGCATGCGTCGGAATTTTGCGTGTCGGAATTGCATACACACAATTGAAAAATCCGATAGAAAGGTTTTCCGTTGGAAAAATTAAGAACAGGCTCTCAATCTGAAGTCCGTCGGAAATGCCGACAGAAAAAGATCGATGGGCATACATACGGTCGGAAAATCTGATGAAAATTTCCATCGTCATAAGAGTTTTTTTTCAACAAAGCACTTGGTGGGAAGCTCCACCCAGAGATTATAAAAGATCTCTGTAAGACAACAAACACACACAGGGGGCGCCTCTAAGTGCAATATTATATAAAAACTTTAATGGAGCAGCCAAATAAACACTCATATGTGTTCCATGAAAGTATGCATGTCTAACATCAACAGAAGAATTGCCCAGGTTCCAGGTCGGTAGCCATCCGCCGCTGGTAGTGTGGGAAGGTACAAGCCGAGTCACCGCTCATCAGCTGGACAGAACTTCCATAACCACCGTGGAACACAGAAGTGATGTCACACCCAGGGGACGGTCCTGTTGCTCTGGTGACCAGGCCATTTTTGCAATATGGCACTGCGTAACTTTAACTGACAATTGCACGATCATGCAACACTGTACCCAAATAACATTTATGTCCCTTTTTCCTACAAATACAGCTTTCTTTTGGTGGTATTTGATCACCTCTGCAGTTTTAAATTTTTGCACTATAAACAAAAAGACAGACAATTTTGAAAAAAAAAACCAATATTTTCTACTTTCGGCTATAAAACAAATCCAATAAAAAAAATAAGAAAAAAAATCAACATTATTCATAAATTGAAGTCAATATGTATTCTGCCACATATTTTGGGGAAAAAACCCCAATAATCATATATTGATTGGTTTGCGCAAAAGTTATAGCGTCTACAAACTATGGGATAGTTTTATTTATTTATTTGTATTATTTTTTTTTTCTAGTAATGGTGGCGATCAGCAAAATATAGCAGGACTGCGATATTGCATGACACTGGCTGGGAAGATGTTAACATCAGGGTCGATCAAAGGGTTAACTATGTGCCTAGCCTGTGTTTTACTATACTGTGTGAGGTGTTTTTACTAGGGGAAGAGATGGAATTTATTCCCTGCTGTGCTGGGACACAAACTCCATCCCTTCCCTCCAGTCAGAATACTGACCTACCTTGTTTACATAGGCAGATCGCCATTCTGCTTCACTGCCTAACGATCGGCGGGCACTGACAGACACCGGGTACCGTGCACCCACCGATCGGCTTCTGCTGTGTGTAATCACAGCAGAAGCAAGCTGCCTACGCTGAAGAGTCAGATCACGTATACTGTATATATGTGATCCAACGCACAGGTGTCGCCCTTTAAAATTGCTAGAGGGCGAACCTTAAGTGGTTAATGGAATGTCTGCACCTGTGGAGCTGTGCGAAAAAACTGCAGCTGTTTTGGAATTTTCCTCACTGCTCTACCCCCCAGCTGACAGCTGAAAGGAAGTGTGAATGCGGCAAACAGAAAAACACTTTCCTGGCGTTAATCCCTCTTATTAATGTATTGCACTAAATTCACAAAGCATTTGCAACACTTTTGGTTCTGACAGCGACTCGTGCACCAAATTCAGGTATTTCTAAAACGCACCACTTTTACATTGTGTCACATTGAATGCGCCACGTTTACTTTATGTTACATTGAATGCTCCAATTGTAAAAGTGGAGCTAAGACCAACTTTCTTTTGGCGTACATAGAGAAAAACTGCCTCAGACAGATTTTAGGAAAGTGTCTCATGTGCATTTTAAAAGTTGCGAAGCATAAGCCAAATTCAAGTACAAGTTCTAGACAGGTATATGAATTTGGCGCATTCTTCACCACTTTCTCAAATGAATTAAATTGATTGTGTCCTGTGTGCAGAGAGCTGTGTTTATCTTTTGCAGTAAAAAGCAGCTCCACAGTCAAGTGTGAACTGACCCTTAGCCCTTGTTCACATTGAACATGGCTTTGAAATCGTGCATCTTCATCTGATTTCGGATGATTCCAAAGCCGCATTTCAGTGCAAATTCGGGTTTGACTTGAAAGACATCTCTGCGGCTTCATACACAGATGTCTATTGAAGTCGCTCCCAAAATTGGCAAAAGTAGTGCAGGAACTTCAGCGAAGTCGGAGTCAGAAATGGGCTGTGACAAATCGCTCCAATGTGAACAAGGGCTTATATTCACACCTTAGAACACCTTAATCCAATCAGCGTGAAATGTGTAAGACCTCATTCACACCATACGTACATAAAAACTGATAGAAAAAACATGCAGACTTGGCTTGCATAGGCTTGTTCACACCATGTGCAGAGATGTACATATTTATTATGTGTGTCTCTGCAAGGACAAAAAGAAAACAATTGTTTTCTATGTGTTCTGTTCACACCATAGCACTGGTATCATGTGCAGATTTCTTTCTGCACAGATACATTTTCTACAAGGGCAAAAAAAACAAATGATCGTTCCCCAAAATGTGCCCTGTTCACACCATAATGATGTCACGTTAGTTTTTTTCCACGCAGAAAACTGCATACACATTGCAGATTCCTGTGCAGAAATAATCCACACATGATACCAGTGTTGTGGTGTAAACAAGACACATAGAGAACACTTGTTTTCTTTGTGCCCTTGAAGAAACGTACAGAAAAACTCACCTCTCTGCACATGGTGTGAATGAGGTCTAAATGGTAACCCTTTTGCACCTAAGGGTAAAACAAATATTAATGCCTAAGTCAATTTCCTGACACCAACATGGCAGCATACATATGATATTGCTCCGCCCCTATATCCACCCACAGAACCTGTTTAGCGCTATAAAAGTCTGACTGAGAGCTACCTCCCCCATCCTTTTTGTCCTCAAAGATCAACACCTACAGACTGTTACACTCAGGATAAGCTCTTACCTGCCGACTATGTCGAAGTCCGTCTGGGTTCATGCTCAGCTCAGTCACAGCCAAAAAAATGTTGAGGCTAAAACTCTGGGTGGCTGACCCATCCTCAAAGCAGAATTGCTGTAAACTGCCTATTAATCGAGAGGCTCTGTTTTGCCAAAAAAACTGGAGACTGCCATCTCCAGGGTTACAGGAGGATAATTGGTTCTTTTGCCCCAAGATCGAAGGTCAAGAGGGGGCAACCATCCAGAGGAGCACCAAACAGGTACCAGGATTTTGGAGGCTCTCGCCCATTCAAGGACTCCAGGTTGGAGGGGTACACAGTCAACCTTCTGAAGAGCGCAGGGAGCTAAAGCCCCTGCAGCTCCCTCAGATACCCAGAAGCCCTTTTAACGCCAGGCCCGCCCAGGAGGCAGTTGGAGCCAGGTGGCTCAAAGTGATGCAGTACTGGCAAGACCACTGCCAAAAATGGCAGATTCAGTCCACAGTAGTGCAAGGCTATTATTGGCTGTTCAAACAGCAGCCTCCAGAACGACCTCAAGAGGCTGAATCTATTCATTCGGATAGAGAGACTCAAGATGGAGTCTCTCCATACCATAATCCAGAAGACTGGACTTGCAGGATGCCTATCAGTATGTCCCAATCCTTCATTCATACCAGATTTGCGTTGGGGGACAGGCATTACCAGAGCCAGCTGGAGTCTGCACAGAATATGGTCAACCTTAGCTCAATACTAAGTCAGCCACAGTTTCTTTGCCACTTCAGAAACTCCCCAAAATCAAGGAGAAGTTTCAACAGGTATTGGCTGCATCAGTGATGTCAGCATCCCAGTGCACGAGTCTTCTCGGGACGATTGCTTCATGTATCCCGATGATCCCCTGGGCTCACTAGAAACTCAGTTTTCCAACAAGGCTTTCTGATGCAGTGGAAGAGAGTTTGTCTAGCCCAGCCAATCAGGATCACCAGCCGGAGGCGCCAGAGTTTCTGGTGGTAGATGAAACTATTAATGCTAAACAGCATCGTCCATTAGGGCCGCAGCCATGGATCTTTGTTAACACAGATGCCAGGGCCGCAGGGTGGGGCGCCACCTGCGAACAACTCAAGATCCAGGACAGGGGAAATTCCCACTCAGCGCCTAGTTTCCAATATTCTGGAACTCCAAGCAGCATTCATGGCGTTGGCCACCTTGCTACCTCACACACATACAGGGTCACCCAGTCCTGCTCACATATATATACATATATATATATATACAATTTTTTCCTGGGGGGCATAGGGGATTCAGATGCCATAAATTTTGTACTAAGGGTTCAGCTTGCCTGCAAGTGACATGGCAATAATGAGTACAAAATGCATTTAGGTATTTAAATTCATAAATATGGTACTTATTTCTTTCAATATGAAATGATTTTCACAGTTCTTGACAAAGTGGGGCAACAGACTTGATGAATTCACCCAGGCAACATCACCGTAATCAGCATGGAATAAAAAAGTGACATTTGTCTGATATCTGGAAATTTTTGATGGGTGGATTAACCAGGGTAGTAAGTGAAACGTTTTTGTGACATTTTAAAGTGATGGTAAAGGCTAATTAAAAAAAAAAAAAAAAATGATGTTATACTTGCCTGCACTGTGCAATGGTATTGCACAGAGCGGTCCCTTACTTCCTTTTCTAGTCCCCCAACAATCCTCTCCTTATTCCTGCAGGTGCCCTCTCTGCAAGCCGTGTGGAGTTTTTTACCTTAATGTAGGGAATGCATTAGAGTAAAAAACATTTTCTTTTTTAACTTTAATGCATTCTCTGCATTAATGTAAACATTTTGCCCCTACCTATCCTACCCACTCTCATCTATAAACACTTACTTGACTCCTTTCACCGCTGCAGCATTGTCCTGGCTGTAGCATCACCCCTCTCACTTCCTGGTCTCACAGGAGACACTGGGAGCAGCAGAAGCCACCAGTCAAACTCCAGTGAGGAGGAAGCAGGGCGGGGCTTACTGTCACTGCGTTTGTCTATAGATGCACACAGCCCTGCACGGGTCCCCCTTAGTACCCGGCTTGCTAAATGGGCACCTGGAGGAAGAAGGAGTGGACAGCGCAGGCGAGAGACATCCAAAGAAGAGGTAAGGGACCAATCTGTGCAATATTGTTGCACAGAGCAGGTAAACATAACATCTTTTTTTTAAATAAAAAAATAAATAATTTCTTTTAGTATAACTTTGGGGTTTATGGATGTATCAAGGGCCTAACAGCCCCCTAGGCAAATTAGTTTTTCTTGTTTTCTGTTAATGCAAGTGTTAATGCATTATTATGTTAATGAAATTAATGATTTTAATGGAATACACTGTCTACGTGTATAACATCTATGTAGCACCTGAAAAGTGCCAGCATATCAGTGTTGCCAACCGTCCGTAAATTTACGGGCAGCCCGTAAATATGAGCCCGTTTTTGGGGCGCCCTTAAATGTCCGTTGCGGGCAACTGTGCCCGTAAAAAAGATGGCTGCTGGCTGACATCGCAACTGTGCATGCACCATTCTAAAAGCCAGCCGAGCTCGGGAAATCTCGTACACGCTCGGCAGGGCGGGCGCATGCGCAGTGAAGTGATGGTGCCGTCTGGCGCCATTTTTGAATGTCAGACGCTCTGTTCTCATTCATCTTGCCACAGTGACAGCAGAGAAGGAGGTGGACTGGTCGAGGAGGTCGGTCCTCGGTCAGTCTGTATCGGCCTGGAACGGAGGGAGTGCTGAGCAGCTGAACAGAGCACCGCTGCGCTGGCCTGACTGATCATCCACTCTCCACTCCAGGTCAGTCAGAATGAAACTGAATTGTGCTGATCAGCCTGAGCCAAGGAGCCAGCTAGAGCAGCCTCTGACCCCCCTGTGCCATGTCCAAGCAGCCTCTGACCCTCCTCATCCTGTGCAATGTCCAAGCAGCCTCTGACCCTCCCCCTGTGCCATGTCCAAGCAGCCTCTGACCCCCCCCCCCGTGCCATGTCCAAGCAGCCTCAGACCCCCCCCTGTGCCATGTCCAAGCAGCCTTTGACCCCCCGTACCATGTCCACGCAGCCTCTGACCCCCCGTACCATGTCCACACAGCCTCTGACCCCCCCCCCTGTGCCATGTCCAAGCAGCCTCTGTCCCCCTGTACCATGTCCACGCAGCCTCTGACCCCCCCGTACCATGTCCACACAGCCTCTGACCCCCCGTACCATGTCTGCATAGCTTCTGACCCCCTCCTGTTCCATGTAAATGGAGAAATATGGTTGTTGACTTTTGTTTAACTTAAACACATTGCAAATAGCACTAGCAACATGTTTATCGTTTAAATATTGATATTTGCAATGTTTAGCACTGAAAACAGGCATTTAGGTACTTTTTTGGAGCGTCAGTAAAAAATGCAGTTCTGTCAGTAAATTTCATGGGTTTTGCCAGTAAAAAATTGGTGCCGTTTGTAAATTTTGGCATCCTGCCAGTAAATTTGACTTCAGGGGGTTGGCAACACTGCAGCATATGGGTATCCCACATGGTATTCCAAATATTGAAAATGAGAGATGTGATGTAGTGATTTGACAGGCAAGCCAGAAAACACATAATAAGCAATACCAGGATGGATGTGTGCCCTTGGACACAAACTGTGTGCATGCATAGTGATCTGATGCAGAAATAGACTGATCTGGGAAGTGCATGGCTTTAATGGGACATGTCCATGGGTCTTTATAAACAAAAGGAAAAGGTTATCTGTAACATAAGACTGTTATTCTGGAAGTATGCTCTTCAAATTTTTGCAGAGATATACTTTATAAACTAATCTTGTACCACTGGACACACAATTTCAACAAAAATTTGCCCTCCATTATAAACAGAAAAAATGAATACCCCACCTGTCCACGCCCATACACCCCTGTGGGCAATCATTGCTTGCCCAAATGACTTACTGTGCTTGATTTTGAGCTGTGGGTAAACAAAGGGGTTATATGAGTCCTATGTATTTTCTAGCAGTGGTATTAAGTTATTTCAGGACCTAAATCCCAATTTGAGCTTCCCAATTCTATGCTTTTCCGCTACCTCCAGCTCTGTCATGCAGTTTGTGTCTAATTTGGGGATTCTGTCCTGAGTTTATACTCTCTTTATTTGTGGGACATGCTTCTTGGTTCAGAGTCCAAAAAGCTGACCTCCACCTTTTACAATGGTCCCCTCTTATAAACTGAATAACCATTGGGGGGTGGATGAGGGGGAGCTGAAGGGTGGAGTCTGGGATGCTGTGTTAAGCCCCATACACACGGTCGGATTTTCGCATGGATTCTGTCCTGGCGGACAATGTTGTCGAAAAATCGGACCGTGTGTAGGCACCATCGGACAGTGTACGTCGGATTGTCCGACGGACAAAGTCCTATCTCCTGCTGGATAGATTTTTTGACAACAAGGTCCGATCACACCAAATCCGATCGTGTGTAGCGTAGTCCGGCGGACAAAGTGCTACGCATGCTCAGAAGAAATTCTGTGACGGAAGCGCTCGGTCAGGTAAAAATACCTTTCCTAATCGACACAGCACATTCGTCACGCTGCAATGTTAAAATGTCTTTAATGCAGCGCATTCTCTTTTTCTTTACGATGCAAGAAGAATGACATGTTTTAGCTGCTCATATTCACCCGCACTTCTCCCAAACTTAGTTCTTTATTAGTTTTCAGGATTTCTAGACTACATGTTTATTTTTACTCAGATCGTAAAAGAATCTTTGTTATATTTTTTGGATGATTTGTCATTTTAGTATTTTTTTTGTAATACATATTTTAAGGAGATTTTTTTTTTTTTTTTGAGGGGGGTTGTGTGACTCAACTTAGCAAAACAACATTATTAACATTTCTATTTGTTGCTAAAATTTACTAGGAGTTTGTTGGTTGTTGGTGCCCCTTGTTAATTATACTTTATGATTAGTGAAATGTACCTGCCTACTCAAAGAAAAACTGTCATTGTAGAAAAGTAAAACACATAGGCAATGATTATTTCAAATCAAAAATACCTTTATTTAGGTCTCAGCAACAAACCAAAGAGGAACGCAGCGATGGAGAAACTTGGGGAATTTGCAAAGCCTTGGACCCCCACGGCAACCATCATTTTAGAAGCATCTAAAATTGGGGGCCTGAGGAGTACCTATCTAAATAATAAGGGAGTGCAATCTGGTCCTGAAGTCCAAAACATCCGGGAACTGCAGCAGATGCCATCTAGGTCCCCAGGCTCTGGTACTACGAGAGGCTCCATCTTCTCTCAGACCAGACTGAATCCAGGTCGTCACTCTCAGGTCTTCCTTCCACGCTTCCTTCCACGCTGTGGTGCTGGTGGGGTGGCAGAAGGAGGAGGAGGAGGAGGCGGAGCATGGTCACTATGGCAAACATGTGTGAGTGGGGTCATCTCCCCAGCCATACCCTTATTTAGGACCTTGAGGATGACCCCCTCACACATGTTGCGTTGCCCCACCTCCATACCCATCATTTTCGTGACAACCACGGAGCCAAAGGCCTCCTCGTCAGTGGGTGTGGCATGTAGGGAGGCTGAAGCCTCTCTGATCATCCGGAGCGCTGACTCTCCCGCCTCACCCCCCCTTCTCGCCCTTTTGTAGGGAAGGCGGAGGGGAGGGATTTGGGAGTCAGTCAGGCTCCTAGGCCTACCCCCCTCTTGGCTGCCACTACCCACCTCTTGGCTGCCACTAACCCCTTCCTCCTCCTGACTGCCACATTCCACAGCCACCTCCTGGCTGAGGTCTTCCTGTGTATGAAAAAGGGACATAGTTTGTTATTTGTTCATCAAACACACACAATTTTCATCTAGTGACTGTTGCAAAATGGTTACAAATAGAAAACCATACAATTCTCAGCCCTGCAGTTTATATTCTTGCCCCAAATGTCTCCAACACTACTGTCAGTTGATATGTCAAACACGTTAGGAACTAAGCAATTGGGGATCCAGAATTAAGTGAACATCATTCCTTTTTCACAAAAATGGTTACAAAACTACTATACCTGGCTCAAGCTGGGCTCCTCCACATCTTCCAGACTGGAAGGCCCAGGTTGCTCCTCGGAGGCCTCATCAGGGGTGGCCTGCGCGCAAGGAAGCGTGGAAGGAGGAGGCGAGAGTGGCTCCGTGACATCAGTCTGGTCTTTGAGGAAATGGAGACTGTCATAGTACCAGAGCTTGGGGGCATAGACCTCATCTGCTGCAGCTCCAGATTCTTGGGACTTCAGGACCTTCTTGCGCTCCCTGATATACGCACTCCTCAGGCTGCCAATTTTCTTACTTAAATCACCAACAGTTGCCGTGGGGAACCTTGGCTTTACAAATTCCACAAGTTTCAGCAGGGCTGCGTACCTCTTTGGTTTGCTGCCGTAATCGGGGTGTTTGCCCTGCCATAAAAGGGGAATTTCCCTGTATTTCCCAATGAACAGGGGGAGAAAACTCACGTTGTTGAATCCCTGCATAATCTCTGCAAGACACAACACCACACAAAACACTATAAATTATGTCAGGCTAAACTCTCCTAATCTTCTCCATAAAGAAGCCTCAAGGTCTAATCAGTCTAGGCTAGTTATGTACCAACGTCAAATTGTACCTTCGTTATAGCGATCGTCTCGTGCGTGAGCTTTCTCTCCCCTCGTCTCACAGATCGTGGCTACGACACAGGCGTGTTTTATATACAGTGCGCATGCGTCAAACTCCGCCCGCCCCTGACGATCTTTCTCGTCTATTCCCCACCCCTTCTCTTTACGGCGCAGTGGGGAGAGCACATGGCGGGGACACAGCAGGTGCGCCCGAAATATTGCAGCAACGAGGAGGAGGACAAGGAAAGGCCGGAGGCAGAAACGTCCCGATCCCGGAGCCTGAAATTCAAGGCCTCCAATATGTCATTTGGAGAAATGTTGGAGATGGTGGACATATTAAAGAGGAGCGACTATGATGGGAAGTATGGGCCTTACCTCAACCCCAATGTCCGCAAGGCCAAGATCATGTCTAAAGTTGTGAGGAGGCTGTACAATCATTTTGGGGTACAACGATCCAAGGAGCAACTGAGGAAATGCTGGTCAGACCTGAAACTGAGGGAGGCCGATCAGTACAGAAAGATCAAGCGAGTTCTTCAAAAAAGTAAGTAGTTGTGTTGTGTGTTTGATTTCTTGCTTGCATACTGCTCCATGTGTTTGTATTTTTACAAAGTTGTACATTCGAAAATGGCCACTTTCAGGTTCGTCTGTGCATTCGATCGTACTCAACCTCGATCTTTCTGCCACTGTCATTTTCGTGTGTGTCCATTCGATCGTACTCAACCTCGATCGTTCGGCCACTTATAATACGATGTTTGGTGTTTTTTTTTGTGGAAAGAAAGTTTGTTCTCTCTAGAAATGTCATCAAGAATGTCAAGCCAATTTATTCAATGTAAAGGAGAGGTCACCCAGTAGCTGTTTACCCATCTGGACTCTAGAGCACTAGTGCTGGGACACCCAAACCCACTTTTTATTAGGCTTTTCCACACATGTGCTCCAGTGGATACTAGAGGGGGGTCTCCATCACCCAAACGTCGACCAAAAAGCTAGAAGTTTATGACCTTTACAAAGTGACTACATTCATGTTGGTGTCATTTGTAACTGGACAACCAAAATTATTGTCCCTCACTTTCAAGCAATGTTTGTCATTTCCTATTTCTGCCCTCAATAGATTGTGTTGCTAAATCTTCCTTTTGTACATTCTCATAGGGGAGCGAAAACTCGGGACGTCTGAGGAAACCCCAAAACCAACACCTCCCAAAGAAGGGGAAAGACCAGAAGCAGAGGAGGAGGAGGAAGGAGAGATCATAGAAATTGGAGAACTTGTCACCACAACAGGTGAGTGTGGGAGAACACAGCTACTGGTAAGCTAATCAATGTATGGCTGCCTCATTTCCAAGACCCTTTTTTTTTTTGGGTGTTTTTAGGTGACGTGGATGTTGTGGAAGAAAAATCGCACTTTACCACAGAGAGTGCCCACGTACTCATCGGGGAGATAATGGTCTGCAATCGAGATCTAGATGACATAAAGCAAAACATCAATGATGTTCAACAAAAATTGAAGAACATCATTGATGTTTTAGGAAAAATCTGAAAACGCACCAAGTAATTAACACACATTTGTGGCTGCTTCTGAACACATTTGCAACTTAAGAACTATGTGAAATTTGGAACATGCACACATTGTGTCCACATGTGCTAGCTCCCATCATGGTGGATGAATGACAACGTTTTTTTGGGGGTGCAACCACTTTACGAACTACTAAAGTGGTTGTGGTGAAGGGGTTGCACCCCCAAAAAACGTCCATTCATCCCCATGATGGAAAATGGCACTTTTGAAGATTCTAGGCATGTGTTTTACCATCTAATGACCATTTTCAGACCCAAATTGTGTGCATGTTCTAAATTTCCACTTTCCAGGGGTGACCCCCCATGTGATGTAGGCAAGATCAAACACACTTTGAACATATAGTCATGTCTGATCTTGTCTTCACTTTAGAAAGTTGAACTTTCCGAGTTCCTAGGTTCTGTTTTGCTCTCTTTTTAACCACCCAGGGCACCTGCCCCCTTCCCTGAAGGTCTTCAGGGATTTAGCCCTGAAAGATTTGGAGGACATGCAGGTGAAAACGATTAGGAACAAGAAAGAAATAGATATGGGCATCACAACCCTGTGTTCCAATAATAATCTTGTTATTCGTCCTGCAGACAAGGGCGGGGGCATCGTCATCCTGAATAAGGTTGGTTATATGTCAGAGATGCAAAGAATTCTGGCTGACGATGCCACTTACACTTTATTGCCCTGTAACCCAAATGAAAAATATAAAAGCACATTGGAGACATTGGTCACTAGGGGAGTCAATCTTAAAATATTAAACAAAAAGGAAAGTTTATTTTTGGTGCCTAAAGTACCGAAAATTCCCATCATTTATTATTTGCCTAAGGTGCACAAGAGTCAAACTTGCCCCCCGGGACGTCCAATAGTGAGTGGAATTGATTCCGTCACTTCCCGGGTGGGCAAGTATATCGACTTCTTTTTGCAACCTTTAGTGCAGTCCACGCCATCTTTTATTAAAGATACCAGGCATGTTATTAACCTCCTCTCCAAAATCAAACCTAGTAGGGGATTGTGGTTGGTAACAGCCGATGTTACCTCTCTTTACACGATTATCCCCCATCAACTGGGATTAGAGGCTGTTTCTTTCTATTTACATCAGAAGTCTAAGTTACCCAATGTACAGATCAATTATATCATGGAACTTTTAGAATTTGCCGCGAGTCATAACTTTTTCTGGTTTGACGGCAGATTTTATCGGCAGGACAAGGGAGTCGCCATGGGGGCCAAATATGCACCCAGTTTGGCGAACCTTTTCATGGCCAAATGGGAGGAGGATGTCGTCTATGCCCAGCCAAGACCAGAAGTGGTCTTGTGGGCTCGCTACATAGACGACATCCTCCTCCTTTGGAATGGTGGTGAGTCTGAACTTGCCAACTTCATGCTCCACCTCAATTCCAATCAGAGAGGAATACACCTCAGCTATGAGGCCAGCATGGAGACTATACATTTTCTTGATCTCTCCATTACAGTGGGCCAGGATCAGTTTATCACTTCCACTTATTTCAAACCCACAGACCGTAACGCTTTCATTCCAAAGGATAGTTGTCACCACTCATCCTGGTTGAGGTCTGTACCAAAGAGCCAATATTTGAGGCTTAAGCGTAATTGCACGGATCGTGATACTTTTCTCACACAATCTGATGTTCTCACTAAAAGATTTTTGGCTAAAGGTTACGACCCCAACCTTCTTAGAGACACCCTTAATACGGTGGACATGACTGATAGAGATTCCTTGCTGATTGATCGGCCGTCAAACCAGAAAGACGATACTCATCGGAATCCCTTTATCACTAATTATTCGTGCCAACACTCCAGAGTGAAGCACATAGTCAGCAAACATTGGCATATTTTGAAGAGTGATAAAATACTAAACACTTTCCTCCCTGATAAGCCTCAGATTGTTTTTAGAGGAGCTCCCTCTTTGAAGGATAAATTGGCCCCAAACATTCTTAACCCTCCAAATACTAAGTTAAGTTTTTTCTCTGCACTTACGGGGTACTACCAATGTAGAAAATGTCAAGTTTGTTCTCTGAATAAATGTAGAACTAGAAGAACTACATCTTTTACATCTAGTCATGATACTTAGTCATGTCACATACCACTTAGTCATGATATTGAACCGTTCATCACCTGTTCCACCATCGGTGTTGTCTATATGCTCCAATGTCCGTGCGGGCTGCAATATGTGGGCCGGACCAAGAGACCACTACAAGTGCGTCTTAATGAGCATATAGGGAATATCCGTAGAGGTTTCACCAAACATTCGGTATCAAAGCATTACCTAAGAGTTCACAACAGAGACCCCAGTAACACGCTATTTCTAGGCATAGACAAGTTCCGACCACACTGGAGAGGTAGCGGTCTGGTAAATAGCATTTCCAAGTTGGAAATGGCTTGGGTCCATAAAATTAAAAGTTACACCCCCTTTGGACTTAACATAGATGTAGATATTAATTGCTTCATTGACAACTCCTAGTGACCATGTTTCCCAGTGCCCACTGTGCTCCCTTCCAAAATCGTGAGGATCACAGCTAGCACTATATCCTACATCATGCCACCACATGGGAAAAATTGCTGTCAATACCTTCAAAATACCTCTTTTGTTAGAAACTGTATTGTATATTCACTTATATTCTTTATGTGTGTTTATCTATATTCTCGTTATGTATAGACAATTTATGCGAGACCAGCCATTGGTGTGAATCCTCGACTGGCCGGATATATTGGAGTTGAGCCAATTGGATAACAATACATTACATAATTGCTTAATACATTTTTTGTTCCATACAACATATTAAGATACCATCTCCGGGTCAGTTTCGAAAGAATACCCATTGCCAATTGGCCCGGAGAATATTTAAATATTTTTTAATATTTTTTATATATAAGTCTTTTTTTATATATAAGTTTTTATATGAGAAGTTACTTCTCTTTGTTTACCAATTTCTTAATAAAAATTTGGTTCAATTGAATTTTTAAACCATTTGCCCATCCATTCAATATTAGACATAACCCACCATTGCATTAATCAGTTATATTTACATCCATCTTGGTTTGTGGATATCTCAGTGCACGATGTCCCCATTGCACATATTCCCTTGAGATTGTGTTCTAATTTCTTCTAACAACATTTTCGGTTGTAATGTTTAGGAATAGAGACTAAGTATAGTTGCTGACCACAGCCATGACGGCTGACGCCACTACCTAAGATTTGTTACACACTGATGTCTAGTTCATCTCCTAGTATCATAGGTTATGATGCAGTGTTTACCATAGTCAAGATGGCTGACACAGCACATTTCCAGCTCATCTCCTATCATTACAGGCTGTGAGGCGCTGTTTACCACAGTTAAGATGGCTGACACACTTCCGGGTCTAGGATTCACATCGAGGCTTGGTCAGTTGGTTTACTATTTAATGCGGTGCGTCAGGACGCCGCCCGTGCCCCGTGACGACGTCCGCCTAGTGACGAAACGCGTAGGGAGGAGGAGCTACGTCCTGACGCTACCGCAACTTTTTCGTAGTCCCGGAACCACGGGCTGTATAGCGAGACCGGCCGGCTCGCCTTTTGTCCTGATCCAACTTTGCGCTATGTAAGTGTACATTTCGCTGTTTTATCCAATAAATCTTAAGAAGGTTTTACACTATGTGAGCATTTTTGTCCTTTATCGGTACCTGTATGCTGCACTCTGTTTGGCTTGAGCTGATCCCCATTGAGGACTTCATTATCGATAACTCCGACGATCAGTAATCGCTAAAGTTCAAAAGTCCGTTGTATCCCTGGCTGGGGTTAAGAGCCACCTGCCCATATGGGTCCCCTGTAATAAGGGACCACGTACCTCTGGTAAGCAGACAAGTGTGTCCTACGGTGGTGGTCTAATTCACTCTGCAGCCTGCTGTGTAAAGTCACTTCGAATTTTTTCTGGATACCTGTTTTTTGTTTTTGTTTCACTTTCAACCATTTGCATTGGTGCTCACCATATGATACATCTTCGCTGAACATCATATTAGGACATTTGTTTTCCCTGTTTTGGCCACAACATTATATCGAGACATTCAGCTCTATGTGGACTATATATGCTCAGCCCTGAGCTCAGCATCCAGTTTCAGTTTTGGTGCTACAGGCTCGGCCTGCTGTTGATTAGTTTTTAATCAGTATTTTCCTACCCACTCACGGTGTTGTTTCACTTTCAGACATCCGATGAGGTTTCATATATATTAGTGACCATTTGTTGTCTCTTTGTGTTCATATGTCACCTAGGTAGATACACCGACTCTGTCAGGTGTTTACCATTATATATTTTATGTGTCACTCACCGTCTGATATCACTCAATTTTTATATAAATAATTATCACAATTAGTCACTTCACTGGTGTTACAAATAGAAACTGTATATTTTTGTAACTAGATATATGTTATATATATAACAATTGTATACATTCACTTTTGTTAGCGCAGCTCCCCTTTCTTCCACTGTTTTGCTCCATGCCTGGTTTTACCAAATGCGGAATGTTTGTAAACAATGTTGTAAATAACCAAGATGTTGTCAGTTTTGGCAAGAAGTTTGTAAACGCACTTGTGAATGTGTTGCAAGTAAACTTTTGTAATTTTCTAAATGTGTGGCTTCGTTATTTAAAAACAAAAAAGCATTATGTATGTCAAATGTAAAGGATTTGGGGGGCAATGGGTGTTATTTACTAAAGGCAAGTCCAGTTTGCACTGCAAGTTTCTTTTCCAGGGCACTTTTGCACTGCACTTGGAGAGCATAATGTATTTGACTTATGTAAATGACACCCACAGTGATTTGTTTTAAAACACGTAGCACACCATTTTTGGTAATACACACATTTCTGTCATGGTGATGAAAAGGAGTATTTTGGGTGTCAGTTATGCACTACAAACCTTCTCTAGACCAAAGATTAGGTATCAAACACACAACATGAGAAGAATCTTTTTGGGAAGAAGAGACTGTTACCTCCTTTTGCCCAGAAAGTGCATTCCCACTGTCGAAGCTAAAGGGAAAAAATTTCAAGGTCAAATAAGCAATAATACGGAAATGACAAGAAATCATAGGTTGGTTTAAAAAATATATTTATTAAAAAATGCCTCTCACACATCGTCAGGCAGAGCAATGGCCCCCCTACCCACAAAGTAGTCCATATATTGCTCACGGACCGCGCGCGCATTTAGAGGGGGCAAGCCTGGACGTGCCGCTTGAAGGGCTGTGAGGTCAGCATTTGGAGGGCCCTCCACATCTGGGCCAACGGGCACCACATAGTTGCTGTTGTGTCGTTTTAAAAAGTTGTGCAATATGCAACAGGCAAGAACTATGTGGTTCAGTTTGTATTCCGCCAAGTTAATAGCCGTCAAAAACAGGCGGAAGCGGCTGGCCAGGATTCCGAAGGTGTTCTCCACCACTCTGCGGGCTCTGGACAGCCTGTAATTGAAGACCCTCTGGTCTGGGGTGAGGGTCCTCATCGGGAAGGGCCTCATCAGATAGGGAGTCAACGCAAACGCTTCATCTGCGACAAAGACGAAGGGGAGTCCTTCAGCATTCTCCTCTGGAGGTGGCAAGCACAGACTGCCACTTTGGAGACGCCAGTAGAACTCCGTGTGCGCAATGGCACCACCATCCGAGATCCGGCCGTTCATCCCCACGTCCACATACAAAAACTCGTATGTTGCCGACACCACCGCCAACATCACTACACTATTAAACCCCTTATAATTATAATAGTAGGACCCCGAGTTGGGCGGTGGGACGATGCGGACGTGTTTCCCATCAATTGCACCTCCGCAGTTAGGAAAGTCCCAACGGCTGGCAAAGTGGGAGGCCACAGTCTGCCATTCCTGTGGCGTGGAAGGGAACTGTGGAGTGAAACAAGAAAAAAAAATTAGTCACTTTGCACATAAACATTGCAAGCAGATTAGACATTAAACATCTTGGAACAAGGTCATACTTTTACATTTTAGGCTGGAAAGTATTTGCACAGAAAAGTAGAGGGTCCCCTTAGCAGATTACTCACCCCCTATCAATCCCCCCACTTCTGATGGGCCATTGGCAATAACTAGGGGTTTGGGGGGGGGGGGTGGACAGGTAACCCTCTGCACTTCATTGATTGCCAAATGGCTCAATAATGTCTGCTAGTTTGGCCAGACCCTCCTTACTTAACACTATTGGCAGCCCACAGGAAAGATAAAATAACATTCAAAATCCACCCCCCCCCCCAAAAAAAAAAAGGAACGCACATTTGGACATTCTGAAATTACCTAGCAAGCTAATAGGAGGGAAAGAACACAAAAAAAGAGGAAATGGAAAGTATGGAGCCAGCCCCTTGCACTACATGCTTTGCTGAATTCATCCCTAAAGATGCCCACTAAGGATGAGCCCGGTGTTCGATTCGAACCCATGTTCGAATCGAGCACCGGGTGTTCGCTCGCTCGGCGAGCCCAGAACTATTGGGGCCGCTCGCATCAAATTCGTGTGATGCGAGCGGCCCCGCAATGCATTGCGGCCCGCGCAGTGCAATGCTGGCTGATGATTGGCCAAGCATGCACTGTGACCCCGCATGCTTGGCCAATCACAGCGCCGGCAGCGAGGAGAGCCATAATTGGCTACAGGCAGGATGCCTGTAGCCAATTATAGCTCAGGGGCTTTAATACACGCCCCACGGTATAAGAGGCCGCCGCGGCGGCGGCCTCGCATATTATGTTTCACTCACAGTGTCAGCGTGTCAGTGTGCTGCTGACTGCTGACAACAATATGTGCTTTATTTCTGGGGATATGTGTGTGCATGCTGTTAGAACAGCATTGCAGTATCACATCTGGGGGGTGTCTATAGGTGGCCTGTGAAGGAGGCAGGTTTCCTGTGCTTAGAACTTTCCCTGCAAAAAAGTGTCATTTTTGCAGGAAGAAAGCTATTTAAATCACTCGCGGCTAATGAATTGATGGCTCCTGTAACACAGAGAGCTGTCATTCATTAATAAAAAACAAAAAAAAAAGCGTAGGGGTCCCCCCAAATTCAATAACCAGGCCCTTCAGGTCTGGGATGGATATTAAGGGGGATCCCAGCCAAAAAAAAAAAAAAAAATGGCGTAGGGTCCCCCTCAAAATCCATACCAGACCCTTGAGGTCTGGTATGGATTTTAAGGGGAACCCTAGCCAAAAAAAATGGCGTGGGGTCCCCCTCAAAATCCATACCAGACCCTTATCCGAGCACGCAACCTGGCAGGCCGCAGGAAAAGAGGGGGGGACGAGAGCGGCCCCCCCTCTCGCCTGAACCGTACCAGGCCACATGCCCTCAACATTGGGAGGATGCTTTGGGGGTCTAAGACCCCTAAAGCACCTTGTCCCCATGTTCATTAGGACAAGGGCCTCTTCCCCACAACCCTGGCCGGTGGTTGTGGGGGTCTGCGGGCGGGGGGCTTATCGGAATCTGGAAGCCCCCTTTAACAAGGGGACCCCCAGATCCCGGCCCCCCCCCTGTGTGAAATGGTAAGGGGGTACAAAAGTACCCCTACCATTTCACCAAAAAAGTGGCAAAAATGGTAAAAATGACAGGAGACAGTCTTTGACAATTCCTTTATTAAAATCTTCTTTCTTCATCCTTCGGATTCTTCATCTTCTCCTTCCTTCATCTTCTTCCATCTTCTTCTTCTATTTTCTTCTTCCTCCGATCCGCTTCTTCTTGCGCTGGTCTTCTCGTCCTTCTCGTCCGGCATCTTCTTCCGTCGGCGTCGGTGTCTCTGTCTCTTCTTGGGCCGCTCCGCGCAATGGGAGGCTCCCGCTGTGTGAGGCTCCGCTCCGTCTGACAGGTCTTTTATAATGGAGGGCACCTGGTGACCCCGCCCCCTCTGACGCACAGGGACGTCATGGGGAATTCCATGATGGCTTTCCCCATGACGTCAGAGGGGGGCGGGGTCACCAGGTGCCCTCCGTTTTAAAAGACCTGTCAGATGGAGCGGAGCCTCACACAGCGGGAGCCTCCCATTGCGCGGAGCGGCCCAAGAAGACACCGACACCGACGCCGACGCCGACGGAAGAAGATGCCGGACGAGAAGGACGAGAAGACCAGCGCAAGAAGAAGCGGATCGGAGGAAGAAGAAAATGGAAGAAGAAGATGGAAGAAGATGAAGGAAGGAGAAGATGAAGAATCCGAAGGATGAAGAAAGAAGAAAGAAGATTTTAATAAAGGAATTGTCAAAGACTGTCTCCTGTCATTTTTACCATTTTTGCCACTTTTTTGGTGAAATGGTAGGGGTACTTTTGTACCCCCTTACCATTTAACACAGTGGGGGGGGCCGGGATCTGGGGGTCCCCTTGTTAAAGGGGGCTTCCAGATTCCGATAAGCCCCCCGCCCGCAGACCCCCACAACCACCGGCCAGGGTTGTGGGGAAGAGGCCCTTGTCCTAATCAACATGGGGACAAGGTGCTTTAGGGGTCTTAGACCCCCAAAGCATCCTCCCAATGTTGAGGGCATGTGGCCTGGTACGGTTCAGGCGAGAGGGGGGGCCGCTCTCGTCCCCCCCTCTTTTCCTGCGGCCTGCCAGGTTGCGTGCTCGGATAAGGGTCTGGTATGGATTTTGAGGGGGACCCCACGCCATTTTTTTTGGCTAGGGTTCCCCTTAAAATCCATACCAGACCTCAAGGGTCTGGTATGGATTTTGAGGGGGACCCTACGCCATTTTTTTTTTTTTTTTTTTTGGCTGGGATCCCCCTTAATATCCATCCCAGACCTGAAGGGCCTGGTTATTGAATTTGGGGGGACCCCTACGCTTTTTTTTTTTCATTTTTTTTTTTTTTTTATCAATGACTTTTTTTTATGAATGAGTTTCAATGAATCACTGTTCTCTGTGTTACGGGAGCCGTGAATTAACATTAGCCGCGAGTGATTTTAAATAGCTTTTTTACTTTCAAAAATGACACTTTGCGCAGAGACAGTTCTAAACACGGGAAACATGCGCCCCTTTACAGGCATACTATAGACACCCCCCAGGTACGAAATTTAAAGGAATATTACACTTTTATTGTTTCAATTTAAGCATTATTAAAATCACTGCTCCTGAAAAAACGGCCGTTTTTAAAAAAAAAAATTTGCATTGATACATGTCCCCTGGGGCAGGACCCAGGTCCCCAAACACTTTTTATGACATTAACATGCATATTAGCCTTTAAAATGAGCACTTTTAATTTCGAACGTTCGCATCCATTATAACTAATAGGGTTCTAAAGCTCGCACGGACTTTAGGTCCGTTCGCGGGTTCTGGTGCGAGCCGAACGGGGGGGTGTTCGGCTCATCCCTAATGCCCACTATAAAGAGGTAGGTATATAGTGTCAATTGACCTTTGGAAAGCCAGCAGATAGAGGATTGGTACCATCTGACAGAGCAGTTGGGGGAGGGGGTTCAGAATGAATTGGGCACCCCCCCCCCCCAACAACAAAAAAGGAAAAAAAAGGGGCTCTACATGAAGTAAACCACACAGCAAACATTTGTACATATTTTAGGGGGTGTTTGGGGGAAAACAATACTATGCAGCAGACAAAATACATTGCTTAAGTGACTAGGCCATAGGTGTCTATTGGGGCAGAAGAGCATGCTGGGGAGGTAAGTGAAGGGAAAAATGCATGAAGGAGAAAAGGGGCACAGCATATTAGAGCATATTGCAATCATGGTAATTAGGGAAGGAGGTCAAAAATACAAGACATTAGCAAACAGAGCATACATAGAAGGGAATAGTAAAGGAGAAATGTTACCTTAATATAGTCCTCCTGCAGGACCTGGATGATGGCAGAACAGGTCTCTGGAATAATGATTCCCAGGGCCTGGGGACAGATACCTGAAGAGAACTTCAAATCCTGAAGGCTTCTCCCTGTCGCCAAGTACCTCAACGTAGCAACAAGCCTCTGCTCCGGAGTGATGGCTTGTCTCATGCAGGTATCCTGCCGGCTGATAAAAGGGGTCAGCAAAGCCAAAAGACGGTGAAAATCGGGGTCCGTCATCCGGAGAAAGTTCCTGAAATCATCAGGATTATTCTCCCGGATCTCACGAAGCAAAGGCATGTGCGAGAACTGATCACGCTGAAGCAACCAATTCTTGGTCCACATACTCCTCGTCACTCTGTTCATGGACGGGTCTTGGGTCAAAGCTAAAAGCCCGACACCAATTCCGCGTACAGCACGAACTCGGCGACGAGTACGTACGGGAAACATCGCTCACAAAAGGTCGGCTGGTCAGCACGGACAAACAGAAAGCACCGATAAACAGCAAGGCCTGAAAGAACGAAATGAATACCAGAAACGAGCAGACAATAAGCAGTGAAAATCAAAGCGTCCTATATCAAGATGACCAACAAATGCGAACTGACTACACGCACTAATAAACAGATACGCACGACAAGCACAAACTGAAGAGCAGTAACGATCTGAGTCACAAAACTGAGAAGCGCGAATCTTAAGTCCCCAAACTTCGACTAACTCGCGATAAACACGGGATCAGCAGAAGGAGCCCAACGGGTGCCTGACGTGGTGCTGAACTTCCCTTTTCTAGTCTCGTGGAAGACGACTTACGTCACGACGTTCTTGCAGACCGGAAATTCCGACAACGTTGTCCGACCGTGTGTACGCAACACCAACATCGGACAAAGTACGTAAATTGTCGGCTCCCGTAATACAGAGAACAGTCATTGAAAGTCATTAATAAAAAATAAAAAAAATAATATGCGTGGGGTTCCCCCCAAATTCAATTACCAGGCCCTTCAGGTCTGGTATGTATATTAAGGGGAACTCCACGCCAAATTTAAAAAAAAAAAAATGTCGTGGAGTTCCACCCAAAAATCCATACCAGACTCTTTATCCGAGCACGCAGCCTGGCAGGCCGCAGGAAAAGAGGGGGGATGAGAGAGCGCCCCCCCCCCTCCTGAACCGTACCAGGCCACATGCTCTCAACATTGGGAGGATGCTTTGGGGGTCTGTGACCCCTCAAAGCTCCATGTCCCCATGTTGATGGGGACAAGGGCCTCATCCCCACAACCCTGGCTGGTGGTTGTGGGGGTCTGCGGGCAGGGGGTTTATCAGAATCTGGAAGACCCCCCTGTTTGAAATGGTAAGGGGGTACAAAGAAAGTGTAAAAAATTGTTAAAAAACACACTGACACCGTTGGGAAAAGTCCTTTATTAAAAATAAAAAAAATTAAAAAAAGATTCCAGCGGTGGTAATCCACTCTTGCTATCCAGCGATGGGTGATATCTTCTGCGGGGTCCAGCGATGGCTCCTCTCTTCCGATGACGTCCAGCGCAGCGCATCCTGTCTCCACGGAGACACTGCGGGAATTCCCTCTTAGCTGAAGAGGACCGGGCCACCCGTCACCTGACCCCGCCCCCCTCTGACGCAAGGGGAAGCCCAGGCTTCTCCAGTGACGTACGGGTAACCCCGCCCCCCTCTGATGTAACGGAAACCTGCGTTACATCAGAGGGGGGCGGGGTCACCCGTACATCACTGGGGAAGCCCGGCTTTTCCCTTGCGTCAAAGGGGGGCGGGGTCAGGTGACGGGTGGCCCGGTCCTCCTCAGCTAAGACCTGGGATTCCTGCAGTGTCTCCGTGGAGAAACCCAGGGGAAACCCAGGCTTCCCAAGTGATGTACGGGTGACCCTGGCCCCCTCTGACGCAAGGGAAAAGCTGGGCTTCCCCAGTGATGTACGGGTGACCCCGCCCCCCTCTGATGTAACGCAGGTTTATCAATGACTTTCAATGACTGTTCTCTGTATTACGATAGCCGACAATTCATTATAGCCGCGAGTGCTTTTAAATGACTTTTATTCCTGCAAAAATGACACTTTGTGCAGGGACAGTTCTAAACACGGGAAACATGCCCCCTTTACAGGCATATTATACACACACCCCAGGTACGAAATTTAAAGGAATATTACACTTTTATTGTTTCACTTTAAGCATTACTAAAATCACTGCTCCTGAAAAAACGGCCGTTTTTAAAAGTATTTTTTGCATTGATACTGTACATGTCCCCTGGGGCAGGTCCCCAAACACTTTTTATGACAAGGCATATAAGCCTTTAAAATTAGCACTTTTGATTTTGAATGCTCGAGTCCCATAGACTTTAACCACTTCAGCCCCGGACCATTTGGCAGCCAAAGGACCAGAGGTCTTTTTTCAATTTCGCACTGCACTACTTTAACTGGTAATTGCGCGGTCATGCAATTTTGTAACCAAACGAAATTTGCGTCCTTTTCTTCCCACAAATAGAGCTTTCTTTTGATGGTATTTGATTGCCTCTGTGATTTTTATTTTTTGCGCTATAAACGGAAAAAGACCGAAAATTTTGAAAAAAAAAGATATTTTCTACTTTTTGTTATAAGAAAAATCCAATAAACTCAATTTTAGTCAAACATTTGGGCCAAAATGTATTCAGCCACATGTCTTTAGTAAAAAAAATGCCAATAAGCGTATATTTATTGGTTTGCGCAAAAGTTATAGCGTCTACAAACTAGAGTACATTTTCTGGCATTTACACCGCTTTTAATTTATGACTGCCTATCTCATTTCTTGAGGTGCTAAAATGGCAGGGAAGTACAAAACCCCCCCAAATGACCCCATTTTGGAAAGTAGACACCCCAAGCTATTTGCTGAGAGGCATTTTGAGCCCATTGAATATTTTTTTTTTTAGTCCCAAGTGATTGAATAAAGACAAAAAAAAATAAAAATTTTTCATAAAGTTGTCACTAAATGATATATTGCTCACACATGCCATGGTTATATGTGGAGATGCACCCCAAAATACATTTTGCTGCTTCTCCCGAGTATGGGGATACCACATGTGTGGGACTTTTTGGGAGCCTAGCCGCGCACGGGGCCCCGAAACCCAATCAACGCCTTCAGGGTTTCTAAGGGTGCAAATTTTTGATTTCACTCCTCACTACCTATCACAGTTTCGAAGGACATAAAATGCCAAAATAGCACAAAACCCCCCCAAATGACCCCATTTTGGAAAGTAGACACCCCAAGCTATTTGCTGAGAGGCATGTTGAGTACATGGAATATTTTATATTTTGCCACAAGTTGCGGGAATATTACAAACTTTTTTTTTTTTTTGCCCAAAGTTGTCACTAAATGATATATTGCCCACACATGCCATGGGCATATGTGGAATTACACCCCAAAATACATTCTGCTGCTTCTCCTGAGTATGGGGATACCACATGTGTGGGACTTTTTGGGAGCCTATCCGCATACGGGACCCCGAAAACCAAGCACCGCCTTCAGGATTTCTAAGGGCATACATTTTTGATTTCACTCCTCACTACCTATCACTACCTATCACAGTTTTGAAGGCCATAAAATGCCAAGATGGCACAAAACCCCCCCAAATGACCCCATTTTGGAAAGTAGACACCCCAAGCTATTTGCTGAGAGGCATGTTGAGCCCATTGAATATTTTTTTTTTTAGTCCCAAGTGATTGAATAAAGACAAAAAAAAAAAAAAAATGTATTCAAAAAGTTGTCACTAAATGATATATTGCTCACACATGCCATGGTTATATGTGGAATTGCACCCCAAAATACATTTTGCTGCTTCTCCTG
Source organism: Lithobates sylvaticus (assembly GCA_028564925.1). NCBI lineage: Eukaryota > Metazoa > Chordata > Amphibia > Anura > Ranidae > Lithobates > Lithobates sylvaticus. The sequence continues at coordinate 357,387,405 of CM053026.1, read as the reverse complement.
AGTATGGGGATACCACATGTGTGGGACTTTTTGGGAGCCTAGCCGCGTACGGGGCCCCGAAACCCAAGCACTGCCTTCAGCATTTCTAAGGGTGCAAATTTTTGATTTCACTCCTCACTACCTATCACAGTTTCGAAGGCCATAAAATGCCAAAATAGCACAAAAAAAACCCCCAAATGACCCCATTTTGGAAAGTAGACACCCCAAGATTTTTGCTGAGAGGCATGTTGAGTACATGGAATATTTTATATTTTGCCACAAGTTGCGGGAATATTACAAACTTTTTTTTTTTTTTTTCCCCAAAGTTGTCACTAAATGATATATTGCCCACACATGCCATGGGCATATGTGGAATTACACCCCAAAATACATTCTGCTGCTTCTTCTGAGTACGGGGATACCACATGTGTGGGACTTTTTGGGAGCCTATCCGCATACGGGACCCCGAAAACCAAGCACCGCTTTCAGGATTTCTAAGGGCATAAATTTTTGATTTCACTCCTCACTACCTATCACTACCTATCACAGTTTTGAAGACCATAAAATGCCAAGATGGCACAAAACCCCCCCAAATTACCCCATTTTGGAAAGTAGACACCCCAAGCTATTTGCTGAGAGGCATGTTGAGCCCATTGAATATTTTTTTTTTTAGTCCCAAGTGATTGAATAAAGACAAAAAAAATAAATAAAAAAAATTTATTCAAAAAGTTGTCACTAAATGATATATTGCTCACACATGCCATGGTTATATGTGGAATTGCACCCCAAAATACATTTTGCTGCTTCTCCTGAGTATGGGGATACCACATGTGTGGGACTTTTTGGGAGCCTAGCCGCGTACGGGGCCCCGAAACCCAAGCACCGCCTTCAGCATTTCTAAGGGTGCAAATTTTTGATTTCACTCCTCACTACCTATCACAGTTTCGAAGGCCATAAAATGCCAAAATAGCACAAAACCCCCCCAAATGACCCCATTTTGGAAAGTAGACACCCCAAGCTATTTGTTGAGAGGCATGGTGAGTATTTTACAGCTCTCATGTGTTTTTGAAAATGAAGAAAGTAAAGAAAAAAAACATTTTTTTTTTCTTTTTTCAATTTTCAAAACTTTGTGACAAAAAGCGAGATCTGCAAAATACTCACCATACCTCTCAGCAAATAGCTTGGGGTGTCTACTTTCCAAAATGGGGTCATTTGGGGGTGGTTTGTGCCATCTGGGCATTCCATGGCCTCCGAAACTGTGATTGGCAGTGAGGAGTGAAATAAAAAAATTACACCCTTAGAAAGCCTGAAGGCGGTGCTTGGATTTTGGGGTCCCGTACGCGGCTAGGCTCCCAAAAAGTCCCACACATGTGGTATCCCCGTACTCAGGAGAAGCAACAGAATGTATTTTGGGGTGTATTTCCACATATGCCCATGGCATGTTTGAGCAATATATCATTTAGTGACAACTTTTTGTAAAAAAAAAAATATTATTTTTTTTTTTTTCATTATTCAATCTCTTGGGACCAAAAAAAAAAATATTTAATGGGCTCAACATTGCTCTCAGCAAATAGCTTGGGGTGTCTACTTTCCAAAATGGGGTCATTTGGGGGGGGGTTTGAACTGTCCTGGCATTTTATGCACAACATTTAGAAGCCTATGTCACACGTCACCCACTCTTCTAACCACTTGAAGATAAAGCCCTTTCTGACACTTTTTGTTTACATGAAAACATTTTTTTTTTTTGCAAGAAAATTACGTTGAACCCCCAAACACTATATATATTGTTAAAGCAAAGGCCCTACAGATTAAAATGGTGGGTGTTGCATTTTTTTTTTCCACACAGTATTTGCGCAGCGATTTTTCAAACGCATTTTTTGTGGAAAAAATACACTTTTTTTTATTTTAATGCACTAAAACACACTATATTGCTCAAATTTTTGATGAAATAAAAAATATGATCTTAGGCCGAGTACATGGATACCAAACATGACATGCTTTAAAATTGCGCACAAACACGCAGTGGCGACAAACTACATACATTTTTAAAAGCCTTTAAAAGCCTTTACAGGTTACCACATTAGATTCACGGAGGAGGTCTACTGCTAAAATTACTGCCCTCGATCTGACCTTCGCGGTGATACCTCACATGCATGGTGCAATTGCTGTTTACATATGACGCCAGACCAATGCTTGTGTTCGCCTTTGCGCAAGAGAAGGGGGGGCAGGGGTGCTTTTTTTTATTTTTTTTTTAGTTTTTCTTTTTATTTAGCTTTTTTATTTTATTTTTAAACTGTTCCTTCCATTTTTTTTTTCTTAGTTATCATTTTTATTGTTATCGCAGGGAATGTAAATATCCCCTATGATAGCAATAGGCAGTGACAGGTACTCTTTTTTTGAATAAAAGGGTCTATTAGACCCTAGATCTTTCCTCTGCCCTCAAAGCATCTGACCACACCAAGATCGGTGTGATAAAATGCTTTCCCAATGGTGCGGTGGGTATGCCCACCATTAGAATACCTCCCTTCATCCACCCACTTCTAATGATGGGCATACATGCACCATTTATATATGCCGAAGCATGGGGGCATCCTCCCGCAAAAAAGTTATGCCACGTACACATGGTCGGACTTTTTTCGACCATATGTACGTGGCATTAGGAGCAAAATCGCTCCTCCGCCCTCTGCTGCCCCCATGCTTCGGCATATATGCTCTTTTTTTTAACTGTGGTGGTGAAATCACCTCCTACAGCATTGGAGTCGCGGCTTTATGTATCGTGGGAGCAAATGCTGTTGCTGTCAAGATAAATAAATCCACGCTGCAACTGAATGGCGTACCTGCTAAGCAAATAATGGTTAACATTAAAACAAAGTAACATTACAGTATAACAGTAAGACCTTACCATACCATACCTGCAAAGCAAATACCAAAAAAAAAAACATAGTAAAAAATAAAACATTTTGTTAACGCAAACGGTGCCTAAAATATATATATGCCGAAGCATGGGGGCATCCTCCCGCAAAAAAGTTATGCCACGTACACATGGTCGGACTTTTTTCGACCATATGTACGTGGCATTAGGAGCAAAATCGCTCCTCCGCCCTCTGCTGCCCCCATGCTTCGGCATATATGCTCTTTTTTTTAACTGTGGTGGTGAAATCACCTCCTACAGCGTTGGAGTCGCGGCTTTATGTATCGTGGGAGCAAACGCTGTTGCTGTCAAGATAAATAAATCCACGCTGCAACTGAATGGCGTACCTGCTAAGCAAATAATGGTTAACATTAAAACAAAGTAACATAACAGTATAACAGTAAGACCTTACCATACCATACCTGCAAAGCAAATACCAAAAAAAAAAAAACATAGTAAAAAATAAAACATTTTGTTAACGCAACCGGTGCCTAAAATATATATATGCCGAAGCATGGGGGCATCCTCCCGCAAAAAAGTTATGCCACGTACACATGGTCGGACTTTTTTCGACCGTATGTACGTGGCATTAGGAGCAAAATCGCTCCTCCGCCCTCTGCTGCCCCCATGCTTCGGCATATATGCTCTTTTTTTTAACTGTGGTGGTGAAATCACCTCCTACAGCGTTGGAGTCGTGGCTTTATGTATCGTGGGAGCAAACGCTGTTGCTGTCAAGATAAATAAATCCGCGCTGCAACTGAATGGCGCACCTGAAAACAAAAAAATGGTTAACAATAAAACACAGTAAACAAAATTACATACCTGAAAAGCAAGCATGATAAAACATAATAAAACATTGCAGAATAGAATAGAGTAAAAAAGAGCAACAATAGAGAGAGAGAGAGAGAGAGAGAGAGAGAGAGAGAGAGAGAACAATAAAACGACAACTATTTTTGTTTTTTTTATTTTATATTTTTTTGGGGTTTTTTTTTTTTTGTACTTTTTTTTTTATTTTTTACACTTTTTTTTTTAAACTATAACTATAATTTTAACTGTAACGGTCGGGTCTCAAAATGCGATGGCATTCTTGAGACCCTGTAACTATAATTTTAACTAACGGTCGGGTCTCAAAATGCGATGGCATTCTTGAGACCCTGTGAAAGTGTATCCTAGCCTGTGAAATGCTGTACCCTACGCTAAAACCTCACTAGTGAGTGGTAGCGTTCAAAACATTCACCAATGCAGAGACCAGGATTGTCAGGACAGCGTGGACAATAATAACGGGTGTCACGCCTACATCCGCGCTTGGTACAGACACGACATCTTTTTTGGGGGGCTCGTTGGGTAGGGGTACTCGGGAGGACATAAGGGTAATGCCTCTCATACAGCCGGCTAACTGCATTTGGTTCGGAATGGTGAGGTGCAGAACCGTCTGGAAACAGAAGGTCTGTGAGAACCTCTTCCAGGAATTCAAGGAAGGGTAACCTCCCGCCTGAAGCTCCGTATAGCACATGAGCATTCAGAAAAGCCAATTGGAACAAATAAATAGACACTTTTTTGTACCAGCGTCTAGCCTTACGGACAACTAGGTACGGCGCCAACAACTGGTCATTGAGGTCCACCCCCCCCATATTAAGGTTGTATTCGTGGACACAGAGGGGTTTCGTCACAACACCAGCCGCCGTACGAATTTGGACTGTCGTGTCTGCATGAAGGGAGGTAAGAACGAAAACATTCCTATTATCCCTCCACTTCATAGCGAGCAAGTTATTACACTTCAAGCAGGCTCTCTCCCCCAGCCTAAGAGGGGAATCTACAAGCCGCTGGGGAAAGCCCCGGCGATTAGGTCGCACGGTGCCACATGCTCCAATCTGATGATCAAACAAGTGACTAAACAGTGGCACGCTCGTGTAATAATTGTCCACGTACAAGTGGTACCCCTTTCCGAATAAGGGTGACACCAAGTTCCACACTATCTTGCCAGCGCTCCCTATGTAATCTGGACAGTTCTCCGGCTCTACGTGACTATCTTTTCCCTCATAAACCGAAAAGCTCCACGTATAGCCTGTTGCCCTGTCACAGAGCTTGTAGAGCTTGACCCCGTATCTGGCACGCTTGCTGGGAAGGAACTGTTTGAAAGACAAGCGGCCAGAAAACTTAATCAGGGACTCGTCAACGCAGACAACTTGATTGGGATTAAACAAGGCTGCAAAACGTTGGTTGAAGTGGTTTATGAGGGGCCGAATTTTGTAGAGCCGATCAAATTCAGGGTCTCCACGAGGACGACAGAGTTCATTGTCACTGAAGTGCATGAACCGCAAGATCTGTTCGTATCGTGCCCTGGACATGGAGCGAGAGAACACGGGCATATGGTGAAGCGCGAGGGTGGACCAATAAGACCTCAGCGTCGGGAATTTATGCATGCCCATGTTGATGGAAAGGCCCAGAAAGGACTTAAATTCGGAAACCGTAATTGGTTTCCAATCTCTGGCAAGGGAAGGCACTTGGGGATTAGCGGCGATGTGTTGACCAGCGTATATATTACTTTGGTCCACAATAGATCTATAGAGATCTTCCGTGAAAAACAGCGATAAAAAATCGGATGGCTTAAAATCAGCTGTTTCCACCTGAATACCGGGTTGGCCAGTGAATGGGGGAAGTACGGGTCCTGCAGAAGTGGTGGGCACCCAATCAGGATTGGCGAATTCTGCAGGAAGGACACTATGTGATCGACGGGCCTGCCTTTGTCTTCTTCTTGGTGGCAGCGGGACACTACTTGTGCTTGCCACCTCGCCAGCTTGAACTGCACTTATGGGACTCGCCACGTCACCAAGTGTTACTGCAGTGCTGGTTTGACTACGTCCAGGGTGTACTAGGCCGCTGGTGCTTGCCAGTTCACCAGAAGGAATAGCGGCGCTAGTACTTCTCTGCTCCATACGAGAGACCTGCGGTTCCTGCACCTCAACAACATCAGAAGATCGGGATCGGGTACGCCTGACCTTAGCAGGGACCTCACCTCCGTCGCCAGAGCTATCTGTCATGGAGCCGCTGTCGTCTACTGGGTCGTATTCTGAGCCTGATTCTGACAGATGAGTGACCTCCTCTTCACTATCTGACATACTCAGAAACAAGTAGGCCTGTTCACTAGTGTACTTGCGATTTGCCATTTTGGGCTCTAAATTTAGTAGTACACTAGTGAGATTCACAGGAAAAAAAAGCTCCTAGGCTGCTGGCGACTGAATCAAAACGCTACCAAAAAAACTGTTAGCGATCGCAGGGATCAGGCCTGACTCTGCGAACGCTGCAGTTATGTGTGCTTAGTGTTTTGGAAGTGACAGTGATCGATCGATACTGCACTTGGGTGGGCTGGGCTGGGCTGGGCGGAGGGGGAAAACGCAGGTGCTAGCAGGTATCTGGGCTGATCCCGCTAACAATGCGTTTTTTGGAACCCTAAACTGCTGGGACGCTAGTATAGATCTGATCAGATCAGATATTGATCTGTTCAGATACTATACCACTAAGGGAGGTGTATGCTTTGCGCGTGGGTGTTTGCGGTGCTGGCACTAACCTGGGGCGACGCAGACCTTATTTGTCCCTAAAACCTAATTGATATCACCCGCCGGGCGATCAGGGGGTTAAACCGTTATTGGGTAATAAATGGCGGGTGCCCTGACAGTATAAAAAACAAACTATCTAACCAGCGTCACCCGTAACAGTAATACGGTGATCACTGGTGAAAGGGTTAACTAGGGGCAATCAGGGGGTTAAAACCTTTATTAGGCAATATATTGGGGTACCTGACGCTATATAAAAACCTGACGGGGAACCTAAATAACTAAATAACTAACTGGCTAACCAGCGTCACCAGTGACACTTATACGGTGATCACTGGTGAAAGAGTTAACTCTAGGGGCAATCAAGGGGTTAAAACCTTTATTTAGGTTGTAATATGGGGGTACCTGACCTATAATCCTATATAAACCTGGCGGTTACCTAAAAAAAAAAACTGGCTACCTAGCGGCACCAGTGACACTAATAGAGCGATCAGAAAAACGATCGCTTAGTGACACTGGCAAAAGGGGGTGAAAGGGTTACCTAGGGGGCAATCAAGGGGTTAAACCTTTATTGGGGGGGGGGGGGTAGGGGGCTACCTTAGACCTAAAGGGGCCTAAAACTAACTGCCCTGACAGTTATTACAATCACACTGACACTAAATGCAGTGATCAGTAAATAAATGATCACTGCAATCAGTGACACTGTGACAGGGGGGGCAGGGGGTGATCTGGGGGGTGATCTGGGGGTGACAGGGGGGTGGATTGTGTGCCTAAGTGTCCTGGTGTCAGTGTACTGTTGTGCACTTACTTGCTGTGTCTTCACCGCTCGGCGTCCCGGTCAGAAAGACCGACACGAGGAGCGTGACGTCACTTCCCCTTGCCTGTGTTTACAATTACACAGGCAAGGGAGAATGTGATTCGCCAGGAGCGATCGGGAGGGGGTGGCCAGAAACCACTGGCCGTCCCCTCTTCCCGCATCGCTCCTGACACGATCCCGACCGTCCCCGCCGGCGGAGGGGGGTCCGATCGGACCCCCCAACCGCCTGAAGAATGGCACGTACAGGTACGTCCTTTTGCCTGTACGTGCCATTCTGTTGACGTATATGTACATGGGGCGGTCGGGAAGTGGTTAATAGGGTTCTAAAGTTCACACAAGCTTTAGGTCTGTTCGCAGGTTCTGGTGCGAACCGAACAGGGGGGTGTTCGGCTCATCCCTAGTCCTGCTCTTGCACGATCGAATGGACTTGCCGTTAACTCTCTGCCCCAAGCAATGCCTTCTGGGCTTCCTTCCCAATCCAGATACTTATAAACATTTCAATTTTTTTCTTTCCGACTAGAATGTTGATTGCTCGTGCCGGCCACCAACATTCCAGGAACGAGTGGCTGCTGTTATATTAATTTATTTTATGGAAGTGTATTATTATGTCCATAGAGGTCCATTAAGTATCACATAATTTGGGACATATGGCTATGTCAACCTGTGATGATGATACCATGGCCACATGATAATATGTTTTTTGTGCACACTATATCACCCACTGGTTTAATTTTTTTGGGTTTTCACGCTGTTTGAACTCTGTATTACTTGGTTTTGCTTATGACCATCCGGTAAACAGAGACGCTGTAAGCTGTTGATGGGATTTATATAATATGTTCCTTCATTGAATGTATTATCCTAGCAATATGTTTGTATTTTGTTGGTGTTTGTAATTGTTAAAGTTCTCTTTTATGCTTCTTCAGGAGCATGCTTATACCCTTTTAAGGGAGGCTATAAATTACAGAGCACAACAGTTTATTGCCCATTCGTGTTGACTCCCAATAACCAAGATATCTCATCATCAAGACCTTGTTGCCTTGAGACATTGGATACAGAGGCAATTATCACACTCTCTCTCTTCACTGCCTTCGGCCCAGGCGTAGACTGCCCCATGTCACTGTTTGAACAAGTGTGCACTTAAAGCAGGTATTACACAACAGTTTTTTTGGTCAGATTCATTTTCCATCAATTTCACAGCACTATGTAGCTGGGAGGCATCAACCTTAGGCATCAATGTTAGGGGAATATAATTTTGAATATGCCAATTACACCTGCAGATCAAGGGCACCTTCATCCTGAAAAAATATTATTTTGGATGTAACAAGAAGGGATTTGTATGCTGCCAAAACACATACATTTTATAAAAAATATTATTTATTTGAATCACAGTTTTTAAAAAATTGGGGCATGCAATTGCTCCAAAATAGAACATTTCTTCAAAAAAAATTACATATATAACACACATATGCAGATATTATGTTAATCACAATGCTTTTGATAAGCAAAACATGTTGAACAGGTTATGTTATTCTGCTTCTTCAGGGGCTGTAAAGCATGTGTAACTATGAAACAATAAATACAGTCAAAATACAGTCAACAATAATATAAAGACAAACAATTCTGCATAAATATATTTGCATATGTAAATAGTGCCAAAATGACAACTACATAAAAATATATACAACAATTTTATGCATGAAAGACAATAACAAAAAATGTATTGAATTAATCTCAATGAGGGATTGACCACACTACAAAAAGATACAAAGCCCAGGAACACATACCATTAGGGATGAGCCGAACACCCCTGGTTCGGTTCGCAGCAGAACATGCAAACAGGCAAAAAATTTGTTCGAACACCGTTAAACTCTATGGGACACGAACGCGAAAAATCAAAAGTGCTCATTTTAAAGTCTTATTATTGGGTGCAGGAACGGGCCCTGCTGTGAAATATTAGATCAAAAATTGTAATTACATGCCCCCGTTAAACAGGGGCAGAAAAATTGGTGGTGGTGACCTAAAGCAAATATATTGTTGAAATCTAGCATCATCAAGATTGAGGAGGAATAGGATAGTCAGCATAGGCAGTCTTCAAGGGATCCCACATCCATAGCAAATTCAATCTGTTACATCAGCATCAGGTGCTTGATAGCTACTGATGCAAGACTGATTCATTTTTATGAATGTGAGCCTATCAATGGAGTCTATGGACAGCCGCACTCTTTGATCTGTTACACACCCTCCAGCAACACTGAATGTGCATTCAGAAAGCACGCTGGATGCAGGACAGGCCAGTAGCTCAATTGCATATTGAGCAAGTTCTGACCAGTGGTCCATCCTCCAACCCAGTGGATGCTCTGTTGGAAAGGTCTCCAAGTCTGCTCTTGCCCCTTGATATTCAGTGACAGTGAGTATAGACAGTGCATGCATCCTTGATCACTAGACATTAGTTTGGTGAAAAGAAGCCAAGCTCATCTGACCCTGTCCTGGTGCTATACTCACACAGGTACTCATTGATGGCCCTCTGCTGTGTGTGCAGCCGCTGCAGCATTGCCAATGTTTAGTTCCACCTGGTGGGCATGTCACAAATGAGGCGGTTGGTGGGCAGGTTGCATTCCCTTTGAATGTGATCCAGCCAAGCACTGGCATTGTATGACCGGCGGAAATGACTACAGGTTTTTCTGGCCTGCCTCAGGAGATCCTGTAAGCCTGGGTACCTGCTCAAGAACTGCTGCATTACCAAATTTAGGACGTGTGCCAAACATGGAACATGGGTCAAGTGTCCCTGTCAGAGGGCAGAGAGAAGGTTGGTGCCATTATCACATACAATCTTTTCTGGCTGAAGCTGGCGTGGCATTAACCACCTCTGAGCCTGCCCCTGCAGAGCTGACAGAATCTCTGCCCCAGTGTGGCTCCTGTCCTCTAGGCAGACCAACTCAAGCACCGCATGGCATCTTTTAGCCTGACTGCTTGCGTAGCCCCTTGAACGCCTATGGAGCACCGCTGGTTCAGAAGACAAATCTGCAGAAGAGGCCCTAGAGGAAGAAGAGGATGAGGGGGTGGAAGAGAGAGCTGTGGCAAAATTACCATTAGCATTTTGGAGGCATGGTGGTGGAACAAGCTCCAACAACACTGAACCCTGTCCCCGATCATTCCCAGCTGCCAGCAAAGTTACCCAGTGCGCCGTGAAGGAAAATAACATCTCTGCCCATGCCTGCTGGACCATGAGTCAGCGTAATATAAACCTTACTACTGACCGCCCTGTCCAACGAGGCCAAAACATTGCCTTCCACATGCCGGTAGACAGCAGGAATGGGCGTGAAAATAAATTGCGTTTTGGAACCTGCCACTGAGGTACAGCACATTCAACAAATTCACGAAAGGGGGCAGGCATGTACTGGCCATCTGGACTACAGGGAGTTTCCTGGTGGGCAGATGGCTCAGTGGGCCGGTTTTAGTGACAGCCTGTCAAAGTAATGGCTGTGCGGCTTGCCCTCAACTTCACACAGTGATGTGAGAAGGATGAGAAAAATACAGAGGAGAATAAGTGGAAAAAAGAGAGGAAATTGAGGACTCCTTATGTTATACTACTTATGTTTTTTTGCACAATTGCGTATAGTCTATATACTGTTTTTGTGCTTGTTTGCAAAATTAAAGTCCAGGGCCAAATTTTTGTCCCAGTCCAGCCCTGAAAGGGGACAGAGTCTACCAACTGAAAAGGCAGCAGTTGCAGTGCTAGCAATTTGGCCAAGCTAGCATTTAGGCGCTGAGCATGTGGATGGCTGGGACCAAATTTCCTTTTTGGTTCAGCAACTGGGGTAGGGAAATTTGCCTGCTAAAATCAAATGGTGGTGTACTGCTAGCAGATTGGATGCAAGTACTTGGGACACCTATTGCTATACCTTCATTCCTCTCAGTGCAGGTTTTTGAGAGGCTGGAGGTCTACTAGGGTTGGATATCCCAGATGAGGAGCAAGGAGATGTGGGTCTTTCAAGTGCTGTTGCCAACGGACTGCATGGCAGGTCGTCTATGTCCGGTCAAGCATGTGGTGCCCAAGTGGCTGCTGTTCTTGCCACGCTTAATCCGCTTCAGACATAGGTTGCAAACAGCAACGGTGCAATCTGCTGCACATGTGTCGAAAAAGGCCCACACCAAGGAACTTTTAAAAGTCATCAGGGAGTCAGCAGCGCCCTGCACCTGCGGTGTGATGCAATAGGGTAGCTGCCCCCTAGAGGACATCCTGCCTCCTTGGAGTTGTGCGTCCTCCTACTCTTTCTCTCTTCTCTCAGGCACCCAAGTATAGTCAGTGACCTCATCTGCCGCCGTGTAAGCAGCCTTATATAGTGTGGGGCGTGGACTTAGTCCCCCTGAGCCATGTTTGGCCAAAGGCACCCTGCCTTTGTCCAATTATGTCTCTCTTAGCAGAGCGTGCTGTAATTGGCCAAAGCATGCAGTTCAGGTGCATGCTTTGACTAATCAACATACAGCAACGCACTATGATCTCGCAGTGCATTACGGGGCTTTCTGCGGCGCTCAAATTTTCCCGCAAACGCCCCATAATGTTCGGCGAAAGTGCGAACACCCAATTTTCGACCCAAACATCAAGCTCATCCCTACTCACCATCTGTATTGACCCAAATCACTCAAATAGGCACTGCTAAAGATCACAATAGTTGGTATAGAGAGGAGCCACCTCCAATGGTGGTAAAGGACCATAGGGAAAGCACATTGGAACCAGTATGTCTGTGAAATTATAAAGAATAGGTATATCTAAGCTAAGGTCAATAGATATGGCCACAGACCACAAAAGATGGATACGCCTGTGAGAACTCATTGGGATCCCATTGGTAAGCAATTTTGGGGGATTGGTCGTTTTGCTGAGGAAACCTCCATATAGTTATGTGGGATCATTATCTGATTTCTATCCTTTTGGTGTCTGTTTGCTACCAAACAGGACATTGAAGCTTTTGTGATGGGAAGGACCTTAGTGATATATCCATCTTTGCTAACTGTGTATATACAATGACAATGTAGTTCATCCAATCCGGAGGGAAATCCCTGGAGTGCATTAGCATTTCTTATGTGTCGTTTTGGATGGGTCAAGAGATACTGGACAGCAATTTAAGGTACTCAAGGTTTTATGGGGGTATCTTATGTTTTATTGGTAGTATCCATCTTTTGCGGTCTGTGGCCCTATCTATTGACCTTAGTTTAGATATACTTAGGTCTATTCTTCATTATTTCACTGACCCACTGGTTCCAATGTGCTTTCCCTACGGTCCTTTACTGCTATTGGAGGTGGCACCCCACTATACCACATATTGTGATCTTTAGCAGTGCCTATTCGAGTGATTTATTTATTATAAAATGTATGTGTTTTGGCACCATAAAAATCCCTGGGGGAATACTGGATTAAAGGCTAAATTTACCTTTTTCAGAAAATAGCCTATGTAGTTAAGGGGCCCCAGGAGATATAAAAAAATCAGTGCAACTTTGCAAAATAATCATTAATGTTATTGTTTTACCTGGGCACAAGTGGCTGCATATGATGGGCACAAGTGGCTGAATTTGATCCGCACAAGTGGCTAAATTTGACGGACACAAGTGGCTGCATTTGACGGGCAAAAGTGGCTACATTTGATGGGCTCAAGTGGCTACATTTGATGGGCACAGTGACTGCATATGATGGGGCACAGTGGCTGCATTTGATTGGCACAGTGGCTGCATTTGATGGCTGAAACTGATGGCACAGTGGCTGCATTTGATGGGCACAGTGAGGCTGCAATTGATGATTTTTATTTATTTTTCTGTATTTTTCAGTTTGTTTGCACCCTCCCCAAAAAAATTGGAGCACCAGCCACCACTGGAGCATGCAATCCTAACCTAACTTCTTATCTAAGCCAAAACGATAACCAGCTCTCCTTATTTTGCACTGGGAGCCTGTGTCAATAGCAAGTAGTCTCTTTGCTATCTTTAATATACAGAAAACCTTATATAAGTAATTGATATTATTGAGAAGTTTCCTATCAGAATAAAATCTGCATGGGTAGTCTGAATTTGGTAGGTGTCATAGAAAAAGGCGAAGCCTCATAGAGCAGGTTTCAGAAACCCTCACATTTTAATGTGTGGGTGTGTGTTTTGCAGCTCTTATTGATTCAGTAATTTTTTTTCTGCAGCAGCATTTGCTGTATAGCATTTGACCTCACTAACTACTTTTTCTCACAGTTCTACTTTATATTCCTTCCCTTATTAGCTGCTAACATTCTAAAATGCACATAGCACTATTAACTACTAGCTAGATCCCACAGCAAAATGTTCAGTGGAACCATCTTCAGTTAAGTCAAAATATATAAACATTTATGTACAGATTTTATTAAGTGTTTCCTTTATATGAGTAATTATATTCTTAGTAAAGATTCTTATCATAAGCACTGCATTTTTAGTATATCTTTTCCATTTAGCTTTTTGACTGTTTTGAAATTGTGAAGACTGATCTGCACTTTATGTTAAATAGATAATTATGTGCTGAAGAAGCTGGGCACTTAGAGATGAGCTGTGAAAAGTTTGGAATAAATTAGCACAAATGATGTAGGAAAGCTAAAGATCTCAGAGGATACAAGAGGTGTGAAGAGGAGGCAGATGGTTGGGCTCTCAAGTTAGCACAAATTTTGAAGTGCAGTAAAACCACAGTTTGGAAAACAGGTTAAAGGTTACCTTTGGCCCAGAAAAAAAAATTGTGCCTATGTTTTTTTTTTTTTTTTTTTATTGAACTGTGTTGAACAGGGACTGTAAATACCTGCCTAAGGAAGGGGTCCTCAGAGGCCCTGAAATGTCAGTTTGTCCTATGGTGGTGAATAAATGGTTTGCTTATAATTCTTGTTAATGGTGTCTCTCAGTTTTATCTCTATGAATTGACTTTGTATTTTGACAGCGCCACCCATCACTTCTTTGCAGCACTCAGAATTTCATAGTCTATTGCTGTAAGGCGTGCACAGGATCATACAAATATATAGGGGCAATTGACACATGCTTATCTGTCCAACCTGTCTGAAAACACAAAGAGGGAAACCCTAGCGCTTGCTCAGAATTTTATAGACATTTCCATAATGGTTTATACTCCCAGTGAAGCCCAGGCTAAACATTCGTTCCATATCATTGTCATACGTTTCATTTTTTTTGACTGGGTACACTCTTGGGTTGTCCAGCTTATTGTCTTGAGCTGGCTTTTGTCTTTGAATTGGACTATGGTCATTACCTGTTGTGCTAGATTTTTACTTGCATTTGATCGGAATTAAAGTTTGCAAATCTCAATTCTTCTTTTAGCTCTTTTTTTGTCATATCAGGGCCAACTAAACACCATGGGGGAAAATGGTGATAAAGGAGAATATGGATTGCTATTGAAGACATGGGGATTTTTGAAATAATAAATACAATTTTCTATTTTTGTTGTATATTGTGTTCCTTGGGAATGAGCGAATAGGAAAAGCAAAAAAAAAAATAATAATAATATAGCATATACAATTGCTATACAAGCCATAGTGTTATTTAAGTTGCCCTTCCATGTGCTCCTTGCTGCAAAGGCCAGTTATAGGAGGGGCCATTTATTTCTAATATTGTAATTTAAGGTTATTAAAAAATATTATTAATTTCAGATTGCAACACTGTCATTTTCTGTAAAATTCAATGCAATATGGCAAATGGAAGATGCTCTGTACACATTTGGTGTACAGAATGCCCCCAGAAATGTTATTTTCTGCTTGGGTGAAGATCTCTGCACTAAGATACAAGTCAGGCTTTAGGCAACAGAATTTTTTTTTTTGGGGGGGGGGGGGTGCTTTGTAAGAGTTAATCACTTCTAAAGGGATGCAGACATTTCAACTTTTCTCATCCGAACCATTAAAATGCACCAGCTGATTAAAATAAATTAGTCACTCCCATTCAGAATCAGTTTGCAAAGGATAAGCAGCTTTTTTCTCAGAGCATAAACAGGTAAGAATCTGCAACAAAGCATGTTAAAATCCTTGCAATGCACATTGATCACCCAGTGTTTTTTTTTTCTCAACAAAACTGTAGTTACTCTTTCCCTTTTTTTTTGGTTTATTCCAAGGCTTATTTGCAAGCTTTTGTTAAAAAAGGACACAAGTAGCTGAGCTAAGAACTTGTATTAATCCAAAACATTTACCAAAAAATGGAGTGAAATTCCCCTTAACCACTTCAGCCCTGGAAGATTTTACCCCCTTCCTGACCAGAGCACTTTTTACAATTTTGGCACTGCGTCGATTTAACTGACAATTGCGCGGTCGTGCGACATTGTACCCAAACTAAATTTGCGTCCTTTTTTTCCCACAAATAGAGCTTTCTTTTGGTGGTATTTTATCATCCCTGCGGTTTTTATTTTTTGCGCTATAAACAAAAAAAAGAGCAACAGTTATGAAAAAAAAAAACAATATTTTTTACTTTTTGCTATGATAAATATCCCCAAAATGTTTTTAAAAAACAAATTTCTTCATCAGTTTAGGCCAGGGGTCTCAAACTGGTGGCCCTCCAGCTGTTGCGGAACTACAAGTCCCATCATGCCTCTGCCTGTGGGAGTCATGCTTGTAACTGTGAGCCTTGCAATGCCTCATGGGACTTGTAGTTTCTCAACAGCTGGAGGGCCGCCAGTTTGAGACCCCTGGTTTAGGCCAATATATATTCTTCTACATATTTTTGGTAAATAAAATTACAATAAGCGTATATTGATTGTAGACGCTATAATATTTGCACAAACCAAACAATGGAAAGGTTTTTTATGGCACTTTATTATTATTTTTAATTTTTTTTTACTAGTAATGACGGCGATCTGTGATTTTTTTTTTTTTTTTTTTTTCAAATATATGTTTTTATTAGTGCCCAGAAAGGGCAAATGTAACAAATACAGTTTATACAACAATTTACAGCAAGGTATAACGAGGGAAGGAAGGAGAGGGAAGAAAAAAAAAAAATAAAAAATAAAAGGGGGGGGGGGGGGTCCTCCTGATGATCAACACACATATGCAGGAGGGCAACATTCAACAAATCAGTACGACACTTTTACTTTGCTTTGCATCACCTGCCCAGGCCTCTAAGGTCATTAGTGTAGGGTTCAAGACCCTTCTTAGTGGTAAGATCCTAAACCGAGATTGCTGGTCTCGAGAGGACGATCTGATAACAGCTCTTTTCCCCCTCCTCTCAACCGCCCCCCACCCTTCAGGGTGGGATCCAATAAGCGGAAGGGAGGAATGGGGCAACTATTCTCAACTGGTGGAGGCCTCCTGGACAAAAAAAAAAACACACACCGAAGGGGTAGGGTAAAGGGGGGAGGGTGGGTGGGGTGGGGGGGAGGTTAGGGCGGGGGGGGAGAAGGGGGGGGGGAACCCCGGCTGGGCATAGACCGCTTCGGTTTCCTGTATGTATCAGGAAATGAACTGTTCAGGTTATTCTAAGGGCCATACCTTCTGGGGAGAAAATAAAGTGGAGCCATATGTCCCATGTTGCTTTGTATTTTTCTTCCTGCTGTCTCGCGGTATGTATCAGGTCCTCCATTCTCCTAATGTCTTCTACTTTCTGAACCCAGCTAGCTACCGTTGGTGGGGACTGACTTTTCCAATTAAGTGGGATGCACGATTTTGCAGCGTTTAACAGGTGACCTATGATCGACTTTTTATATTTTTTAATCGACATTGAGTTCATATGTAGCAGGAAGAATGCGGGGTCATTTGGGATTTCGTAGTTTGTAAATTTCTGTATAGTTGTTCTGATTACAGACCAGAAGTGTGACAGCTTCGGGCAGGACCAGAATATGTGGAGCAACGTGCCCCTATCTCCCTGACACCTCCAGCAAAGTGCAGAGGTGCTCGGGTAATAGGTGTGTAGGACTTGTGGGGTCAAGTACCACCGTGTCATGAGTTTGTAGTTGGTTTCTTGTACTTTCGTACATATAGAGGATTTGAGTGCTAGTGCTATCATACGTTGGACCTGGCCCGAAGTGAACGTACAGTTCAAGTCTTTTTCCCATTTAGTTATATATGATGGGGGTGTGCTTTCTGTCGGGTAAATCAGAAGGTTGTAGGTTGTGGATAGTGTTCTTAGGAGTCTGTCCTCCCCTGCGCAGAGAGTTTCCCAATTAGTAAGGGGTCTGTCAAACTCCTGTGGATTAGGTATGGATCTAAGGAAGTGTCTGAGGCGTATTGCCGTCCAAAATGGTAATTTAAGGGGACCTGAGTCTCTTTGAAGAGTGTCCAGAGAGATCCAGGATTTGTTGAGAATGAAGTGTCTCGCCTGCGTAAAGTTCAAGTCCTTAAACATAGTTCCAGTCTGAGGATCTAGTCCCAGAGGAAATTTGGGATTCCCTATAATGGGGTATAAAGGTGACTTTAATGTGGAGAGCGAATAGGTAAGGCACGCCTCGGACCCTACTCGTATGGTTGTCCCTATTAGTGGGTGATTCTTGACCTCGGTGGGGAGGTCTTTCCAACACCATATCAAGCTCTGTAAGGGTATCTGTGTCTGTGCCTGTTCCAGGCTTGTCCAGAGTTTGAGCTTCTCATGACGGTTCCAGTCTATAATTCTACCTAGCTGGGCTGCCTGATAGTATTTCTTTACGTCAGGGATCGCGAGTCCTCCACTAATTTTTGGTAGGGAGAGAAGGGACCGGGGTATTCTCGGTTTTCTGTCCGCCCAAATAAATTTGTAGAACTGACCATGTACTTGTTTAAAGAAGGACATTGGGATCCGGATCGGGAGAGCCTGTAGCAGGTATAAAAATTTTGGTAGTATGCACATCTTAATAAGATTGCACCTGCCAGACCAAGAGTGTAGGCCCCCCCGCCATCTTTCTAATAGAGAGCGGGTTGTAGCCAGTAGAGGGGGGAAATTTAGTTGAAAGGCTTGAGTGAGATCGGCTGGTACGTAGGTACCTAAGTATTTCAAGGCAGTCTCTGTCCATTTGAAGTGAAAGTTAGATCGTAATGTCTGCATGGTCGATTTGGGAATGCCTACTCCCATGGCCTCGGACTTGTTATAGTTTATTTTTAGGTTGGAAATAGTCCCAAAGGCATCGAATTCCCGAAGCAAGTTCGGGAGGGAGATCAGTGGGTTTGTTAGGGAGAAGAGTAGGTCGTCCGCGTAGGCCGAGACCTTGTATTGGGTGTCCCCCACCGAAAGTCCTCTAATGTCTGGGTTATTTCTAATTTTGGATAGAAATGGCTCCAGGGATAGGGCAAATAGAAGGGGAGACAAGGGGCAACCCTGTCGTGTCCCATTACGAATTTGGAGAGGTTCTGATAGAATGCCGTTGACCTTGACCTGAGCAGAGGGGGTGGAATAGATTTGGGATATCCATCCCAGCATGGTTTCCCCCAACCCTATTTGCCTAAGGACTGCGGTCATATAGCTCCAGTCAACCCTATCAAAGGCCTTCTCTGCGTCAGTGTTTATGAATATTGATGGTATGTGTGTCTTATTGGCTATGTGTATCAGGTTCAGTACTTTAGTTGTGCTGTCTCTAGCTTCTCTAGTGGGGATGAAGCCTACTTGGTCTAGGTGAATCAAGGATTGTAAATGGCGGGCTAGCCGTGTCGCTAAGATCTTAGTAAATAACTTAAGGTCTATATTGAGGAGCGAAATCGGTCGATAGCTGCTACACGCTGTGGGGTCTTTGCTTTCTTTTGGTATAACCGTGATATGGGCTCGCAGTGTATCATTGAAAAAGGTCGCCGTTTTTCCTAGTTTATTATAAAAGGACACCATGTGAGATTTAAGGGCTGGGAGTAATGACTTATAATACTGTAAAGTAAGGCCGTCTGGTCCAGGGGCCTTGCCCGGCTTAGTGGAGGCTATTGCTAGGTCCAGTTCGTCTGTTGTTATTGGGGTGTCTAACTCCGCTATATTTTCAGGGGACAGTGAAGGAACGTGTGCTGAAGATAAGTAGCTCTCAATCAGAGACTGTCTGTTGGAGGGGGTTGGAATATTATAAAGGTCTGAGTAGTAGTCTTTAAAAGTATTGGCAATGTGCCTGGGCAAGTTAACTGTCAAGCCGGTCGCTGTCTTAACTTGGGGTACATATGTTTGCACTCTGATCTCTTTAGTCGCCCTAGCTAGGATACGTCCGCATTTATTTCCCGATTCGTAAGATATGAGCCTGCACTTCTGCAATGCTGCTTTTGCTCTATAATTTAGGATCTCGTTAATTTGGTTTCGAATTGAGGTCACCTCCGCTTCAAGCAAAGGGTCTGGCATATTTTTGTGCCGTGTTTCGGCGGTGTGGAGGGCTGCTAGGAGTTTTTCCAGCTGCTCTCCTCTTTCTCTTTTAATGCGTGCCCCGTGCTTTATGAAAATTCCCCTCACTACCGCCTTGTGTGCCTCCCATATCGCTCCGGGGGCAGACTCCTCCGAGGTATTGGACTGGAAGTAATATTTCAACTCTCGGCTCACCTCCTCCATGACCACTGGGTTCTGCAAAAGACTTTCATTCAGTCGCCAAAAACGTGTCATGGAGGAGGGGTTGTCCGAGAGTTTGTAAGTCATGGTGATAGGGGCATGGTCAGACCAAGTCCTGGGTTCTATCTTAGAGTCGTGTACGGCGTGCAGCTGACCGTGTGGGACCAGGAAGTAGTCAATTCTTGTATATATCTTGTGGGGTGGAGAGTAGAAAGTGTAGTCTCTCTCCCCGGGATGTTGGAGGCGCCACACATCTATCAATTGTGCTTCGTGGAATTCCCCTATGATGCGTTTGCGAGCCCCCGTCGGTAAAGAAGACCTGCCTGAGGAAGTATCTACTCTAGGTACCAATGGAGTGTTGAAGTCTCCCCCCAGGATAAGTTGGCCTTCCTTAAACTTAGACAGCTGCGAAAGCGTGCGTCGTACAAAAGTGTCCTGGCCATCGTTCGGGGCGTAGATAGTCGCTAATGTCAGTTGAACGTCGCTAACCGAGCCCTTTAGGAACGTGAATCGTCCTTCTGTATCTAGTTTAGCGTCCCTAAGACACCACCGTATTCTGCTAGATATGAGGATAGAGGTGCCTCTGGATTTAGTTTTGTTAGTAGAGTGGTAGGCGAACGGGAAGAACCTGTTCTTTAGGACAGGTAGTTTGTCTTCTTTGAAATGGGTTTCCTGAATAAAGGCTATATCCACCTTTTCTTTCTTTAGGTCATTCAATAGCATCCGTCTTTTTTCAGGCGAATTAAGACCTTTTGCATTAATAGAGAAAATTTTAAGCGCGTCCATTCCCAGCCGGGGTTGTGGGGGGCAGCCGGGGTTAATTCCGACAAATGAAGTTGAACAGTGAGGATAGAGCCCTCCGGGGTAAGAGGGGTAGAGGGGGGGGGGAAGGTGGGGGAAGGGTCGTGTATTACAAGGGTGGGTCGGTCAGGCTACCGCACTCCTCTAGATCTATGAAATTCTCGTAACGGAGCAGCAAGCTGGTCTGTGTCGTATCTCAGTCCCACCAATACGGGGGGGAAGTCAGTCTTTGACCTCTATAAAATTGGACAAGGGGGTAAACAGGGGGGGGGGGGGGGGGGGGGGGGTAATAACTAAGTGCAAGCCTCTCGCTTGCTTAGCACAGCTCGACCAACGTGGCCAAGGATAGTGCTGGCCTATGTGGGGGAGTGACTGTACAAGGCCAATGAACGGGAGAGCTCCCGACACATTCTGCCCGGGCCAGCCTTACGGTTCTATCTTATCCGGGGTGTATAACAGAAGCCCTGGAGTTCCCATGGCACCCGCCCACCAGTCACCTGTGAATAGAAGGGATATGGAGAGGGGGGGGGGGGGGAGACCCAGCCGTCCTCGTCCGGCGAGTTCCCCCGTCTACAATTTACCTGCAGGAGGGGGGTCGCTTATCCTGGCCCTAACTCTGTCAGGTATCACTGTGGTACCTGGTCAGTCTGAAGGTTTCTACCATGGGTTTCCTGCCATTCCCATCCCTCTCATTGAGATCTACATAGAAAGTAATCAACTTATCAACCGTGTCCCATGTAGGGCTATGTAAGAAAAAAAAAATGAACATAAAACAAAGACATTAAACCAAAACATTAGTAGAGATCCAAAAAGGACTCAGTGAGGTCCAAGGAGACCACCCAGGATCTGTGATTTTTAGCAGTACTGCAACATTTCAACGGACAGATCGGACACTTTTGACACATTTTTGGGACCATTGACATCTATACAGCCATCAGTGCTAGAAATATGCACTGATTACTGTGTAAATGTCACTGGCAGGGAATGGGGTTAACACTAGGGGGCGATCAGGGGGTTAAATGTGTTTTCCCTCACTGTGTTCTAACTGTATGAGGATAGGATTGACTAGGAGAGCAGACAGATCATTGTTCCTACTTAGTAGGAACACACGACATGTCTCCTCTCCTCTGACAGCCCAGAGATTTGTTTTTACACACAAAAAACCTCATGCTGGTGCTCATGAACGCGATCGCACGTGGCCGTCGGCTATCGTGACCGCTGGCCACACGCATCGGGTCCTCTGGCAGCTCTTAAAGGGAAACCCGTATATATACTGGATTTCGCCCAGGAGAACCATTGTGCTCCAGTAAATCTGCGTAAGCCAGTCGGGAACCGGTTAAAATACATAGTAGACCTGTATTAAGATATGCAACCTGGTTGACCAGGAAAGAGGTCAGCAAGTGCTTGACCACTATTCCTTGCCAGGCCAGGACACTTTCACTATAACATCGGAGAGGTACCATGCAAAGGGGGAAGGCAACAAACCCTGACCTCTTTAAAACATAAAGCACACAGCATCTTCTCAGGAGGCACCTGGGCTTCACAAGCCCAGCAAACACCAGCACCAGGATAACTGGAGATAGGCCTCCTCAGGAATAAAGGAGTATGAAGATGCCATTGACTTGGGCTATGAGTCCTGTCATGACTTCTGTGTTAAGTATAAGCCTGGGAAGCTTTTTAGTTTCAAAGGGCAACTCCAACCTCAGATGATTGTTTGGGCTTATCCTCATATTGCATTATTTTGTAAAGTTGGAGGGGGGTATTGTACAAAGTTTGTACAATCTGATTGTATGATGTATGGCTTGCTTTTAGATACATTTTATTTACATATTCCTTCAAGGAGTGTGGCCTGGTATGGTACACGATGGAGGCTTCACTCTCACTGCCCTCATTTCCTTAGCTAACCAGGCACCATGCCTGGATAAGGGTCTGGTTTGAATATAAAAGGAAACCAGATACCAGGTTTTTCCCATTTTTTAAAGGGGCAGAACACATAAAAAAAAAAAACACTGAAAAAAAACTGTGCGAGGATCACTGTAAAATTCCAACCAGACCCTTTTCAATGGAATCAGCTTGGGTGGCCAGGAAAGGAATTTACAAACCTCTGAGCCAAGAAGATTTTCTTTCTTCTGGGTTCTTGCCACCGGTGGTTAGGATGACATCAGTGCCCTGTACCCCCAGTGATGCAGAACCCTTACCCAGACAGGCGCCTTCAGCTCCCACACAGCAACAGGAGCTGCTTGTGACTGTGAGTCACATAGAATCCTGTGAAGAGCCAGGCTGTCATGGACAAGCTGCGTATAGCGCTGCAACTGTTTACATGCGCACAGGTTCACTGAGACGTGTTCCAGCTCACAGGCATCCAGTGGTAAACAGACTTGCACCAATGCGCATGCGCAGATCGCTGCCTTGGGGAGATCGTGCATGACGCTGCCTTGGAGCCCAGTGACCTTTAAAAGGGGCTTCTGTTGTATGGATCCTTGCTGTCTGATCTTCAGCTTATCCTGTGACCCGATTCTGAACCCGCATCTGATCCAGTACTTACCCGGCTTCCTGACTTCACTGCTGTCTTCAGTCCTGACCTTTGGCTTGCCTTGACCCTGCTCTGTCTGTCTGTTTACCTGACCTCCTGTTGCCAAGCCTGCCTGAACTTTGACCATTCTCTGCCTGCCGTTTCTGCCTGACTGATCCGCTGTTTATGACCTGGCTTGTTGACCCTGCTCCTGCCTGCTGTCCTGCATCTGTGTGCATCTGCATCTGCTGCCCCTAAGCGCATCTGCCTACCTGCATCCACGGCAATCAAGTCTGTTCCTGTCTCTGTCAGCTAACATCATCTTCAGACAAGTAAACCCTGCAGGCACTCATACCCCACTGTGCTCCGACGATCACTGTCCCCACTCCAGTGATCCCAGAACCAGGGCTGTACGAGAGGTCTCCCTCTGCACGTCAGGCTCACCTCCAAGGTATGTGTCAGTATCAGACAGCCATGCCTGAGCCTGCAAGAGGGACCTCTCCCACAGATGAAGTTTGCCAACACCTTTCACCCCCTACCCAAGTGGTGAAGTTTCTCCAGGACAGTTATGTGTGTCTGGAGGAACAAGTGCAACTTCTGGTCACTCCTACAAATCCCCCTACTGGCCGGACATCCACAGAGAACATCACCAAGCCTGCAGCATGTTTTCTCCAGAGCCAAGGATTCCCACTCCAGAAAAGTTTTTTGGGGACCAAAATAAGTTTCGGGCATTCCGCAATGCCTGTGAGCTATACTACAACCCCTGACGTTTACTCTAGAGACTACCAAGGTGCGGTTTGTTATTTCTCTGTTGCAAGGGGAACCACAGACCTGGGCCCATAGCCTGCTAGAGGATCACCATATTATGCTGGACTCTTTGCCATCTTTCTTCAATGCTATGTCATTACTGTATGATGATCCGCAACAGACTTTCACTACAGAGGCTGTCCTCCATGGGCTGCAACAAGGCCGCTGAGCTGTCAAGGACTACATTACGGACTTCAGCCGCTGGATCACAGATACCCATTGGAATAGTGTAGCCCTGCGGCATCAGTTTCATCTTGGCCTGTCTGAAGAATTAAAGGATGAACTGGCCCAAGCCGGTATAACAAACGCTCTGGAAGCTCTAATTTCCCTGACCATTTTTCTGCCTTGCGCCTTCGGGAGCGCAAGGCAGAGAAAGCGGCTCAACAGATCCGTCCAATCCGTCCAGATCCGTCCAACCTGGATGCTACCCAAAGTACCTGCTCCCGTTCACTCCGTTTCTTCCCGTCCTGCTTCGGTCATATCTGTACCAATTGAATGGACTTCAGACTTTCCCGGGCCTAAGCAGCTTGGGTTAATGAGACCCTCTCTATCCACCAAGGAACGATTACGTCGGCAGCAGAATAACCTTTGCCTGTACTGTGGGGGGGTGTCCAGCAAAATTCCGCAGATGTCTATCCATCTCTCCGTCCAGTTACCCAGCACCACGCACCTGGCTCTCTCCATCTCATTCCAACTTTCAGGAAGAAATATACTGGTTATGGCAATAATTCACTCTGGGGCATGCAGTTGTTTTATTGACCTGACCTCAGCTACTAGAATGTAAGCAATACTGAGGACTCAGGTTGCTCTGCCACTAGAAATTTGTGGCTAATGGGCTCATTATTGCTGCAAGTCCTGTGTAAGGACCACAGAATTCAGGCCATCAAAAGGTGTGTCTTTTCGTGTGTGTGTGTGTGTGGGGGGGGGGGGGGGAGCTACTGGTTAGCCATCCTTTTGGATCCATGTTACATAGAGAAAATGCCAGAGCTCATCTTGCCACCACAAAGGGAGCAAAAATACACCCTCTGGAAGTGTTGTTGTGGAAGCACCTCTTAGAATTCTTTCCACAGGGTGGTGGGATCCCCTTTTATGGCCAAACTGGCTTGGATTGCAGTGGTGGCTGCCTTAGTGATCCCTTAGTGAGGCTTTAAAGTTTTTGATTATTATGCATCACCTATGCTTGGCTGACGTGAACACCTAGCAAGTTTTCACAATATTCCTTCCTTTTTTATAGGGTAAAAAAGCTGCATGTGTTGTATCAGTTTTAAAATGCAGCCTACTACAACTGTTTAAATGTGTCTTTGTAGATTGTACAATATTTCTTCCTTTTTTTTTCTGTGACATATAGACTTAAAAGTAAATTTTTTGGATGAAAAGCTGCATGCTATGTGTTCCTTACAAAATAAATCGAACTGTGGTAATGCTGACCATGAGGTCTGAACAATATTTGTGCCTTTTGCCTTATAATGAATACATTCTAAATTGTATTTCATGATTAAACCTGCCTTGTCTCTCCTTCTTCCATTGCCACCTAGAAAACTGCTCAAATGATATGTAGTGCGTCTATGCGAGAATTATTTTTATGATGTTATTTATATCATGATAAAAACTGCCCCATCCTTTGCTCTTCCATTGTGGCCTAGTTACATTGCTTACATTATGTGCAGCATTTTGTGCAATATTGCATTTTGTGCAATATTTTTGACTATTGTCTCTGATATAATGCACTGTCATTTTTATTTCCCAGTAAAAGATTCGTTAGCTCTCCCTCTTCCATTGCAGCCTAGTAAAACCACTTACACCATGTGCAGCATGCCTGTGCAATATATTTGGCTGTTGTCTCTGAGATGATAGATTGTATTTATTATTTCTAAACAAAAATGACTCCCTCTTCCATTGTGGCCTAATAAAACTGCCTACATGATGTGCAGAGTGTCTGTGAAATATTTCTGCTCTTGTCTCTGAGTTATTTCTCTCTACTGCCTCCTTCCTCTGTTCTCTACATGTGTCCCTTCTGATAGCTTTTTCCAACTCCAAAATATAATTGATAATGGGGAGGAGAGCTCCAGCACATAGACTGTGATTGACAGCCACAGATGTGCATGTTCCCAATGTACTATGCAGGGGGGGGGGGGGAGTTCTCCTCACTGAGCTATGCAGAGTGAGACTTACGATCTCCATCTACTACTTTTCAGATGCTGTGTAAAATTTGCGTTTTAGATGGCTGTAGAAGAGAGAGAGGGCTGCGTATAATCAGGTACTACTTGTGTTGAAGTTGTTTCATCTTTGTGTATCACCTGATGCTAGTCCCTTCACTGGGTATACGTAAGGGTTTACAACCACTTTAAATTATCTTGGACTGTTTCATCTGATTCTGGTACTCTTTTCTGCATTTCTAAGGTTTGTGTTCATTTCTGACACTCTTCTCTTTCCTTAACACTTTCAGAATTGCTGATCATGTTCTGCCCCACAGGCATCAAATACTATGCCCGAATTTGCACACTAACGTGCTTTACCTTAAGGCAGCCTATTTATCGCAATGCACATTTTTATGCACCTGCCCTTTTTTCTTTCAAATCAGATCACCGGAATGCACATCTGCACATTGCTTTGTGCTAAAATGGAGGTGCTTTATGATACACTGGCTAGGTGCATTGGGTTGCCATTCAAAGTGAATGGCATTGCACATGAGTCAGCTAAAATACCACCTCATATGCCTGGATTTCCTGGAAGATGGGTAAACGTATTTTTTTTTTCTTTTTACAAAGAGATTGAACAAATAAGTGGGTCATTACTGGAGTCATGCTAATAATTAACTTGTGTAGACACAGTGAAAATAATGCATCAGGCTTTAATGGTCAGTTTTGATTTCCCTGCATGCAATTTTATAGCTTTATAAATAGATGTAAAGCCCTCTCAAAGAAGGTCTGTGAACCTAGAGATAGCATAATAGCCAAACTTCAGGTTCCCTGTGGTATTACAAAAATGAACTGAATACTCTCACATTGGAGTTAATCTATAATTTTTTAAATAACCACACCAAACAATTTTAGAGGAAATAATATAATTAGCTAGGTATTAGAGAAGTTATATTTAATGTAATTTAAAAATGGGGAAAAGAGTAATCACAGACTCATATTACCAATGTCAGAGTGTATTATTCATGACCTTACCACAAAGTCAGATGCAAATCCAAAAATGAATCTGCCTTATCAAATCATTTTTTTTCATAGAAAATATGCATCCAATTATATTTTCATGAATACAGTTTTTTCAATGATCCAAGTTCTTTCCTTTTGGTGAGATCATATTAGGCATCTGAGATATTCAGAGCATAAACTAATGCAATACATAAACAAATATGGTAAGTGAAAAGGACGACAGATAAAAAGTATATTTGGACAGGTATTTTATTTGTATGGGATCACTTTATCTAAACACATATATCCTATACTGGGACTATAACACTGGTAAATGAGCAGAAGATTAAGGTCCTGGAGAGGACTAAAGCATCCGTTTTGTTATGGCGTAAGTTAATCTTCAACCGTAAAGCTGAAATCAAGAAAGATATAAAAGACAAATTATTGCAGCTCTGTAACCATCAATACAGCATTTATTACAGCATTTTGTTTGCTTATTTAAGCAGTGTAACTACTTGAATTTGCTCCAGTATCAGTGAATAATTTGTGCTGCAGTGCTCATGTCTTAAGGAATATGCTGATAGGAGTAGAGAGCAGAGTGACAGAGACATGAGCTCATCTGCTTCTTCTCCATTATCCAAGCTGGGGATGGGGAGAAGAGCTGTCAGGCAGGCCTGTGCTGTGTGGCAGAGCTGTGTATATCCAAAGACTGGATGGAGACTTTGGTAGGACAGCTTCTTTTTTTATGTATTTTATCTGTGTACTAGGATGTTTGTCTGGAGCTTGACTTTAAAGGAAATGTATAGTGACTTTGCACTTATTTTCTTTAATAGTTTTGGTCAGAATGGACAGAAACACACATCCTTTGGTAGGTAAGAACTTCTCCTTATATGTATTTCATTTGTATATTGAGCTGTAAAATAAATCTATACAGTAGCAGTTTTTCCCTTATTCTCTTTATTTATTATGGTCAGAATAAAGAATGAAAAAACAAAAGTTAAAGTATAACTAAAGGCAAAACTTTTTTTAAGTTTTGCATATACTGGAATTGGATTAGAGCACCTGTCAGTTTTTATTGCTATCTGTGCTCCTGTTATGGAGATTCACCCTCTCTATTAGTCTTGGTTACCATGTTCATTGAAAGTGGCAGGGCCGTTTTTAAAGCAGGGCAAAAGGGGCAGCTGCCCTGGGCCCTGTCATTAATGTGGGGCCCAAAGCAGCTGCCTCATACTTGCCAACTATCCTGGTTTAAATTCCCTCCTCCCTTGAGGTTTTAGTCCCGTGCTATGTCCCGATATCTCAGTGTGAAGTGCTGCAACTAATGCTGCCCAGCTCTGCCCTATTGTTGTGTACAGATGACTCACCAGCAGACCCTGTGTTTACATGTAAATTATCAGCATTCATATGTAAATAGCGGCGGCTGGCGGCATTGATATGTGTATCATGACTCCCTGAGGTGATATCCACAGTAATCTAGCAACCAATCAACAAGCAGAAATCATGTGCTGTAACTTCTAGCGACTAATCAGTGAGCCGTAATGTGTGCTGTAACCTCTAGCAACCAGTCAGTGAGCGGTAATGATACACTGTAACCTCTGGCAACCAATCGCAATCGCTGCCTGATCTGATTCAGTGAACTAAACAGATTTTACGTCTAGCTGCTATTTATTGTATGTCTCAGAGCAGGTGGAGAGCGAAACTGCATGGGGGGGGGGGGGGGGCAAGAAAAGTTTTGCCCAGGGTCCAATCAATATTAAAGACGGCCCTGGAAAGTGGAAGTAAAAGAAAATCTCCAATTTTGGTTTGTCCCCAGAAAAGGAATAGAGGGGAAATTTTCCAATGGGGATACTGGTTCTGGTGACCTGGGGGTCCCCAATGAATTCCCTTAATTTGCAGGGATTTCCTATCACTTCCTGTTTGGCTATGGGACAGGAAGTGAAGGGAAATCTCTGCAATGGGACACAGATGTGAAAAGTAAAATTTGATAGGGCTATATCCTTCCTTGCTCTGTCCAAAATTGAAAAAATAAAGGTTTTGCCTATAGTTCTAACTTTAAGTATGAAACGTTGCATATAATTATTTAGTAGTTTTTTGTGTAATGGCAGCAGGTGGAGCTCTCTTTAGTGTTGCATTGAAAGTTGCCAATGAATCCTACATGGGATAATAAAAGCACAAATCTCTAACATTATTGAGAGAGCGTTAAAGCGAGGCAAAATAACTAGGGGGGGACTTGTTTGACTTTCTTTAATTCACATATCCCCTATTGAAGTACTGTAAACACTGCCTAGGATTCTGTGATTTGTTATATGTGATTTGGACTAATAAACTTTTTATTTTCAGAAACAAATGCATGTGTAATGCCCCATACACACGATCGGATTTTCCGACAACAAATGTTGGATGTGAGCTTGTTGGCGGAAAGTCCGACAATGTGTATGCTCTATCGCAGTGGTCATCAACCCTGTCCTCAGGGCCCACTAACAGGCTAGGTTTGCAAGATAACTGAAATACATCACAGGTGATATAATTTGCTGCTCAGTGATTGCAGTATTCTAGTCTGCGTCTCCCCAAGGTAATACATAAAACCTGGCCTGTTAGTGGGCCCTGAGGACAGGGTTGATGACCACTGCTCTATCGAACATTTGTTGTCGGACTTTCCGCCAACAAATGTTGGCTAGTAGGTTCTCAAATTTTCTGCCAACAAATGTTTGTTGTCGGACTTTCCGATCGTGTGTACACAAGTCTGTCGGACAAAAGTCCATGCATGCTCGGAATCAAGTACTTGTAAAACTAGCGTTAGTAATGGAGATATCACATACGTCTTGTACGTCACTACGTTCTTAATTGTTGGCCAACATTTGTGTGACCGTAAGTATGCAACACAATTTGGAGCCAACATCCTTCGAACAAAAATCCAAAGTTTTGTTGTCGGAAAGTCCGATCGTGTGTACGGGGCATTACAATGAACAGTTACTATTGAATCCAATGTTGCCCAATCTTTTGTGGGTGC
This sequence comes from Lithobates sylvaticus, assembly GCA_028564925.1. NCBI lineage: Eukaryota > Metazoa > Chordata > Amphibia > Anura > Ranidae > Lithobates > Lithobates sylvaticus. The sequence goes on along the minus strand of CM053026.1, from coordinate 357,357,415 downwards.
ATTTATTGATAATTTTAAAAATGTATTTGTATTTTTAAATACTTTATACAACATTACAGTGCGTGGCTTCACTGTATAATGTGATGTATTTGCCCTCTGGTAGGGTGACATCGTATCCTTTCATCAGTTTTTATTCAACACGAGTCAACTGAACATGGTGATTGACACCAAACTAATTCTATTTTTGGACACTTTGGGGTTGATTTACTAAAACTGGACAGTGCAAAACCTGGTGCACCTGTGCATGGTAGCCAATCAGCTTCTAACTTCAGCTTGTTCAATTAAAATGTTACTAAACCCAGGACCCTGCTTTCACTATATGTGGTCTCCCACAGTACACAGAACATTGGAAGTGCAATTATTTTAGTAAATATAAACTGCTAAATACCCTTTCTCATCAGAAGTATATAGCAGTCTTATGACGTCTATCAGTGTCTGGTTAAAGCTTGTAGGAGGAGTGTTTTTTAATTCAATTCAAGAGAAAACAATTACAAAACATAATGCATTACTTTAAAAAAGCCAATACAGTATTCTTCCAATAGACTAACCTAACATGAGACAACATAAATACACAAACAAATATTTATAAAAGGTGTATCTCTTAGGATCCCATCAAAATAGCAATATGTATCGAGTTTCTTCCCAATGGAGGAGGCAAGAGAGGTGGGGGTCCCCACATCCATATACGAAAACTCCAGATAGTCCCCCCCCCCCTTTTTTTTGCGGGGGTAAGAAAAAAATCTCAAAGTTCTAATACTTGCTCCCCAATCTCCCACTTCCCTTCCCACTTGTCCCCCCCCCCCTTTTATCTCCCCCCTAGACTAAGGAACAGTTGTTGAAATGGAGAGAGATAAAAAAAGAATTTAAATCATGAAGCTTGTAGGAGGAGTTTTCTTTCTCCTCTGACTGTCCTATGAGGCTACGTGACCCCTGACCCTCTGTCTGGACAGTGTTGATTGCCCCTGTGCTGATCACACGCACCTTTCCAAAATAAATACCCTCTCTAGCAATACACACCAATACTCACTGAGCATGTGCAGAGTGCCTCCAAGGCTTACTCAATGGGCAGGACAGCGGTGGCCCGTCCATTAGGACCACCTGGGTGACGCCTCCTCTATCACGCCTCCCCCTATATGCATAATGGTTAGATTCATGCATAGCACAAACCCATCCATGGCCGCCGCAGCCATCCCCTATTCATGCCAGTGGCCACAATTTTTTTTGAAGCACCTGATTGGCCACCGAGGAAGAGGAAGGAAACGGATGCCACCAGCACTGTGACGACCTATGGCGAGCAGAACGGGAGGCCGCCGCCACGGAGCAGGGGAAGCCACCGGTGATGGTGTTAGTGCCACCAACGGACCGACCAGGGGGGGGGGGCTGTGGTATACTGTTTTCCGCCCCCCAAAAAAAAAATCCACTGGCCACCACTGGTGAAGGATTAACCCCTTAGGTTACACAGCGAGTATAACAAGCATGCTTTACTGCATATACAGACTAACTTTACTGTTGTGAGTTTAGAAACACTTTGACAAAAAAAAAAAACGGATTCTGATTTTGCACTCTCCAGTTTTTGGTAAATAAACCCCTTTGGTGTATATAATTTATTGTAAACCAACAGATACAAATAAATTACTCAAGTATGACAGCTTTTATCTATCCCATTTCATTAAATCTGTGGTTCGTAGAAAACTTCTTAGATTGTAATGGATAGTTTTAGATAAAAAGAGTCTACTAATAAGGTTGCAGCAGATGGTAGAAAGACATTTCAACAAGCGGATATCCAAATGGTATTAGATAAAATGTTTTTTCACCTGTCAGTCAACATATGTAATTTACGCATTAATGTGCCCCTGTAGAAACTACTCAAAAAAGTGAAGGACTATATTTCCTAACACAGTGATTTTATTAGAAAAAAAAACCTTCCCTCCCTGTATCCAGACATTTTGCATTGTTAGAACATACGGACACTGATCTTAGATTCATTGTACTAGATGATGTACCTATGTGGAAAAAAGGGGGAGAGAGAATTCTTGTATTGGAAAAAAAAGAGTTGTGCTGTATAAATGGGCTGCAAACATTACAACCCAAGAGCCCAGACAAGGATTATTACATTTATTTGTTTTTGTAATGCAGTTCTATTTGTACATGCTTTCATAGTATTATCTACAGCAAGGGATCGGAGAACTACACTTGAGAGTTTACCAACTAGGTTGGAAGAAACATGCAACAATGTTTCCATCAGATGTATGAGATGAATCAGTATAAAACTTGTATATAATTTCTACCTACTTTAATTCTGTTTAATTGTTTTGGTGTTTGTGGTTGGTTAAATTATCATGATATGCATGAAATACTACAGAAATGTATGAATGAACTTTAAAGCTGAAAATTTACAATGATTCCTTGCAGTGGGACTGTGCAAGGGTTAATAGCTCATTTTGTCTAAGGGAGAGGCAAAACAGTTTAACTCATCTGATACTCCATTCCCCTGGCAGATGGTGCTCCCTCATGCTCTGGCCTTTGACTGTTCCTTGGCATCATTATGTCCAACGCAGGTCTTTTGACCCTTCTGTGGTCTTGATGATATCAGGGCCCTAGACTGCTGGAGTGTGAGGGAGAATAAGTTACAGGGACTGGTCTGTGGAAAGGAGCAGAAGATTGGGTAAATCTTCTTCTTTTATGGTCCCCTAGACTAAAACGATCAATTAACCCTTGCAATACAGCCTCACTGCAAAGGATTATTTTATATTTTTTTAGATACCCAGAGTTATCTAACCAAGATTTAAATTAGCTGTTATTACTGGCTGAAACAGTACTGCTCATTATATAGATCTATATATTATATATATATATATATATAATCACTGTCCCTACCAGACAGGTGACCTTTCCTTACACTACCCATTCACAAAAAGTCTGGGAGCCAGGGCCTTAAAGCAGAACAAAGTCACCCGGAAGTTCAGCCCCCTCCTCCTTCCCCCGCTGCCAGGTCATTAACTAAGTGCAGCAAGCTTTGAGCATGCACAGTAGGGAACCCTTACCTTACCCAAAATGGTGGCGGCAGCTCCCGAGAGCTGATTGAAAAATCCGCTGGGGTGAAGACACCGCTTGATTCCAGGACAGTTAAGTGTCCTAATCTTAAAAGTCAGCAGCTACAGTATTTGTAGCATTTTTTTTCTCTGTTTTGCTTTATAAACATTGTGTTGAGTAAGAGACATGTGTGATTTTCTTATATATATAAAATTGCAGCAAGATTAACACCAGGGTTCCAAATGTTCAAGTCCTAAGCTAGTAGCCAGGCCTTAAGAGTTACTTGCCGCACCCAACCCCTACCCTGCCCCATGACACTGTTAAATGCTTTATGCAGAACTAAATTACAAAAATAAATATTAACAACAACATAAAGCACACTTCTACCTCTGTTTCCTCTTCCCAGCATATCTCTGCCTCCAATGTCACCCTCACCCCAGCACACCTGTACTTCAAACGAACCCCCAGCTTACCTCTGCTTCCACCCCCCAGCACAACCTTGTCTTCCACCCTTCCCTCTCAGGCACACCTATGCCTCCAATCCCCCTCAATCCAGGGCATCCATTCTTCCAATATCCCCCCCAATCCATCATACCTATGCCTCCAATTCCACCCCTCCCTCCCAATCTATCATATGGTATGATAGACTGGGGGGGGGGGGGGGATTGGAGGCATAGGCATGATGTATTAGGGGGAGGGGGTGGAATTGGAGGCATAGGTATGATGGATTAGGGGGAGGGGGTGGAATTGGAGGCATAGGTATGATAGATTGGGGGGAGGGGGTGGATTGGAAGCATAAGTATTATGGATTAGGGGGGACAGGGTGTAATTGGAGGCATAGGTATGATAGGTTGGGGGGAGGGGGTGTAATTGGAGGCATAGGTATGATAGATTGGGGGAGGGGGGGTAGGGAGATTGGGGGAGGGGGTGGAATTGGAGGCATAGGTATGATAGATTGGGGGGGGGGGGGTGGATTGGAAGCATAAGTATTATGGATTAGGGGGGACAGGGTGGAATTGGAGGCATAGGTATGATAGGTTGGGGGGAGCGGGTGTAATTGGAGGCATAGGTATGATAGATTGGGGGAGGGGGTGGAATTGGAGGCATAGGTATGATAGATTGGGGGAGGGGGTGGAATTGGAGGCATAGGTATGATAGATTGGGGGAGGGGGGGGGGGGTGGAATTGGAGGCATAGGTATGAGGGATTAGGAGGGAGGGGGTGGAATTGGAGGCATAGGTATGATCGATTGGGGGGGGGGGTGGAATTGGAGGCATAGGTATGATTCAGACCTATGCCTCCAATTAACCCTCCCCCTCAATCCAGCACTCCAGAACATATATGCTTTTAACCTCTCCCTTTCTCCCAGCACACCTCTTGTTCCATCCCCCATCATATCCATGCCTCCAACCCCATCCAGCACATGTACTGCTTCCAATCACAGCACAATGTCATCATTATTACCATTCTCCTGCAGCCGGGGGTCAGGCATTGGGGCACACTGTGGGCAGATTGAGAGGGTTTAAACCCACCCACTTAGGACTGCCTTGCCAAGGACTGCCAGGAAACATGCACGCCCCACTTCTTATATGTGCGGAGCAGGAGGGAGGTGGAGAGGGGTGGCCCCAGGCGACTGTACAGGAGTACACATTAAAATGCCCGCATTGCGAGCCTGTGCGGGGTGGGGAGGTGCACTGGCTTTACAGAGTGAGCAACCTGTACTGGTGTGTGGCGGTGCTCATTCCCGAAACAGAACAGTTGAGGCGGAATGCCTCGCAAACAGTTGGGACAGTTAGCAGTCAGTATGGAATCCCCACTAATTAGCTGGGGATTCAGACTTTACTGCTGGACATATCTATACTCGAGCCGAAGAGTGGAAATTTTGAGATTAAATTGGCTGATTAAAACAATATTACTAACACAAATTTATTTCAGTTCCATCATGTATTTAGGAAATTACCCAATGCTAATTTCAGAGTAAGGGTGTTTTTGGTTTCCTGTTCCTATACTAAAAACCGTTTTGTAAATAATGGGTTAGGCACAAATTGTGTTGTGGGAGGTAACTGGTGATATTTTAGGTAGGGGGTATCTGGATCAATCTCTGTGGAAAGCAGGTTAAGGAGGGGTTGGGAAAGAAGATGATATGGGTCCTAAGAAGCTCAGGGCTGATAGAAGATATAGAAGGAGGAATGTGTTAAAAGTGGTACTGAGCAAGGGGGTCAATGAGAAGAAGACAGAGTTATTTATATATTTTTCATGTGCCAGGGCATGCTCTCTAGGGTCTGAACCCATGATCATACAGTGGTGGAGCCAAAATCTAAAAGAGTATCTTAAAGAAGGGGGGCTGCTGGTGTTTTAGTTTCTGCAAGAACTGGCTCGATATCTACATAACAATTGATTAGTGTAGAGTTCTCTGACCCATTCTTCACAAGCCTAAACCATATTATCTTCCTTCGCTTCCATAGCTGTCACTGCTCACTTTTCATGCTGAAGTGATCATACCCTGGCTATTAATAACAGCCCACAGACTTCCCAATAGGAAATTAGTTATTAAGATAATAGCATAGCCACCACAGTTACCAGCAGGATTCACAGTGGGTTGCATTTTCAGCAAGTGCTGGTGCAATATCAGCATTAAAAAAAGCTTCATCTTTGTCACTGTCAAATCCACCCTGACCAATTAGACGTTTTGTGGTTTCTCTTATGCATCCCCTTTTGTAAATTGGGGTCTTATGCATCTAGTTTGCCTTTCATGGCATACGTTTTTCAGAAGCAACAGAAAAATGTATTTTTTTTTAATTGCAGGACAAAGCAACCCTCTCTGGGTTGTAAATAACTAATAATACTTAAAAATAGCTTACCATCAACCATATAAAATTGGTAGTATAATGGCTAGCTTTTTCTATTATGACATTTTATATTTAATATGTCATTTATAAATGTGTATTTTGGAAATAGGAAATCAGTCTTTATAATACAGTTACCAGCCATCTTTAGTTCATTGCAATATAAATCTAGTATATAAACACCAATGCCTTGCATGCTATTGTTTTTGGCCAAGTTCATTTACGGTCAGCACATAAGGCTTACGTTTTGTATTTTCAGAGAGACATGCAATGGTACATAATTTATACAGTGAATTAGTGATCGTCTCTTTTAAAGAATTGTTTAATTACAGCCCAAGGCAGTGCATTCCTCTGCTATTCCATCCATGTCTGTATGCATGCCAGCACTAGGTAATAGAAAAAGGGAGAGTTTTGTCAGAGACTTGAATGTAGGAGTAGCAACTAATTCAATCCTGCCAGCTTGATACAAGCAGTTTATGTTAACCTTTTTCCTATTATTATTCATTGGTTCACTATAAAGTCTGCAAGAGGCAATTTCTTAGCAGAAGCGTATGTTTTTTACCCACATGGTATATTTGTACTACAGTGGAACAATCACTTTGTAAATAACCCCTATACAAGAACACTCGTTTGCCCTTATTTTCTAAAGGAATAATAATAACAATAAAAAATAAACCTGCTGGCTATGTTGTGCAACATGTAAAGCTTTTATATATATATATATATATATTACACAAAATGTTCTACTAAAATATCGATACCTTGCTTATGTGTACATGCTGCCAGACTGAAACACTCAACAATAGAAAACAAACGGAAACTGCCCCAAACGCACATGAAAGGGTGATGCATGTAAAACAACAACAAAGAAAAATTCCCAACTTACCAGCCAGTCTGCAACTAACTGAATTGTCCTGTCTAACAGTTCATGTTAAAAACAAATGGTTTCTTTTGTACACATTTGCAAATACATGTGTTAGCTGCAGAGGCCACGACAAGGCACCCTAGTATTATCTGCAGTCCTGACTATACATTTTGAGAGCCTCCATAGTAGGAGCTAGGGATGAGCCCGGTGTTCGATTCAAACCCATGTCCGTTTTTCAAAACCAGAACTTTGTGGGCCGTTCGCATCAAATTCGTGTGATACGCGACACTGCCAGTCGCAGTGCATTGCTGGCTGATGATTGGCCAAGCATGCACTGTGACCCCGCATACTTGGCCTATCACAGCGCCGGCAGTGAGGAGAGCCATAATTGGCCACAGGCAGGATGCCTGTGGCCAATTATAGCTCAGGGGGGTTTAGTACATAAGTATTTAGTATATAAGGCCGCCAGCGCGGCGGCCTTGTGTAGTGTGTTGCGACGTTCATAGAGAGAAGGATAGGCAGGGACAGTGTCAGCTGTGCTTTATACTTCTTTAGATAGCGCTGTTACAGTGAGTGTAGTGTTCAGGGAGAGAGCAGGATAGGCAGGGACAGTGTCAGCTTTGCTTTGCTTCCTAACCTAGCGCTGTTACAGTGGGTGTAGTGTGCCTCCTGCACAGCATACACCTGAATCTACCCCCTCAATGCTGGTGTTGTGTAGTTGATTTGTGCAACACAGGCATCTGCCTAATATTCAGTCAGTGTAGTGTGCCTCCTGCACAGCATACACCTGAATCTACCCACTCATTGTTGGTGTTGTGTAGTTGTTTTGTGCAACACAGGCATCTGCCTAATATTCAGTGAGTGTAGTGTGCCTCCTGCACAGCATACACCTGAATCTACCCCCTCATTGCTGGTGTTGTGTAGTTCATTTGTGCAACACAGGCATCTGCCTAACATTAACATAACATATTTTGGGTGCGGGGTTTCCCTTAATATCCATACAAGACCCAAAGGGGCTGGTAATGGGCTGGGGTGGGGGGGGGGGGGGTGATGATGGGGTAGCCATGCCATTTTCATCCATATTGCCAGGACAAGACATTACATTAAAGACGCAAGCAGTTTTAAATGGCTTTTTTTCCTTTACAAATAATTTTGTGCAGGGACAGTTCTAAACACGGGAAACACATGCCACTTCACAGGCATACGTTAGACACACCCCCAAGTACGATATTTAAAGGAATATTTTTTTCACTTTATGTATCATTAAAATGACTGCTCCAGAAAAAACGTCCGTTTTTAAAACTTCGTTTTGCATTGATACATGTCCCCTGAGGCAGGACCCGGGTCCCCAAACCCTTTTTAGGACAATAACATGCATATTGGCCGTTATAATTAGCACTTTAGATTTTGAACGTTCGCATCCATTGTAATTAATAGGGTTCTAACGTTCGTGCAAACTTTCGGTCCGTTCGCAGGTTCTGGTGCGAACTGAACCGGGTGGGGTGTTCGGCTCATCCCTAGTAGGAGCACATATATAATTATGGACAGATTGAGGGCAGGTATGCCTGGAGGGAGCCCACCCCTCCATAAGGGCACAGGAACACACTGGACACCCAGCAAATGGCATAATGGCAGCAAAGGTGTCAAAGGCTACGGGAATGTGCATAAATTGCACGCATTCCTGCACCCACATAGGGGTGCAGAAATGCATTTTTAGGAAAACATGCAAGGGAGCTATTAACTATTAATGGCACCCCCATGCACTGAAAAAGGCGTTGCAGTTTTCCGCACACAGAAACTGCATGGTGCCAAAGCACCATGCAGTTTCTGTGTGGGGGCATTTTAAATAAGGTGCAGGGACCTTTTTCCTGCAGGAAATGCAGGTACAGAAACCCATTCAAATGAATGGACTATTGTGCCCATGCAAACGTGGCATGCAGAGACACTTATGCTGCATACACAAAGTTGTAATTTCCGAAAACAAATGTTCGATGTGAGCTTGTTGTCCAAAATTCCGACAGTGTGTAGGCTCCATCGGACATTTGCTGTCAGAATTTCTGACAACAAAAATTTGAGAGCTGGATCTGCAATTTTCCAACAACAAAATCCGTTGTCGGAAATTCCGATCGTGTGTACACAATTCCAACGCACAAAATTCCACGCATGCTCGTAATCAAGCAGAACAGCCGCACTGGCTATTGAACTATTTCTCGGCTCGTCGTACATGTTGTACATCACCGTGTTCTTGACGTTCAGAATTTCCGACAACATATGTGTGACCGTGTCTATGCAAGACAAGTTTGAGCCAACATCCGTCGGAAATAAATCCAGGATTTTGTTGTCGGAATGTCCGATCATGTGTATGCAGCATAAGATGTGAACCTAGCCTAAAGCTGATGTCAGAAGCAAGCTGACTTTGCCCATTGAAGTTTATTGACTCTGGCATTAAAGTTGCTAAATTTAAAGCTGAACTCGAGTAAAAAATCTTTTTTTTTGGGCATACAGCACAAGTCACATAAGTTACTTCTAATAAAGGAGTATCCCATGTTCTTCTGTAATAATCCTCCCTCCAATACCACTGAATGCTGCCCACAGTGGTGTTCTTGTAGCACTGTGGAGGTTAAGAGCTGCAAATGTGAAGGACTCCAGCCATTCACCATCTTCCTATCGTTCACAAAAAAATCCTAGTATTCTTCTCCCAGATTGTAAGATGTTCTGGGAATAGACAGAGGCTCCTGTCATTCATGCACCACTTCTTCATTCACTGAACTATGACCTACCGGATTGGAAATAGATTGAATGAATTGCTTAGGTAGGCCCTCACAAAAAATTGTTGTAGGAAATGGTACAAAGGCTAAAACATCATATTGTAAACTATGTTGCAACTTTACGATTGTCACTTGGTTGGTCCTCTAGTGATTTCTATTACAAAAAGGAGTAATCAGAATTCCTTTTATGTATTGCTCATATCCCATTCTGAAGTATTCATGCCTGGGTTGTATACAAATGAATGAAAACACTCAGGCTGGGTTCACACATGTGCAGTCATAGGTTTGTGCCTGGGGCCCGGTGCGTGTCTGTTCACCGGTTCAGGTGCGATTCAGGTCTGAACTTTTGCCTAAATTCGCACCTGAACCGGACCCAAACATGCATGGGACCCTTTTTTAAGCAGTACAGCGGCTGTCCCAGACATGTGTTAACCAGCTCCATTGAGAGCCGGTCACACTTGCATGTCATGCAAATTGAATGTGTGAACCCAGCCTTAGTTTAATGTCTTTTACATTTTATGATTAGCACCCCCTTCTATGGGCAAAATAAAAGAGATGCATCTTTACAGCCAAGGTGGTCCATTCTGAATGCAGAAGAGGTGAGGGTGTCTGAAATGTACAGAGACAAACTAAAGAATGGTCTTTTATATGCACCTGGAGTTCTGCTCTAAGCGTTATGAGATGACTGTGTTGGCACTTAAGGGTCCTTCTCATTGGTTGGCGGATCCCACCATGCTGACTGTCAGAGAATGGTTCGTAGAAGATTGGCCCAAAGGAATTCTCCATTGGCACATAGGAATTCTCCATTGGCAGATAGGAATTCACTAATGCGAATGCGCATGCACGGAAGGGCAAGAACGGCCAGGAAACGAATTTTCTTGCTCTCCACTCCGCTTCTGCCTGATTACCAGTGTATAATCAGTCCTGACTCTACTTGCTGCCCTTCACCTGGATGACCTTCTGTGAATGACTTTTGGCCTGGCTCCTGACTCTGCTCCTGGCTCTCCCAGCTGCCAAGTCTAACCTGGTACTCCTGAGGGACCTTTAATAAAATTTTCAGAGAACAGAATTTTATAGTATGTGACAGCAGCAGAGGACTATGTGAAGATCTATTTTTTTTTATCTATTTACCTTCAAAGCTTAGTTCCAAGCTACAAGCTACAAGCTTTGATAGATTTTGTACCATAAAAAACAACCCCATATTACCATTGTAATCAGGGCTGGTACAAGGGGTGGGCAGAAGGGGCGAATGCCCTGGGCGGGACAATTTTTTGGAGGAAGGGGAGCGCAGTAGAAGCCACACTACAGGCCGCCTGTCCTGGGGCCGCTTTGATCCTGTGGCTGCAGCGCTCCCCTCCCACCTCCTTCTCCTCCTGTTTTTGTCACACAGCGCTGGGAGCGCTGTGTGTCAGGGAGCTGGATCTGTGTGTGTGTTCAGCGGCGCCGTAACAAGGTCCCGCCCCCCTAGAACGGCTCGTGTGATAGCAGATTAAATAAGTGCTCCGCCTATCACACTAGCCGGTCTAAGGGGGCGGGACCTTGTTACGGCACCGCTGAACACACACACAGATCCAGCAATGTGACAGGGATGGCTGGGACCAGTTTCTGGAACAGAGCAGTAGCAGTGAAGGTCAGGTCAACAATGGTTTCTGGGAGGCTCCGTAGGCGGAGATTCCCCCAGCAGGACCTATTCTTATAATCCTCCAGTTTTAAAAAAAACGCATTCAATTCCTTATGAAGGTCCTGCAAATCCTGTTCATGATGGTCTATTACAGTCACTGCAGCATCCATTTTGTCCTCAAAAGCATTTGTGTGGTTGCCTAGTTCCCAGATCTCTTTTGTGAGGTTTGTAGCCAGCTTTGAGGTGGCGGCAAACAACTCGCCCTAGAGCAAAGTTTTAAAGCAAGCCATCAGGTCTGCATCTCTCAGCGTTGGTGGTGAATATGGCAGCTGGGTCCCGTGCAGGCTCTCAGCGTCAGAGCAGGCATCCGGCTCAACTGATAGCAGTTGGGGAGAGGGCTCCATGTCAGATCCACGGGGGGTGCGGGAGATGATTTGCCCACAAAAGCCAGGATGGAAAGCCCTCCAGGCGGCGTTATATCGGCCGATATGGTCAGTAGAGGAGGAGTGGGATTACCTCGCGGCCATCTTAGTGCGATGTTCACGAGCGCCCCCCTCATTGTCACTTTTTAATACTGTTAATAGTTTGGGTTGGCTTATGCTTTACCGACTCAGTGCTGAATTTTCCACATACAGCTTGATGTATGCAACCATGCTGTGAAAATAGTTTGCCATCCTAATCTTAGGTAAACAAGTATACAGTAATTATTTATGCAGAAACCAGGGGATGGCATATAGAGAGGATATAATGTACACCCAGGCCGCACTGACCATTAAAGTGTAAACTGTAATGCCCCGTACACATGGACGGAAATTCCGACCACAAAATCCGTCAGATTTTTTCCGATGGATTTTGTCCGACGCTGGTGTTGCATACACACGGTCGGACAAAGTTGTCGGAAAATCCGATCTTTCTGAACGTGGTGACGTTCGTTGCGTACGACGGAACTACGTAGAGGCTATAAACCAATAGGTTTGGTCTCCTAATTTGATCTGAGCATGCGTGGCACTTTGTCCGTCGGAATTCTCTACACACGATCGGAAAAAGTCCAATCGGATTTTGTTGTCGGAAAATTTGAGAGCAGGAAGTCCGATGGAGCCCCCACACGGTCGGATTTTCCGACCGTGTGTACGGGGCATTAGAGTCCATTCGTACCACTGGGGTGCTTTAAAGTGCATTGCGTTAAGAAAGCCATTATTTGCCTAGGGCACCAAAAAAGGTGCATATAAATAATGAAAACTGTGCCACAGGCAAAACAAAACAAAACAAAAAAATAAGGGGACATATTTGAATGTCATTATGGCTTGCTGCAGTCTTCAAAATGTGTCTAACTTCCACATTTGTGAACCCTTTAGTGAGGCGCGAGAGAGACTGTGATTCTGGGCACAGTGAGGCGGCATTGATGGGCACAGTGAGGCTGCGATTCTGGGCACAAAGAGGCTGCGGTTCTGGGCACAGTGAGGCTGCGATTCTGGGCACAGTGAGGCGGCATTGATGAGCACAGTGAGGCTGCAACTATACGCACAGAGGCTGCAACTATGGGCACAGAGGCTGCGATTCTGGGCACAGAGAGGCTGCGATTCTGGGCATAGTGAGGTGGCATTGATGGGCACAGTGAGGTGGCATTGATGGGCACAGAGAGGCGGCATTGATGGGCACAGAGAGGTGGCATTGATAGGCACAGAGAGGCAGCATTGATGGGCACAGATAGGCGGCATTGATGGGCACAGAGACGGCATTGATGGGCATCGTCTGTAGGCGCTGTAACTTTTCACATCGGGGGGAGGCGCAGTTTTTCATCTTCGTCCTGGGCACCGAATGACCTTGTCCCGGCACTGACTGTAATACATGAGAAGAGGTTATTGGCCTGAGTTCAATGCATGTGGGGTTCATCAAATCCTGTGTGAAGTCCTAAAAACCCAACCCCATTTAAGTCTACAGAGGAAAGGGGGAGCAAAAAAGCCCAAATTTTCAAAAAAGGGCATGGGGAGCTGGACACCATGGGGGCATCTACCAATGCAAAAAAAAGGGGAAAAAAAAGCTGTACAACAATAATAGGACTCTCCTTTTATTGTGACTTTAAGGGCAAAATAGGAAGAACACCAATCCTTTGAAATAAATGCTGGGGAATTATCTTTAACCCCTTCCCCCAACCGTTTCCCATTCTTTTAAGAGTTGTAAAAGCCGAGAGATGGAGGCATTTAGGTCATGTGACCTCTGTGTTTAGCTGTCACAGCGCTCACATGATTAGAAAGCTCCTGATCACAAGTACGCATCTGGAGGTTACCAATCCCCACCAGCTACTATGTTGGGAGTGCGCAGGGATCGTGTACTCAGCATGGTAAGTTGTTTACACGGGGGTACACATATGCGGTCTCTTGCCGTTAGTGCTCCCCTGCCGAGAGGCCACATACAGTATCTCACAAAAGTGAGTACACCCCTCCAATTGTTCATAATATTTTATTATATCTTTCCATGTGATAACACTGAAGAAATTACACTTTACTACAATGTAAAGTAGTGAGTGTACAACAAGTATAACAATGTAAATTTGCTGTCCCCTCAAAATAACTCAACACACAGTCATTAATGTCTAAACAGCTGGCAACAAAAGTGAGTAAACCCCTAAGTAAAAATGTCCAAATTGGGCCCAAATTGGGCCCAATTAGCCATTTTCCCTTCCCTGGTGTCATGTGACCCATTAGTGTTTACAAGGTCTCAGGTGTGAATGGGGAGCAGGTGTGTTAAATTTGGTGTTATCGCTCTTAATCTCTCATACTGGTCACTGGGAGTTCAACGTGGCACCTCATGGCAAAGAAATCTCTAAGGATCTGAAAAAAATAATTGTTGCTCTACATAAAGATGGCCTAGGCTATGAGAAGATTGCCAAGACCCTAAAACTGAACTGCAGCACAGTAGCCAAGACCATACAGGTTAACAGGACATGTTCCACTCAGAACAGGCCTCGCCATGGTCAAACAAAATGCACATGCTCCAAGTCTTATCCAGAGGTTGTCTTTGGGAAATAGATGTATTAGTGCTGCCAGCATTGCTGCAGAGGTTGAAGGGGTGGGGGGTCAGCCTGCCACTGCTCAGACCATACTCCGCACACTGCATCAAATTGGTCTGCATTCCTGACATCCCAGAAGGAAGCCTCTAAAGATGGTGCACAAGAAAGCCTGCAAACAGTTTGCTGAAGACAAGCAGACTAAGGACATGGATTACTGGAACCATGTCCTGTGGTCTTATGAGTCCAAGATAAACTTATTTGGTTCAGATGGTGTCAAGCCTGTGTGGCGGCAATCAGGTGAGGAGTACAAAGAAAAGTCTGTCTTGCCTACAGTCTTACTATATCCTGTTCTCATTGAGATTTTATTGTTTTCACATTTTAGTGGGATCTGGGGTTCCCAAATATTTTCCTAATTACCATAAGTTATGCTCTAATGCACGAAAATTTATACTGTAAGTCTCTTTTCGAGAGGTGTTATTGTTATTGCAGCTATAGTTAACACCTTAAACATTTTGCAGTTTTACCAAATTACTTAAATATGTGGCACTGGCTAATTGCCTGTACCATTTGACTGCCATCGCTAATAGGGAAAGATGGCAATAGAGGCTCATTTCCAAACAAGGGAGGGGAAATAGACATGGATCCAGCTGTGATGCTGCCCACAGCCAGTCCACCCCTGACAACTCTAGATGGTACAGTGACAGGGGAACACAGCTGATTTTGCACTGAATGAGAACACTTATTTGGGGGTTTAAGACCACCCTGTTTGTTCCCATGAGGGCACACATCCAATAGGTATGTGCTTATATGGGAAGCCTTCGGAGAGCTCATCCCCCTGCCTCCCCTCTCCTCACCGAGGCTACCAGAGGAGAGAAGGGGGAAGAGAAAGGCAATCTCAGCCAAACTTCCAACAGAGCCTGATAATATGGATGCAGTGCCTTACACCAATAAAAACTACCACATTACATATCCACAAGTTACAAAATATACCGCAGGAAATTCCATAAGGTATTGCACAGAATGTTAAATATACAACATTGTATTCCTTTGCATTTGAACTTACTATATCTCATTTACACTTGCTCTAGTCAGAAATCCCAGAGTAGGACCAGTGTGACATATCTCTAAATAATCCCATTAATCTCATTACCACTCACGGGCTAAGACATTGTAACAGATCATTAATACCAGGGAGCAAGAAAGGTATATCTATACCTAAATGTTGTGTTAGACCCAGAAATTGTGATGCTTTTAATAAATAAATCCAAAGGGACTAACTCCTAAGAATGGACCCATCTATATCCTCATTGACATGGATTTTCCATTATCCTCATGGATATGGTCTAAAGTTACAAAGTTAATGTAACATGTATTACAGTTGTGTCTTAGGCCAGTGATGGCGAACCTTGGCACCCCAGATGTTTTGGAACTACATTTCCCATGATGCTCCACTACACTGCAGAGTGCACGAGCATCATGGGAAATGTAGTTCCAAAACATCTGGGGTGCCAAGGTTCGCCATCACTGTCTTAGGCCTACATGGATAATAATGGGTGAATTTATCTTCACATTTTTAATTGAGTATATGGTCATTAATCCTGCGTCAGAATTCCTATTTGATTTGTGAAAGGCCACATTTAAGGTATATTGCATATAGTAGACTATTCCCACTGAACGGCATGATAAATATTGCCTAGTGTTCAGTTTTAATCATTGGATAATAAGACCACCCAAGCACAATTTACCTGAGGGCACAGGGCCCCTCTTTCTAAACCCCTATGTTGGCTCTACACTAGTTTATCTCTCAAAGAGGTCAAAAGTTTGAATACTATCTCAAGTCTCTCATGTACAAACTTGCCCAATATTTCATCATTAGTGAGCAATTACCAATATTTATAGAGTATCTGGTGATGTTGCATATAGCGTGTAATAATCATAAGGGTATGGGAAGGAGAATAGGAATAAGATGTTTTCAAGTTTTCCTGATGGCTTAAAACACAGTTCAGCAATAGCCTGATTTAGGTATAGAGTAAATGCAGGCACACAGAATGCTAAGGCAATGAGACCAGGCTAGGTGGAGCTTATTACCCTCCCAGCAGCCAACTTCAAGCAGTGATTGATTGGATTGGATGAGGGTGCAGCTCTGCTGGCTTCTGGGATACACCTGCAGGGGAAAATATAGTGGTGGTGTAGAAGGTTAAACTGCTAGGGATCAGGTGGCAAGCATATCTGGTTCTCCTTTGCCCCAATCCACTCTCAGGTTTGAACTGGTAATAGTCCTAATTTTGTCACAATTACATAGGTCAATTTATATTTAATTATAGTCAATTATATTTTGATAGCCAAGCTTAAAGGCCAAATAACATTATGAACATTATGTCCCATAAAAAGTTACGGGATATTTCAATTTAATATGGAGGCCTCATATCTGCTTGAGAGCACTCTGTGCAGTGATATTTTGAAAGTGTGATGTTAAAGTGGACCTGAACTTAAAAAGTGAAGATTTGTTTTGTTATTGTAAAAATTCAGAATTATTAACTGTGCCTGAGCAGTATCCTAAAAATGCACCTTTTAGCATACTGATCTGTGTGAGGGGGCTTTCTTCACTCATGCAGTATGCACGGGTATTCCATGCAGACCCATGTAGGAAAACTGTTCATAACAATTGTTCTCCATTATTAAGCCCTGGGGGCGGGGCAAAACATGTTGGAGATGTGGCCTGGAGGAATTGAGCTGAGGCTACTTTTACCTGCTAACCAGGATGCATTAAATTAAAAAAAACTTGAGGCTTTTGAATCACTTTATCCAAAAGTGGGCACAGAAGAAACAATTCTAGCTAATAAATGTAATTTCAGGCATCCAGTAGTGTAGTCTTTTATGTATAATGTTTTCTTTAAATGTTTAAAATTAAGTACAGGTTCACTTTAAGCCCTTTCCATTTTTACCTGACTTTATAACATTATTGTTTTGTTTTTTTAATAAGCTTTTTGCCTGTAGGTTTTGTTAAGGAAAACAAGAAAGACAAAAAGTTTAATTAAGGATTGTTTTGGGCAAAGCATAACATAAAACCTCATTCCTGACCAGAAGCATTATGATAGATTTATGTTTTCAGAATATGTAACATTCCAATTAAATTTACCAATAAAGAAAACAACTTATCTTTATGTAATTGCCTTTTTTTCTTTTTTGGATTTCATGTCATGCCTCTACTTAAACTGCAGTTCAGTGGTTTGTAAAGGCAAATTTAGAAATTTGTGGACTGCTAAACTTTATTATTTGTATTATTTGGTATTCACTTAAAGCAGGGGTGGCCAACCAGTGGCCCGCGGAGCCCTCTGATGTGGCCCGCAACCTCCTTCTGTGGAATGGCAGATTGGCAAGCCCAGATCTTGGGTTGCAGACCCGCCATGCCAGAGCATCTGTGTTGTTAATGAAGCCGGCAAAGCAAGCAGCTGTGGAGCAGAGCTGTATAAGCTGATGCTTCCTGTATAGTGCCGTCTCTTGCCACAGGCGGAGTGATACCAAATGCACTCTGCCGGGGACAGCAACAGCAGGCGATACATGAATGAAAGACTGTTATTAACCACTTCAGCCCCGGACCAATTGGCAGCCAAAGGACCAGGCCCCTTTTTGCAATTCGGCACTGTGTCGCTTTAACTAACAATTGCGCGGTCATGCGACGTGGCTCCAAAACAAAATTGGCGTCCTTTTTTTCCCACAAATAGAGCTTTCTTTTGGTGGTATTTGATCGCCACTGCGGTTTTTATTTTTTGCGCTATAAACAAAAATAGAGCGACAATTTTGAAAAAAATGCAATATTTTTTTACTTTTTGCTATAATAAATATCCCCAAAAAATATATAAAAAAAACATTTTTTTTTCCTCAGTTTAGGCCGATACGTATTCTTCTACATATTTTTGGTAAAAAAAAATCGCAATTAGCGATTATTGATTAGTTTGCGCAAAAGTTATAGCGTTTACAAAATAGGGGATAGTTTTATAGCATTTTTATTAATATTTTTTTTTTTATTAGTAATGGCGGCGATCAGCGATTTTTATTGTGACTGCGACATTTTGGCGGACACATCGGACATTTTTGACACATTTTTGGGACATTTGTCATTTATACAGCAATCAGTGCTATTTAAATAGCACTGATTCCTATGTAAATGACAGTTGTAGTTAGGGGGTTAACCACTAGGGGGCGGGGAGGAGTCAGTGTGACATGTTGTGTTTTTTTTTTTACAGTAGGGGGGCGTGGCTGTACGTCTGACGTCATTGATCGGCGTTCCCGATGACAGGGAACCGCCGATCACTGACAGTCAGTGTAGGAAGCGCGGGGAGAGGTTTGTTTACATAGACCTCTCCCCGTTCTTCCGCTCCGTAACCCGATCGCGGGATACCAGCGGCGATCGGGTCCGCTGGTCCCGCGGCCGGGGTCACGGAGCTCCCGACCGGGTCGCGAGCGCGCCGCTGGCGCTCTCGTCTTCCTTGTACGCTTCCTTCCACGCTGTGTTGCTGGTGGGGTGGCAGAAGGAGGAGGTGGCGGAGCAAGGTCACTATCGCAAACATGTGTGAGGGGAGTCATCCCCCAGCCATCCCCTCATTTAGGACCTTGAGGATGACATCCTCACACATGCTGCGTTGCCCCGCCTCCATACCCATCATTTTATTGGCAATCAAGGAGCCAAAGGCCTCCTCGTAGGTGGGTGTGGCATATAGGGAGGCTGAAGCATCTCGGATCAGCTGGAGCGCTGACTCTCCCACCTCCCCCATCCTTCTCGCCCTTCTGTAGGGAAGGCGGAGGGGAGGGACTTGGGAGAGTCAGGCTCCTACGCCTACCCCCCTGTTGGCTGCCCTAACCCCTGCCTCCTCCTGACTGCCACATTCCACAGCCACCTCCTGGCTGAGGTCTTCCTGTGTATGAAAAAGGGACATAGTTTCAGTTATTTGTTCATCAAAACACACACAATTCTCATCTAGTGACTGTTGCAAAATGTTTACAAATAGAAAACCATACAATTCTCTGCCCAGCAGTTTAGATTCTGGCCCAAATGTCTCCAACACTACTGTCAGTTGATATGTCAATCACGTTAGGAACTAAGCAATTGGGGATCCAGAATTAAGTGAACATCATTCATTATTCCCAAAAATGGTTACAAAACTACTATACCTGGCTCAAGCTGGGCTTCTCCACCTCTTCCAGACTGGAAGGCCCAGGTTGCTCCTCGGAAGCCTCATCAGGGGTGGCGTGCGTGGAAGGACGCGTGCAAGGAAGAGTCAAGAGTGACTTCCTGACATTAGCCTGAGAAAGTGGAGCCTCTCATAGTACCAGAGCGTGGGGGCATAGACCTCATCTGCTGCAGCTCCAGATGCTTGGGACTTCCGGACCTTATTGCGCTCCCTGAAATAGGTACACCTCAGGTTGGCAATTTTTATTCTTAAGGTCTCCACGGTTGCCGTGGGGAACTTTGGCTTTACAAATGCCACAAGTTTCTTCATGGCTGCGTACCTCTTTGGTCTGTTGCTATAGTCTCGATGTTTCGCCTGCCATAATAGGGGCATTTCCCTATATTTATCAATGAAGAGGGGGGAGAAAACTCACATGGTTGAAGCCGTCCATAATCTCTGCAAGACACAACACCACACAAAACACTATAAATAATGTCAGGCAAAACTCTCCTAATCTTCTCCATAAAGAAGCCTCAAGGTCTAATCAGTCTAGGCTAGTTATGTACCAACGTCAAATTGTACCTTCGTTATAGCGATCGTCTCGTGCGTGAGCTTTCTCTCCTCTCGTCTCACAGATCGTGGCAACGACACAGGCGTGTGACGTTTTATATACAGTGCGCATGCGTCAAACTCCGCCCGCCCCTGACGAACTTTCTCGTCTATTCCCCACCCCTTCTCTTTACGGCGCAGTGTGGAGAGCACATGGCGGGGACACAGCAGGTGCGCCCGAAATATCCCACCAACGAGGAGGAGGACGAGGAAAGGCCGGAGGCAGAAACCTCCCGATCCCGGAGCCTGAAATTCAAGGCCTCCAATATGTCATTTGGAGAAATGTTGGAGATGGTGGACATATTAAAGAGGAGCGACTATGATGGGAAGTATGGGCCTTACCTCAACCCAATGTCCGCAAGGCCAAGATCATGTCTAAAGTTGTGAGGAGGCTGTACAATCATTTTGGGGTACAACGATCCAAGGAGCAACTGAGGAAACGCTGGTCAGACCTGAAACTGAGGGAGCCCGATCAATACAGAAAGATCAAGCGAGTTCTTCAAAAAAGTAAGTAGTTGTGTTTTGTGTTTTATTTCTTGCTTGCATACTGCTCCATGTGTTTGTCTTTTTACAAAGTTGTACATAGAAAATGGCCACTTTCATGTTCGTCTGTGCATTCGATCGTACTCAACCTCGATCTTTCTGCCACTGTCATGTTCGTGTGTGTGTCCATTCGATCGTACTCAACCTCGATCGTTCGGACACTTATAATACGAGGTTTGGTGTTTTTTTTGGAGAAAGGAAGTTTGTTCTCACTAGAAATGTCATCAAGAATGTAAAGCCAATTTATTCGATGTAAAGGAGAGGTCACCCAGTAGCTGATTACCCATCTGGACTCTAGAGCACTAGTGCTGGGACACACAAACCCACTTTTTATTATGCTTTTCTACACATGTGCTCCAGTGGATACTAGAGGGGGGTCTCCATCAAACAAACTTCTACCAAAAAGCTACTAAGTTTAGCACCTTTAAAAAGTGACTACATTCATGTTGTTGTCATTTGTAACTGGCCCAACAAAAATATTGTCCCTCACTTTTAAGCAATGTTTGACATTTCCTATTTCTGCCCTCAATAGATTGTGTTGCTAAATCTTCCTTTTGTACCTTCTCATAGGGGAGCGAAAACTCGTGCCGTCAGAGGAAACCACCAAACCAACACCTCCCAAAGAAGGGGAAAGACCAGAAGCAGAGGAGGTTCTTAGTGTTCCCCTACCTTCCCTGTGTGAGGCTTGCCCTCATTCATAGGGTACCTTATACTAAGGTTACTACACTGTTGGTATTTATGGACATTGTTTCTGTATATTTACATTGATTACAGGTATATATGTTATATGGTCTTTGCCTTAAGGCAATACCCCTGGCATTGATTTGATGTCCCACATGGGTTTCTATTTATAATGCCCAGTGCACACTCTCCATCTGGCCTGTTCTGCGCTCTATGTGGTGGATTGGGTGTTTGTGTAGTGCCGGTTGCTTTCTCTCCACGGGAGCTGCGATGCACCAGGGGGTCCTCCCTTCCTCCCCTTTCACCTTTGATCGGGAGGTCGGGCAGACGCCCCTCCGCGCATCCGCGCCACGCGTCCTACGTCGTGCGCATGACGTAAGTTTTTACGTCATTGCGCCGATGCTTAGTGTTTTCGATCTCCGTGTCCTCGGGGAGGGATCCTCTCGCGCCTGCTGCTGAGTGCCTACTCGGCTCAGGTGCAGCTCCTCCTCCTTGATCTCACGCTGCGTGGCGTTGGCGGCATATTTAAACACCCCTCATTTGGAGTCAGCGGTGTTTACGGCTGGCTGCTATTTGGGGTTATTGCACACCAGCTTTTTGGTGGTGCTGGTGTTTATTGGATGCAACTATTCTAGGTGAGCGCTCTTTTCTCTCTGTCACCTGTTTTACCAGCTTTTATGTTGAGGTTTTACTCCTTCACTGGTGTCTCTGCTGTGTTGGTTTCTGCTCTCTTTTCCATTTTCACCCTTTCTGCACTTGCAACCTTGCACTCACAATTCTGGTGACACTCTTATTTTTCTTGCACACCTTGACAGTTTTTACCAACACCATCTACTTCTACACACTGATATTCTTCTATTACTCTTTTTTACACCATCACTTCTTATGAAACCACTGGGTCCATTATTAATTCATTTCTAAATATTACTACTATAAATTATACACATATTCAATATTTTGTTCCCAGACATGGCTGTTTCAACAACTACATCATATCTCCAATTACGAAGACTCTACTTCATTCTTGTACTCCCTCGCCTCACCCGATATTGCATCCCTTATATATGCCGCCTCAGCTCCCGGGGAGAGTCCATGTTCCTGGCCCACTTTGCGCCCACAACCACGCATTGCGCTCGCTGTCTGAGTTGGTGAGTGTGTTTGGTCTTTGACCATCTGTATGCATTAAATGCTTATTATTAGTATCATATTCTTTTATAACATGGTTCATTACTTTTCTATATACATTCCCTAGGAATTCATGGTCGCATCAGCTCCTGATGAGTGGAGAAACATCCACGAAACGCATCGAGCTTTGATTTGATGCCCCAGCTACATTGCATATGGAACCATGATTATTTTAGTATTATTTGATCTTTTAACTATATAAAAAACTTTTTTCTACTTAATATATGCATATTTACCATGTGGGTACATCTGTCTCCATCAGGCATGCAGTGATTGATATTACTATGCTATATCATTCAGTTTATTTACTTTTAGAATCATGCATTACTGTATGTGTACCTTTTTACTACGCTTTTGTCATGTGCATGCCCTTACATGTATATATGAAAAATATTATCTCGATTGTCTGTATACTTCATAAATTAATAAACATTCCATGGTGAAATTCAAACATGGTTTACTTTACCTCCACTATCCAAGTGCTTCATTTAAAGTCCCAATCTCCCTTTTTGTATCCAGAAGCAGAGGAGGAGGAGGAGGAAGGAGAGATCATAGAAATTGGAGAACTTGTCACCACAACAGGTGAGTGTAGGAGAACACAGCTACTGGTAAGCTAATCAATGTATGCCTGCCTCATTTCCAAGACATTTTTTTTGTTTTTGTTTGTTTTTAGGTGACGTGGATGTTGTGGAAGAAGAATCGCACTTTACCACAGAGAGTGCCCACGTACTCATCGGGGAGATAATGGTCTGCAATAGAGATCTAGATGACATAAAGCAAAACATCAATGATGTTCAACAAAAATTGAAGAACATCATTGATGTTTTAGGAAAAATATGAAAACTCACCAAGTAATTAACACACATTTGTGGCTGCTTCTGAACACATTTGCAACTTAAGAACTGTGTGAAATTTGGAACATGCACACATTGTGTCCACATTTGCTAGCTCCCATCATGGTGGATGAATGACAACGTTTTTTTGGGGGTGCAACCACTTTACGAACTACTAAAGTGGTTGTGGTGAAGGGGTTGCACCCCCAAAAAACGTCCATTTATCCCCATGATGGAAAATGGCACTTTTGAAGATTCTAGGCATGTGTTTTACCATCTAATGACCATTTTCAAACCAAAATTGTGTGCATGTTCTAAATTTCCAGTTTCCAGGGGTGACCCACCATGTGATGAAGGCAAGATCAAACACACTTTGAACATATAGTCATGTCTGATCTTGTCTTCACTTTAGAAAGTTGATCTTTCCGAGTTCCTATGTTCTGTTTTGCTCCATGCCTGGTTTTACCAAATGCGGAATGTTTGTAAACAATGTTGTAAATAACCCAGATCTTGTCAGTTTTGGCAAGAAGTTTGTAAACGCACTTGTGAATGTGTTGTAAGTAAAAACTTTTTTAATTTTCTAAATGTGTGGCTTCCTTATTTAAATACAAAAAAGCATTATGTAGGTCAAATGTAAAGGATTTGGGGGGCAATGGGTGTTATTTACTAAAGGCAAGTCCAGTTTGCACTGCAAGTTTCTTTTCCAGGGCACTTTTGCACTGCACTTGTAGAGCATAGTGGATTTGACTTATGTAAATGACACCCACAGTGATTTGTTTGAAAACACGTAGCACACCATTTTTGTTAATACACACATTTCTGTCATGGTGATGAAAAGGAGTATTTTGGGTGTCAGTTATGCACTACAAACCTTCTCTAGACCAAAGATTAGGTATCAAACACACAACATGAGAAGAATCTTTTTGGGAAGAAGAGACTGTTACATCCTTTTGCCCAGAAAGTGCATTCCCACTGTGGAAGGTAAAGGGAAAAAATTTCAAGGTCAAGTAATCCATAATACGGAAATGACAAGAAATCCTAGGTTGGTTTAAAAAATATATTTATTAAAAAATGCCTCTCACACATCGTCAGGCAGAGCAATGGCCCCCTACCCACAAAGTAGTCCATATATTGCTCGCGGACCACGCGGGCATTTAGAGGGGCAAGCCTGGACGTGCCGCTTGAAGGGCTGTGAGGTCAGCATTTGGAGGGCCCTCCACATCTGGGCCAACGGGCACCACGTAGTTGCTGTTGTGTCATTTTAGTGCAATATGCAACAGGCAAGAACTATGTGGTTCAGTTTGTATTCCGCCAAGTTAAATGCCGTCAGGAACAGGCGGAAGCGGCTGGCCAGGATGCCAAAGGTGCTCTCCACCACTCTTCGGGCTCTGGACAGCCTGTAGTTGAAGACCCTCTGGTCTGGGGTGAGGGTCCTCATCGGGAAGGGCCTCATCAGATGGGGAGTCAACGCAAACGCTTCATCTGCGACAAAGACGAAGGGGAGTCCTTCAGCATTCTCCTCTGGAGGTGGCAAGCACAGACTGCCACTTTGGAGACGCCTGTAGAACTCCGTGTGCGCAATGGCACCACCATCCGAGATCCGGCCGTTCATCCCCACGTCCACATACATAAACTCGTATGTCACCGACACCACCGCCAACATCACTACACTATTAAACCCCTTATAATTATAATAGTAGGACCCCGAGTTGGGCGGTGGGACGATGCGGACGTGTTTCCCATCAATTGCCCCTCCGCAGTTAGGAAAGTCCCAACGGCTGGCAAAGTGGGAGGCCACAGTCTGCCATTCCTGTGGCGTGGAAGGGAACTGTGGAGTGAAACAAAAAAAAAAATTAGTCACTTTGCACATAAACATTGCAAGCAGATTAGACAATCAACATCAACATCTTCTGATGGGCCATTGGCAATAACTAGGGTTTTGGGGGGGGGGGGGGGGGTTGGACAGGTAACCCTCTGCACTTCATTGATTGACAAATGGCTCAATAATGTGTGCTAGTTTGGCCAGATTCTCTGTACTTAACACTATTGGCAGCCACAGGAAAGATAAAATAACATTTCAAACCCCCCCCCCCCCCCCAAAAAAAAGGAAAGCACATTGTGACATTCTGAAATTACAAAGCAAGCTAATAGGAGGGAAAGAACACCAAAAAAGAGGAAATGGAAAGTATGGAGGCAGACCCTTGCACTACATGCTTTGCTGAATTCATCACTAAAGATGCCCACTATAAAGAGGTAGGTATATAGTGTCTAATGACCCTGTGAAAGCCAGCAGATAGAGGATTGGTACCATCTGACAGAGCAGTTGGGGGAGGGGGTTCTTTATGAGTTTGCCCCCCCCCCACAAAAAAAAAAAACAATCAAAGGGGCTCTACATGAAGTAAACCACACAGCAAACATTTGTACATATTTTAGGGGGTGTTTGGGGGAAAACAATACTATGCAGCAGACAAAATACATTGCTTAAGTGACTAGGCCATAGGTGTCTATTGGGGCAGAAGAGCACGCTGGGGAGGTAAGTGAAGGCAAAAATGCATGAAGGAGAAAAGGGGCACAGCATATTAGAGCATATTGCAATCATGGTAATTAGGGAAGGAGGTCAAAAATAGAAGACATTAGCAAACAGAGCATACATAGAAGGGAATAGTAAAGTAGAAATGTTACCTTAATATAGTCCTCCTGCAGGACCTGGATGATGGCAGAACAGGTCTCTGGAATAATGATTCCCAGGGCCTGGGGAGAGATACCTGAAGAGAACTTCAAATCCTGAAGGCTTCTCCCTGTCGCCAAGTACCTCAACGTAGCAACAAGCCTCTGCTCCGGAGTGATGGCTTGTCTCATGCAGGTATCCTGCCGGCTGATAAAAGGGGTCAGCAAAGCCAAAAGACGGTGAAAATCGGGGTCCGTCATCCGGAGAAAGTTCCTGAAATCATCAGGATTATTCTCCCGGATCTCACGAAGCAAAGCCATGTGCGAGAACTGATCACGCTGAAGCAACCAATTCTTGGTCCACATACTCCTCGTCACTCTGTTCATGGACGGGTCTTGGGTCAAAGCTAAAAGCCCGACACCAATTCCGCGTACAGCACGAACTCGGTGACGAGTACGTACGGGAAACATCGCTCACAAAAGGTCGGCTGGTCAGAACGGACAAACAGAAAGCACCGATAAACAGCAAGACCTGAAAGAACGAAATGAATACCAGAAACGAGCAGACAATAAGCAGTGAAAATCAAAGCGTCCTATATCAAGATATAGGCCGCAATGACCAACAAATGCGAACTGACTACACGCACTAATAATCAGATACGCACGACAAGCACAAACTGAAGATCAGTAACGATCTGAGTCAGAAAACTGAGAAGCGCGAATCTTAAGTCCCCAAACTTCGACTAACTCGCGATAAACACGGGATCAGCAGAAGGAGCCCAACGGGTGCCTGACGTGGTGCTGAACTTCCCTTTTCTAGTCTCGTGGAAGACGACTTACTTCACGACGTTCTTGCAGACCGGAAATTCCGTTGTCCGACCATGTGTACGCAACACCAACATCGGACAAAGTACGACGGACAGGATCCGACCGACCTGGTCCTCGGATAATCCGTGCGTGTGTATGGGGCTTAATACTTACCCGATAAGGAAAAATAAAATTATAGGTTTTATTGATAGTTAAATGACAATTCTAGTGAAGCCCCCTTGTCCTAAACAGGGGATACTATCTAAATTTATTTTTGGGCTGGGTAGTAGTTAGCCAAGGCCGATTGTATCGTTTTTACTTGGCCTTTCTCTTCCGGTGGAACGAATCCGCCAGACAATTTGATCGTGTGTGGGCTTCATCCGACCTTTGCTGTCTAAAAATCAGACAGACTTTAGATTTAAAACATGTTTCAAATCTTTCCGACGGACTCGAGTCCGGTCGAAAAATCAGTTTGTCTGTGTGCTAGTACGACGGGCGAAAACCGAGGCTAGGGCAGGTATTGGCTACTGGCTATGAACTTTCTTATTCTAGTCCGGTTGTACGCCATCACGTACGAATCCGTCGGACTTTGGTGTGCTTGTGTGTGACCAAGTCCGTTCGTTCAGAAAGTCAGTCGGAATGCAGCCAAAAGTCCGGCGGGAAGACCGTCAGACCTAGTCCATCGAAAAGTCTGCTCGTGTGTATGCGGCATTAGGTTAATTTGGGTTGTGATTTCCTACTAATGCCTGTAGGTGTTACTGGTACCACTGACAACAGAATGAGATTTCACAAACAGACTGAGTCATCATAAAAATAAAAAATGACTGTGCTGTCTGAATAAATCACCCAATTAACAGAGATAGAAATCCAAAACCATAAATGAATACCACACACTGCTGCAACTTCAATGTGAGATACACATAAAAATATCAAGAAATCCAAGAAAAAGCTGCGCTGTGTAAAGGTGATACATGCATAGAAAAATATAATCCTGCCGTGAATGATAACAGCTTAAGATTCTTACAAAGCTTATGTGCCAAATACTGGCAATATATAATTGTATTCAAGCATCCATTTGAATGTCCCCCAATTGTAATAATTATGATGATGAAGAAGCCCTATTCAAAAAATAGTCCGCACTGTGGTGTTTAAAATTGGAGAAAATAATCCACAATTAAGTGACACTTTTAGCCAAAGTTCATAAAGGAAAATCCTCATTCACTGATCACAGGTGACTTCAAACATTATACACCCAAGGAATAGTGATGGTTTGTGATAAAAAAGGCTCCTCCACCTGAGAGATGACTGACGCTTACCAGATGGATTGATCTTTTTTTAACCACTTGCTTACTGTGCACTTAAACACCCTTCCTGCCCAGACCAATTTTCAGCTTTCAGTGCTCTCGCACTTTCAGTGACAATTGCGCGGTCATGCAATGCTGTAACCAAATAAATTTTTTATCATTTTGTTCGCACAAATAGAGCTTTAGTTTGGTGGTATTTATTCGCGACTCCGTTTTTTATTTTTTGCGATATAAGCGAAAGCATAGCGAAAATTTTGAAGAAAATATATATTTTCTCCTTTCTTTTTAAAAGAAATCCAATAAAATCAAATTTTGTCATAAATTTAAGCCAAAATGTATTCTGCTACATGTTTTTTGTAAAAAAAATTTCGTTAAGTGTATAATAATTGGTTCCCGTGATCACGGACATATGTACGCAAATGATCATGTAAAAGGGGTGTGCAGGTGATCACGGACATATGTGTGCAGATAATCATTGGCACATGTTATTTTACTGGGACATATGTGAGGGACATGTGTTTTTATTATTTGGGGACATGTGTGTTTTGGGGACATGTGTGTTTTACTGTGGGGACATGTGTGTTTTACTGTGGGGACATGTGTGTTTTACTGTGGGGACACTACACTGGTGATCAGTGAGTAAAAAAAACAGCTAATACTCACCAGCCGGCTGCAGCGATCCGCTCTCCTCTCCTCACCGACGACTTCCGTGTGAGGAGAGGAAGGCCGATTGCCTAGCAACCGGCTGTTTGTTTACATCACATGACATCTGTGATTCGACACGGCCGTCATGTGATCAGGAGGGCCAATCACCGAGCCCTCCTGCCGATCCGAGATGCGCCGTGTCCGGGTGACACGGCCGCATCGGGATTGCGCCGCTGCGCGGGCACGCGCGCGCGATCCCTCTACTTCTGAAGGACGTTCCGGAACGTCCATTCAGAAGTAGACGGCTCCCACCCGGCCGTATATGTACATTGGCGGGGGGGGAAGTGGTTAAGGAGATCAACTGCGCCTGTGGCTATGTAACCCAGCCAGGGTCTCTCTCCCACCAAAAGGCTAGTTATACATATTTATATTTCCTTCAGCCAACTCAGTAGGTGGTTCAGACCACTGGTGCATGCTGGGAAAGGATATAAATATCCAGAACAAGCCATGTGGTCGCTGTTGGATGGAGCTCAACTGTTAGGCCCCCACACAGGCTACTGGGCCTAACATGTGCTAAATATGGAGATCGGACTGAAGTTGTTAAAGAGCTGTCCTAACTGGTGATGGAGGAAGATTTGCCAAGGAGGAGACCCAGGAGTGGTCCCTTGCTGGAGAAAGCCAGGAAGAAGGCTGGTTTCTCAGAAGAGCCCGGTGATTCACTTGGGGGACTCATTGAGTTTAGGAAATGTGCTTACTGTGTCACCGGTTTGGCTTAAAGGTTATGGCACTGTGAAGCAGGATATGGATCTGGAGAGTATGTAGGTGATCTGCTTGGTATCTCCTAAACCTCACCTCTCTGACTGCTATGCAATAAATCTTCTAAAAGACTAAAGTGACTGGTGCCCAATGTTCTTCTCAGTCCCCCATTTTAGCCATGGACTCAGCCCTGGGGTGAAATGCTGGCCCTCCCCCTGTCTCTGGAGGTGCCACCATTCCTTTGAGGTGTTAAGGAGAGTGCTACACTTATATGCTAATGTTAACCTCCTTGTATAAGAACAGGTTCTATTGCTACAATGATTTTGGAGATGATATTTTATTGACACAAGTACAAGTTATTGTTTTTTCCTTTCCCTGGGATCTTGTTGTAGAGATTGGGATCTTGTTCTACAGAGATCTCCCACAGCGCACGCATAGGTCCCAGTAAGGGCCTGTATCAATGGGCTTTTGTTCATATTAAATGTTTTTTTCATTCCCATTCAAATTATGGTATTGCGAAACCTGTCTAAATCAGGTAAAATGCAAGTCAGGGGGAGGTGAACTGCAGATAAGATTCACCTGTTATTGAATTCTGAATAATTTCAGAAGTACCTCAAACTAATGCCATGGACACAGGCCCTTACTCTCAAGCAATACATTATTTAGTGTGAGCTGCATGCATGTGTATGTAAAGAGAGATGAAGCAAGGCAGGCCACACTCTTTACTGGCATGTAAAAGTATAGTTTCAGGTTTGCCTCTAATTTAAAGCATTTGTTACCCTAAAAAAATGGATCCTGCTCCTTTAAAGCATGTTATATGATACAGTGCTTGTTCTGGGTCATTTGGCCCCATGCAACACCTAAAAAACCCGATCTGATCCTGCCAGTTTCTCCCCACCCCACTGTAAACTGACCATGGTGTATCATGGCTGCTGAGCCCCGACACCGTGATCAGTTTAAGTGCCTCTGTCATCAGCAGACTGCTATCTGCTCTCCTCTCTGCTCCTGTGTCCTCCTCCCCCCTCCACTCTCTGTTTGTGTGTGAGCTGCCCCTCCCCCTTCTGCTGCTCTCATAACACTAACTTTTATACACCATCAGAACTGCCTCCTATTGCAGTGTCCCCCTCTGTGAAGGATTTATAAATATAAATGCTGTAAATACCTAATTTAAGAGCCAATAACAATGCCGATAGCAATTGCCGATAACAACAATAACATGACCAGCCAGCTCTCTCCTCCTCTCCTCCTCCCCTCCAGACTGACATCAGCAGAGGAATCTCAGCCCCACCCACTGCATCTCTCAGAGGAGGAAAGGAGGAAAGGAGAAAGCTGGCCAGTCATGTGATTGCAATCTCGTCAGTGAAATTAGGTATTTGCAGCATTTATTTTTATAAATCACACACAGGGGGGATACTACAATAGGAGGCAGTGCTGATGGTGTATACAGGTTAGAGGTTAGAGTGGCTTAACAACCACTTTAACTTTATATTTATTGTCCAGGGCAATTAGTATAGTTTATAGGCTTGTCTGTTTTTTGAGTTCAGAAAATGTCTTCTAGTCTAGTCAAAAACTTGGATTTTAATAGGACAGAAGCAAATATACTTTCCTGGTCCACTTACAGACGATTAATTTAACAAGAGAAGCTTGCCAGGTTTGAGATGTGCTGATCTGCAGTAATTACACTAGACTATATTTCATTCTGTGTTTTACCTTACAGAGGAATCAAGAAACATAAAATACTCTACTGATATGTAAGATATGCAAACATTTACTGCTGTGTTCTGTTAAAGAGTATTGCAGCACCCAAGATAAACTTAACTGAATGAGATCAAAAGACAAACCAATGAAGAAAGCAATTGCCCTTTTCACACACTGTTTTATTAAGATTTAATTTAAAAAAAAGCAATAAAAATGAAAGCATAGATATGTAAGCTGCCATAATAAGGTTTCATATTTATGCTGATCCAAAGTTAAATACAAACAAAGCATTTTCAGGTATGATAAGCAAACAGTAAATCAATGGAGGCCATTTAATACAATCTATACACAGTAAATCCCACCTGTTGACAATTTACTATCCTGTAGACCTTAAGATTAAGAACATATTCTGTCTTCTATTTGTGTGAGTGAAAGGAACCTTTTTACCTTGTCATCCTTATAACCCTCTTCCTCCTCCTCCTCCTCCTCCTCCTCCTCATCCTGTGCCACATCCTCTTCAATCATCGCCTGAAGAGTTTTTTCAAGGAGGCATAGAACTGGGATAGTAACGCTGAGAACGGCGTCATCGGCACTGGCCATGTTGGTGGAGTACTCGAAACAGCGCAACAAGGCACACAGGTCTTGCATGGAGGCCCAGTTATTGGCGGTGAAGTGGTGCTGTTCCGCAGAGCGACTCACGCGTGCGTGCTGCAGCTGAACCTCCACTATCGCCTGCTGCTGCTCGCACAGTCTGGCAAGCATGTGCAAGGTGGAGTTCCACCTTGTGGGCACGTCACATTTGAGACGGTGAGCGGGAAGGCCGAAGTTACGCTGCATCGCTGACAGGCGAGCAGCAGCAGGGTGAGAACGCCGAAAGTGCGCACAGACGGCCCGCACTTTCTGCAGCAGCTCTGGCATATCGGGGTAATTCTTCAGGAACCTCTGGACCACCAAGTTCAGCACATGCGCCAGGCAAGGGATGTGCGTCAAACCGGCAAGGCCCAGAGCTGCTAAGAGATTTCGCCCATTATCGCACACCACCAGGCCGGGCTTGAGGCTCACTGCCACCAACCACTCATCGGTCTGTTGTTCCATGTCCCTCCACAACTCCTGCGCGGTGTGGGGTTTTACCCCCAAACAGGAAAGTTTTAAAACTGCCTGCTGTCGTTTAGCCCTGGCTGTGCTGAAGTTGGTGGTGAAGGTGTTACGCTGACCGGATGAGGAGGCGGTAGAGGATGAGGAGGCGGAGTAGGAGGAGTTAGCAACAGGAGGCAAACTGAAGTGCCCTGCAATCCTCGGTAGTGGAAGGACATGCGCCAAACTGCTATCCGCCTCAGGCCCAGCCGCCACTACATTTACCCAGTGTGCTGTTAGGGAGATATAACGTCCCTGACCGTGCTTACTGGTCCACGCATCCGTAGTTAGGTGGACCTTGCCACAGATGGCGTTGCGCAGTGCACACCTGATTTTGTCCCCCACTTGGTTGTGCAGGGAAGGGATAGCTCGTCTGGAAAAGTAGTGGCGGCTGGGCACGACGTACTGTGGGACAGCCAATGACATCAGCCTTTTAAAACTCTGCGTCTCCACCAGACGGAATGACAGCATTTCAAAGGCGAGGAATTTTGAAATGCTGGCATTCAGGGCCAGAGATCGCGGGTGGCTAGGGGGGTACTTCCTCTTCCGCTCCAGTGTTTGGGAAATAGAGAGCTGAACACTTCCATGGGACATTGTGGAGATGGTTGGTGACCCAGGTGGTAGTGTTGCTGGCAGATCCTCTGTTTGCGGCTTGGCAGGTGTCACTGTCACTACAGAGGTGGATGAAGAGGCCGAGACTGCAGCAGAAGAGGAAGCAGGAGGAGCCAGAGACCTTTCTTGGTTTTTGAGGTGTCTACTCCACTGCATCTCGTGCTTTGCACTTAGATGCCTGGTCATGCAGGTTGTGCTCAGGTTGAGAACGTTTATGCCTCGCTTCAAACTCTGATTGCACAGAGTGCAAACCACTCGTGTCTTGTCATCAGGACATTGTCTGAAGAACTGCCACGCTAGGGAACTCCTTGCACCTGGCTTTGGTGTGCTCGGTCCCTTGCTGCGTTGGGCAGTAGCAGACGTACTGTCTAGGGGACGGACGCTCCGCTTTTGCACCCTGCTCCCTCTTCTGCTGTGCTGGAACCACCACCTCTTCCTCTGAACTACACTGGTCACCTGCATGACGTTGATTCCATGTGGGGTCAAGGACCTCATTGTCCTCCACATCATCTTCCACCCAAAATTCACCCCTGCCCTCTTTGTCGGTCTGCACAATGGCGAAAGCAGCAGCAGTTGGCACCTGTGTTTCGTCATCATCCGAGACGTGCTGCGATGGTCCTCCCATGTACTCATCATGAAACATAAGTGGTTGGGCATCGGTGCACACAATCTCTTCCACTTCTGGGGCAGGGCTAGGTGGATGGCCCTGGGAAACCCTGCTAACAGAGTCATCAAAAAGCAGAAGAGACTGCTGCATGATTTGTGTCTCAGACTGATTGGCTGATTTGCAAGGGGGTGAGGTGAAAGACTGATAGACATCAGCTGCAGGTGCCAACTCTGAACTTTCATCAGGAGACTGGGTGGGAGACGATGTGAAGGAACCGGAGGCACTGTCAGCAGCAACCCAATCTACTATCGCCTGTACTTGTCCTGGCCTCGACATTCGTACAGCCTCATTAGGCGCGCCAAAATACTGCTGCAGGCTCTGTCGCCTACTCGCACCTGAGGAAGGTGTTTCACTAGTGCGTGTAGCTGGCACAGATCGACCACGTCCTCTCCCTGCAACAGGAGCGCCACCAGCAGCCCCACGACCCGGACCACGTCCCCTTTTTGATGATCTCCTCATATTTTCAAAATTCATGATCTCGCCCTAAATGGGTGTTTTTGTATATAGCAGAATACACGTACAGTGTCTAAAGCGTTTATGAACACGCAGAAAATGCTATTGGGGAAAAAAAAAAACACTGCAAAATTAAATTTTTTTGCAATGTTTTTCCAATATCAGGATACACGGACAGTATGTAAAGCGTTTATGAAAATGCAGAAAATGCTATTGGGGAAAAAAAACACTGCAAAATTAAAATTTTTGCAATGTTTTTCCAATATCAGAATACATGGACAGTATGTAAAGCGTTTATGAAAACGTAGAAAATGCTATTGGGATGAAAAAAAACACTGCAAAATTATTTTTTTTTACAATGTTTCTGCAATATCAGAATACACGGACAGTATGTAAAGCGTTTATGAAAACGCAGAAAATGCTATTGGGGAAAAAAAAGCACTGCAAAATGTAATTTTTTTGCAATGTTTTTGCAATATCAGAATACAGGGACAGTATGTAAAGCGTTTATGAAAACGCAGAAAATGCTATTGGGGAAAAAAAAACACTGCAAAATTAATTTTTTTTTGCAATGTTTTTCCAATATCAGAATACACGGACAGTATGTAAAGCGTTTATGAAAATGCAGAAAATGCTATTGGGGAAAAAAAAACACTGCAAAATTAAATTTTTTTGCAATGTTTTTGCAATATCAGAATACACGGATACTGTCTACAGCGTGTATGTATGAACACGCAGAAAATGCTATTGGGAAAAAAAAAAAAAGCAAAATTAAATTTTTATGCAATGTTTTTCCAATAGCAGAATACACACAGACTATGCTGTATCTCTTAGTATATGCAGTGTTGAATGCTGACTGCCTGACTGACTGAATCACACTAACTCCTAAAATCCTCTCAGCAGCACAGGAACCTGTCTATAGCCTTGTCTATAGCAGAATGAGAGTGTGTCTGACCTATATATAGAGGCTGGGTCACATGCTGCACTGGCCAATCACAGCCATGCCATTAGTAGGCATGGCTGTGATGGCTTCTAAGGGCACACTAGTGAAATGATCGTCGATTGGCTGCCCTGCAGCTGTTAAAAAGGCGCCAATACAGCGCGGAACACCGGACCCAAACCCGAACTTACAGCCAATAGTTCGGGTTCGGGTCCAGGTCCCGAACACCAAAAAGTCCAGTACGGACCCGAACTTTACAGTTCGGGTTCGCTCAACCCTACTTTTAACAGCTCTTGAGGGTAGTCTGCTCTGTAGGTAGCTTGCAGTCATGACTGCTTCTCCCCAGTACTTGTTAGATAGGTTGGCATCCGACAACATGCACCTGGACATTTTTATAAGAGTAATGCCCTGTACACACGGTCAGAATTTCTGACGGAAAATGTGCAATCGGATCGCATTGTCGGAAAATCCAATCGTATGTGGTCTCCATCTGACTTTTTCCGTCGGAATTTCCGACACACAAAGTTTGAGAGCAGGATCTAAAATTTTCCGACAACGATTTGTACTTCACCTCGTTAAGAACGATTGTATTTTCGACCGTGTGTATGCAAGACAAGTTTGGCACAAAATCCGTCTGAAAAAATCCGACGGATTTTGTGGTCGGAATGTCCGACCCTGTGTATGGGGCATTAGAATTTTTCCTTTCTGTTACACCGTTTTGTTCAGGATTGTATGGTGTGGTTGTCTGGTGTACTATTCCTTGTCTCTTCAGGTATAAGGCCACTTCTTTGCCCATCCCTATGGGGGAGAATACATAGGCAAACGGTTGGCACAAACATGAGTTCAGGCCAAACTTTGGCTGTTGGCTCATTTGCCGAACAACCGAATTATCAGGTGTTTCGACCGTTTGTTCGGCCCGACGAATGACAACAATGCACTTCGCCGCCGTACAGTGCATTGAAAGCCTTGATTGACTGAAGCAATGAAAGCTTCGCCCAATAAGGGCACAGAGCACTGTCAGAGCCATGATTGTATGCTGTCATGATAACTATATCCAATCATGGCTCATTGCTCTTTATACTGCCCCACACTATAAAAGTATTCTTTCCATAGCGGCCATTTGTAGTGTAATAGCAGCGTGGAGAGAGATAGAACAGGGCTCTGTTCAGGGATTTTAGACAGTTGGTGTGCTATAGTGTGCTATTCTGATTCTATTGTCAGTGTAGAATATCAGTTTAGCGTGCATTTAGAGATAGTTCAGTGTGAGTGTAGTGCGGCCATTCATCTCTACATTAGTGTGAATGTACGGATAGTTTAGTCAGTGTGAGTGTAGTGCGACCACCATTTAACTTTACATTAGTGTGAAGTTTCAGTTGCGTTGTTGCAAGTTTAACGCTGTACAGTTCAGTGCATCACTGCAGGTTTAATGCCATATAGTTCTGTGCGCTACTGCAAGTTTAACGCCATATATTTCATTGCGTTACTGCAAGTTTAACGCTGTTTATTTCATTGCGATACTGCAAGTTTAACGCTGTATTTTTCATTGTGTTACTGCAAGTTTAAAGTCATATAGTTCTATACGACGTTAAACTTGCAGTAATGTAACGTGCGTTACTGCACGTTTGACGCAGTATATTGCAGTATATTATAGCGTATTCGTGAAGTGTGTCTGTGTATTGAATACTCAAATCACTCCAAACACCACTTTCCATTGATTAAAGTGCATCCACTTATACATTTACATATCTTTATTACATTTTGTTAATAAGCACCCCCCCCATCATGTTTGGGAGTAGAGATGGCCTTGCGGTTCGCGGCGAACTTTGCTTGTTCGCGATTCGCTAAACCGGCGGACTTATGGCGCTGTTTGTGTCGGCCATATTTTTTTACATTGTGAAGAACTTTGACCCATGACACATCCATCATGGGGTACAGGACAGCCAATTGAGACATTTCAGCACATGGACATACCCCCTACCTTATAAATAGACCTGATCTGGCTGCCATTTTACATTCTGTCTTTTGTCAGTGTAGGGATAGGATGCTGTGTGGAGCAGGGACAGTCTGTACTCACTAGCTATTAGGGCCACAAAAGTCCTTTTAAGGACTGGTATAGGGGTACAGTATATAGGGGTGTAATACACTTAAAATATACTTTCAAATATAGAAAGCATATTATAGTTCATTTGCATTGTGCAGCAATTTGTGACTGCAGTGCTGAGCGATTCTGCAGCTGTCTTTTCTCAGTGTAGGGAGAGAGTTTGCTGTTTGGAGCAGGGACAGTCTGTAATCACTAGCTACTATTAGGTCTACTACATTGTGGCCTCATCATACCGACTGGCTCCCCAAGCTGTTGCTTACAAAATAAAGAAAGCTTGCAGGGAAAATTTCATTTTTTTGGCTTTATAAATGCAATTATTGCTGCAGCAGCTTCTATACACAGTACAGATGTGCCACTTTACAGGTGGACAAAGGGGACACCCCAGGCACTATATTGAAAGGAATTTAAATATTTTATGCTTTCACTTTAAGCATCAATAAATCACTGCTCATTTAAAAATGATGATTTTTACAAACTTTTTTCATTGATGCATGTCCCCCAGGGCAGTATCCAGACCCCCATAACCATTGTATTCCCAATTACTTGCATATAAGCCTTCAAAATGGACACTTTTGATTTTTCACTATAGACTTCATTGATGTTAATTATTCGGTTCCGAACTTTCGCAATGTTTGAAAGTTCTGGTGCTAACCGAACAGGGGGTTATTCGACCCATCCCTACTCCCCCATTGTCGGTGCATATTATTCCTAGTTTCCGTTGGAATTTGTTGCTAGACATGGCAATAAAATCATGAAGTTTCTCTGATGTTTTATTCTTGTGTTTCATCAGATAAGCAGTTGTGTACCTGGAATAATCATCAAAGTCAGTAAATATATGTTCCCACCTGACATGGGAATTTTCATTGTACCGCATACGTCACTGTGTATGAGCTGAAGGGGGTGTGACCTTTTTCTTTGAGAAGCCTGTGGAAGAGGAGCAAGTGTGGCTTTTGCTTCTATACAGCACTTGCTTTTTTATGAGCATTTTGCAAGGCACTATTGTCAAATCTTCTGATAAACCTCTTTTTTATAATGTCCTGTATAGCTTCTGGACTTCTGTGCCCAAGCCACCTGTGCGTGCAATAAGTGAATACATTTGCTGTGTAGATCATTACAGACTATATTGGCTTGCTTGTTTGTGGTGATGAGCCTGTATACAGGTGATCATCCAGTTTTCCTTTTGCGAGGAATCGCTTATAATTGTGAATTATGCATTTATCACCCAAGAACTTAACTGTGAGACCGTTGTTTGCAAGACTTTTCACCGATAGAAGGCTGCCTCATAGTTCTGAAACATACAGCACTTTCTTTACAAGGATACTGTGCTTGCCTCCTTGTGGTGTAATGCAGTTCAGGAAGTCCTGGCCTTCACCTTCTGCAGTGATTCTTTTCCCGTTTGCTAGGAAAACTTTTTACACTGTAATCAATGTTTGTGAAGAAGGTCTCATTACTAGTCATGTGGCTTGTCGCAACCGAGTCACTTTAAAGGTGCCACTCCATGATGTGTCTGCAGTTTTCTTTGTGGCTGCTTTGACTCTTTCTTTCCAGATAGAACAGTCCTTTTTTACCGATTCTTTTACCACAAAAACAGGCTTTGCTTTCTTTGTTGTGCTTTGTGCTTTTGTACATCCTAAAAGCTTTGTCATCGTGGTGCGTATTTTCTTTCCTTCTGTCATTTTCATCAATTCATTTGCCTTTGACATATTCTAGCGTTAGCTCCTGCCAGAGTCTGGTTTGTAAAGAGTTAATAAGAGCAGTATATGTCTCTGGAAGGCTGCAGAGGAGCATGGCAAAAATATAGTTATCTATGTCCTCTCTGATGGCGTGCAGCTTCTCTATGATTTCTAGCATAGCTTTCACATGGTCACACATTTGCTGGCCTTCTTCTAACCTGATCTTATACAGATTTCTTAGCAGAAACAGCTTGTTGTTTAGGCTTGAACACTCATGCAATTTTTGTAATGAACTCCACATACCTTTGGCCATTTTCTCTGTTCTTATGTGGATAAGCTGGTCATCTCCCACTAGCAAGCTATAAATTGCTTTTGCTTGCCTGTCTTTCCTGTTCTATTCCTCCGTTTCTCCGTTTGTGGGTCTGTCTGTATTCAGCACTTGCCACAAGTCTTCCTTGCTGAGAAACATTTCTAGCTTCAACTTCCACAGCTGGTAATTGGCATTGTTCAGCTTTGCGATTGCAAACTTCACATCTGAACCGCTTGCCATATTTAAGCATCTTGTATACAGTACTCACTGACTTGTAGTATTCTCTCCAGTGCCTGGGCCCATAACCTGTTGATTGAGTATTATTTTGATGGGCTGGAAGCTTCTTGAATACACAAAACAACTTTACTTGCATGGAGGATAGCAGAACATATCTTAACAGCATGGAAACAGGAACACAACAAAAACTTTGAGAAAAGCACTTCCTCTCATTGCATCATACAATAGATTTATATGCACATTACACTATAACACTACAGCACCACCTGCTGTATAGACAGGTATAATAGATATATAGTCACAGTACATAAGCAACTTGCTGTTGTTCTTCCAACAAAACTGTAGTCAGGCTATGGATATTCAAATAACCATTTTTCCTGATACGCTATAAATGAGCTTTAGAAAGAAAAGGCCTTCACTGACATCTGCAGTTGAAGGCAACTGTGAAGTTATTAATCCTCAAAATTTACAAGCAGAAACAATTTCACTTTCAGCAGATTAGCTGATTTTGACTTTCCCTTCCATCAGTGATTTGGCAGCTTGTGACGTGGCAGAGTGGTTTAACCTACTGGAGATCATATAGCTCCACAGGTATTTTTAAGTGTTCTATCCAATTTGACAGAGGCTAGTTTGTAGATGGTGTGTATATATGTGTGTACATGTATGTATATGTATATATATATTATGTATCAAAATTCTTCATATATACAAAAGAGGTGCTGTGCTAATGCTAGCAAGGGCAGTAGAAGTTAATGCTCTCTTAGCAAAAAGTATGTTCGCAGAGCTTAAAAAACAAGGTGAAACTGTCATCAATGTAACGAATCAGCCATGTGCTAGCACAAATCCTGTTACTTTTTAAATTCCATGGCATATGATCAGGTGCTGTAAGTGAACACAGGTTGAACTTATTTAATAACTGTCATTTTACACATAAAACATCAACACCTGTACAGCCTGCATTCCTTTAGTAAATGAAGCCCCACTGAATTACTGTGCAACAATTGAGCATAGTTTCTTCTACCCTAATAATGCCATTTGAATAGTTAAGTCACGATGCTGGATTTCACCTAGCTAAGCTCAAGAACCTATAAAATAGGGATCCAGAGGCACCATTTCATGTTTTGGCATGGAGGAGTAAGAAGCAGATTTGTGTTTTTTTGTTTTGAATGCAAACTCTTATTAAGCCAGGCAACTTTTAATTACAATTTTTTAATTATTGCGTTTCTTGCATCCAGCTCTCCTACTTTTGGAATGTCAAAGTTATTCATATTATGAGTCTTAAAAAACATTCTTCATAAAAAATGCTGATGGAGACTTGTGGCTGTACTTTTGTTATATTTTACACACACCTATAATGCAGATAATTTATTACTTGCTGACAGCATGGACATTTGTCACTCATACCTTAGGGGCCTTATTAGTAAAACAACCATTCAAACAATTAAAGGTATATAGCTGCTAGTTAAATGATGAGTACATGGCCATTTTTATTCAGCCATAAAAAAACTGAATAAAGGCTGAAAGAAAATGTATGCAATTTTACTGCACTTTTTATCTTATTTGCACAATCACATAGGTCTTAGTTAACCAGTTTAGGAGTCCTGATGTACAAGGTATGCTCTAAAAAAGTTAAAATAAATAATTAGATGAACATTATAAGCTTTAGTCCTCTTTCCCTGCTGCTCCTGATCTGCCATTATGATTGTCCAGTACTATTAAAATTACATTCGTCCCACACATAATTTAGAAATTTAATCCTCAGATTCCAGAGACCTGTTGGCGGTAGGGAATTGAGACTGGAACCATGAAACATGTGTTCTGGTCATGCTAAAAATCCAACCTTTTTGGGATGATGTGATATCTACGATTAGACAACTCATCCATATTGACCTAAGCCACAATCTGGCTGTATACCTCCTCCATTTTACAGAGACCTAACTCAAAATACAAAACTTCTCTTACCATCCATATGTTGAATGCAGCTAAAGCCTGTATACCCCTCTTGTGGATACAGCCTTCCTCTCCCTCTAAGTCCATGTGGTACACCAAATTAAATGAGATCTCTGTTCCACCCTATATAATATAGAAGAAAAGTTTAGGACTAGGGATGAGCCGAACACCCCCGAGTTTGGTTCGCACCAGAACCCACGAACGGACCTAAAGTCCGTGCAAACATAAGAACCCTATTAGTTACAATGGATGCGTACGTTCGAAATCAAAAGTGCTCATTTTAAAGGCTAATATGCATGTTATTGTCATAAAAAGTGTTTGGGGACCTGGGTCCTGCCCCAGGGGACATGTATCAATGCAAAAAAAAACTTTTAAAAACTGCCGTTTTTTCAGGAGCAGTGATTTTATTAATGCTTAAAGTGAAACAATAAAAGTGTAATATTCCTTTCAATTTCATACCTGGGGGGTGTCTATAGTATGCCTGTGAAGGGGCGCATGTTTCCTGTGCTTAGAACTGTCCCGGCAAAAAGTGTCATTTTTGCAGGAAAAAAAGCTATTTAAATTCACTCGCGGCTAATGAATTGATGGCTCCCGTAACACAGAGAACAGTCATTCATTGAAAGCCATTCATAAAAAAAAAGTCATTGATAAAAAATAAAAAAATAAAATAAAAAAAAGCGTGGGGGTCCCCCCAAATTCAATAACCAGGCCCTTCAGGTCTGCTATGGATATTAAGGGGGACCCCAGCCAAAAAAAAAAAAAAAAAAATGGCGTGGGGTCCCCCTCAAAATCCATCCCAGACCCTTGAGGTCTGGGATGGATTTTAAGGGGAACCCCGGCCAAAAATAACACATCCTTCGGTTTCTTCATCTTCTCCTTCCGGCATCTTCTTCCATCTTCTTCTTCCATCTTCTTCTTCCTCCGATCCACTTCTTCTTGCTCTGGTCTTCTCGTCCGGCATCTTCTTCCATGGCGTCGGCGTCTCTTCTTGGGCCGCTCCGCGCAATGGGAGGCTCCCGCTGTGTGAGGCTTCGCTGCATCTGACAGGTCTTTTATAACAGAGGGCGGGGCCACCTGGTGACCCCGCCCCCCACAGACGTCATGGGGAAAGCCATAGGGAATTCCCCATGATGTCCCCGTGCGTCAGAGGGGGGCAGGGTTACCAGGTGGCCCTGCCCTCCGTTATAAAAGACCTGTCAGACGCAACGAAGCCTCACACAGCGGGAGCCTCCCATTGCGCAGAGTAGCCCAGAAGAGACGCCAACGCCATGGAAGAAGATGCCGGACGAGAAGACCAGAGCAAGAAGAAGCGGATCGAAAGAAGAAGATGATGGAAGAAGAAGATGGAAGAAGATGCCGGAAGGAGAAGATGAAGAAACCGAAGGATGAAGAGAGGAAGAAGGAAGACCAGAACAAAGAAGATTTTAATAAAGGAATTGTCAAAGACTGTCTCCTGTCATTTTTACAATTTTTGACACTTTTTTGGTGAAATGGTAAGTACCCCCTTAACATTTCACACAGGGGGGGGGGGGCGGGATCTGGGGGGTCCCCTTGTTAAAGGGGGCTTCCAGATTCCGATAAGCCCCCCGCCCCGCAGACCCCCACAACCAATGGCCAGGGTTGTGGGGAAGAGGCCCTTGTCCTCATCAACATGGGGACAAGGTGCTTTGGGGGTCTCAGACCCCCAAAGCACCCTCCCAATGTTGAGGGCATGGGGCCTGGTACGGTTCCGGAGGGAGGGGGGGGGCGCTCTCGTCCCCCCTCTTTTCCTGCGGCCTGCCAGGTTGCGTGCTCGGATAAGGGTCTGGTATGGATTTTGAGAGGGACCCCACGCCATTTTTTTTTGGCCAGGGTTCCCCTTAAAATCCATCCCAGACCTCAAGGGTCTGGTATGGATTTTGAGGGGGACCCCACACCATTTTTTTTTTTGGCTGGGGTCCCCCTTAATATCCATAGCAGACCTGAAGAGCCTGGTTATTGAATTTGGGGGGACCCCCACACTTTTTTTTTAAAATGTTTTTTATTTTTTATCAATGATTTTTTTTTTATGAATGGCTTTCAATGAATGACTGTGTTACGGGAGCCGTCAATTTATTAGCCGCGAGTGATTTTAAATAGCTTTTTTTCCTGCAAAAATGACACTTTTTGCAGGAACAGTTCTAAGCACAGGAAACATGCGCCCCTTCACAGGCATACTATAGACACCCCTCAGATGTGATACTGCAATGCTGTACTAACAGCATGCACACACTAATCCCCAGAATCATAGCACATAATGTCAGCAGTCAGCAGCACATGACACTGACGCTGGAACACAACACAATATGCGAGGCCGCCGGCACGGCGGCATTTTATACTGTGGGGCGTGTACTAAACCCCCTGAGCTATAATTGGCCACAGGCATCCTGCCTGTGGCCAATTATTGCTCTCCTCGCCACTGGCTCTTTGATTGGCCAAGCCTGCGGGTCACAGTGCATGCTTGGCCAATCGTCAGCCAGAAATGCACTGCAACTGGCGCAGTGCATTGCGGGCCGCTCGCATCACACCAATTTGATGCGAGCGGCCTAAATAGTTCTGGGCTCGCCAAACGGGCGAACGCCCGATGTTCGATTCGAACATGGGTTTGAATCGAACACCGGGCCCATCCCTATTTAGGACTACCTACTGGTCTGGACCCAAGATCACAGCTCTCTCATGATATACAGACCCCGCCATTCAGGCAGTGCAGCTCTATACTAGGCATGCTTTCCCCAGTGGGGACTTACTTCAATTTCTCTCTTCTCCCTCCCCTCTATTTTTCTTCTTGCTTATGTCTTTCCTCTCTCCAATACTTTCCTTCTCTCTC
Organism: Lithobates sylvaticus; assembly: GCA_028564925.1. Lineage (NCBI taxonomy): Eukaryota > Metazoa > Chordata > Amphibia > Anura > Ranidae > Lithobates > Lithobates sylvaticus. Next base: position 357,313,452 of record CM053026.1, on the reverse strand, counting down.
TTTTTCACTCTGCTTTTTGATGACTTCTCTGTCTTATATTCTTCCATTGACCCTCTAATGGTGCTCCTGAGTTAGCGCCACCTCAGCTAGGTTTTCCAGACAAGCTTATTCCCTTTGATATAGTTAGGGTGGCGGGTCACGTAGATTGGTACAGAAGGAAGTTACAACACTGAACTTTGCTTTGCACTTTCCTTTTTATAGTTGCTGTAAAATACTGAATACATAAATAAAGAATTCTTTAAAAATGACATTCGGCCCTGGCACTGTGTCTAGTTAGCCACTGTAGTGGTAGTCTGCAAACAGTGTTTTCAGACATTCTTGATAAATATGTTGTAACTGTAATTTTTTTAAATTGTTTCAGTTTAACCTCTTAAACCTAATCAGCTCTAACTGACTCTCTTATCTTCACTTAAAGAGGTTCTTTAGTCTGGGAAAAAAAATGTAAAAGTCAGCAGCTACAAATACTGTTGCTACTCACTTATAATAAAAAAGGACACTTACCTATCCAGAGATCCAGCGATGTCCTCACCTGGGCCAGTACGTCACCAATCTTCAGGTTCCCTCTCCCTCCCTTTTCAGGTTTGTCTAGCCTTTTCCAGCAAAAGTGAGAGCAGGTACCTGACAAACCTATGTACCCACCCCCCACCCCAAAAAAAGATGTGGAAGTGGAGGGGGGGGTACATAAAGAGGGACTTTACTTTTTAGGTGAAGCTCTGCTTTTAGATATTTTTTTTATATTTAATGTTTTTTTAGTACTCATATGTAAATTGTATTACATTTCTGTTCATCTTATCATCTTTGTTCATCTTATTTATTTGTTTTTTGAAACAATTAAAAAAAGGCTAATTCCATTTGTTAATGACTTCCCCATGCTTTGTATCATAATTGTAATTTATATGTCATTCTAAAATAAAATGTGACATTTTTAGACCTTTTTATTTAAACGGTTCTAAAGGCAGAAGGTTTTATATATTAATTCTATGCAATAAGATAAAAAAACCTTATGTATGCATCAGCTCCCCTCAGCCCCCTAATACTTACCTGAGCCCCATCTCGATCCAGTGATGTTGCATGAGAGCCACAAAGTCTGGGGTCTCTCCTTCCTCATTGGCTGACACAGCAGCCCGATGCTGTCAATCAGAGTCGGTGAGCCAATGAGGAGAGAGACGGGGGGGGGGGGAGCCGAGCCGCGGTTTTGTACCTTAATGGACACACAGAGCAGCGGCTCAGCTCGGGTGCTCCAATAACAAGCTGCTTGCTGTGGAGTCACTCTGCAAGAGGGAGGGGCTAGGAGTTCCAGCGAAGGATCCGAGAGGAGAAGGATCTGGGCTGCTCTTTATGAAAAACCACTGCACATGGCAGTTATATATCACTTTAACCACTTCAATACCTTAAAGCGCCATATGACGTCCTTGAGTTTGTGAGGGGATATCTGAATGATGCCTGTAGCTACAGGCATCATTCAGATATCATTATTTTAAGACTGCGATTCTGTGCATGATAAGAATGATCATAGCAGCAGTTCCACCACTTGATTGTTCTTATAGGCAACGGGAGGGGACGTCCCCCCTCCCACCACCATCCGGTGCAGCGCCATTGACCTGGCACCATCTGGCACCAGCAGCCGCCGCTGGATGACGACGATAACATTTTTTAAACGCCCCTGTCCCTGGTAGCTCGCCTTGAAAAGCGAACGCTTATGTAAGTCCCGCCGACATATGTAAACGCCATTCAAACCACACATGTGAGGTATTGAGCCACGTGCGCTAGAGCGTGTGCAACAATTCTAGCACTAGACCTCCTCTGTAACTCTAAACTGGTAACCTGTAAACATTTTCAAAGCGTCGCCTATGGAGATTTTTAAGTACCGAAGTTTGGCGCCATACCATGAGTGTGCGCAATTTTAAAGAGTGACATGTTAGGTATCTATGTACTCGGCATAACATCATCTTTCACATTATACAAAAAATTGGGCTAACTTTACTGTTTTTTTAAGATCGCAAAGACAGCAATATACCAATGTAAAATATATTGTAGTGTAAGTGATAACACCAACAGGTTAAAGCCTGGTACAAATGGGCCGAATATCGGCATGTATTGCCCAGTGTGTACACCACCCTGTCCAACAGAAGCTGGACATTGGAAAACCAGCATCCGATCAGTGCTGGTAGCCAATGGCTGTGAGCGCTGAGCGGTGTGTTCTGGGGGGGGGGGGGGTTGGGGGGTAGTCCCCCTGTCAGAACATAATAGCTCAGCAGGGAGGTCATTGTACTAACATCGGATAGTTAGTACAGCGAGCTCCTCAGTTTTTGTTTTTTCTCATTCGGCCTGTTATATACCAGGCTTTAGGAGAAAGTGCTGCCTTTCATCTTTCATTCTGACTGCTTATATGGATGTGATTACAGGAGGCTAGTACAAGGACAGAAATTACTATTTAAAAATAAATTACAGTATTTTAACCCCTTCTGGATGCCCCGTGCTGGGGGTATGGCAATAAACATCTCATAGCAGAACTAGCAAATATACATGGTGACAGTTAGTTTCTTCACGGCCGTTGTATTTGTGATCCATACTATCAGATTCAGCAATTAGGAATTGATCAGTATAGTTCCTGATCATGTGATTACTCTCACACCCTGATTATTGTACAACTAGATTAAAAAATATTTCTTTACTCTCAAGCTGTTACATTTATGAACACTTGAGTCATGCTTTTAATTGAGTCATAGTTTATATTATTTAGGTCTCAGATGGTTACATATTTTATAGAAAGACAAGTTTTATGTGGTACTTGTTTTTACAGATTTTTGTGCAATTAAAATTTGTATATTATTATTTTTTAATGTTGTGAGCAGATTTAAAAATATGTTGGGGTAAGAGTATATATTTTTGGGGCTTAGTGTATATGATTATTTACTTGCAAGTACATTTAGAGTTATATTCTAAACTGGAAACATATTCCTTGTATATACAGATTTGGCAAACTAAAGCTGATTCCAAACAGGGATCTTTTGTATCTGCCTAAAATAGTACTGCTTTAAAGACTCCCTATTTTTAGGAAAATAATACCATATATATATATATATATATATATATATATATATTTGGAGCTATTGGTACTTTAACATTCACAGCTAATATCTTTAAATACAGTCAAAAAAACATTTAATATTCATATTTTTTTCCCTCAATATGACTTCCATAATATATTTCTGAATATATTTGTTGGATGGAAACACCGTAAATGCTCCAGAGTAATAGCCTGTTGAGCCACGCCAGTGATTTATACATTTAGATGAAGATCCTGTTTACCTGGCACTGCAATTTCCAATCTCATCTCTTACATTAGTGACAGATCATTGTGTCTGCCAGTCACCGAAAAATAGGACAACAGTGTGCCAGATACAAAACGGTGGAGATTGTATACTTGATTAATGTCATATTCATTTTGAGTACATGTAGTGTGAGGCTTGCAGCAGTCAATCTGTATAAAAAGTATATTTTAGGGTAAATGCCAAATGTTTATTTTTAGTTTTTGCTGCCATTCTACACATTTCTTTCTTTAAGGAATAAAAAGCAGAAGGCTGTATCAAACAATCAAATACAATACAGCTACTAAATAAAGCAGTGAAAATTGCAATATAATGTGCAAATTACAGACATCCATAGCAACCAACCATAAATGATTAAAGCTGAAAAAATGAAAGATTCATCCAGGGGAAACAGAAAACGTATTTTCTATTTATCTTATCTCTCATTACCCTGGCAGACAATGTTATTCTCCAATCTTTGAGATGTGGGAATGTCTGCAGGGGCAGGCCTTACCATAAACTGTAGGTGGCACTATACAATTATTACAGGTGGCAAGGAGTTTGTTAAAGGAATTGTCCCCTTATGGACTTCATTGATCTTCTTAGGGATAACAGTTGTCTGATTGGATGCTGAAATCCCTCAAGATCTGAGGCAACCATCTTGACGAGGGACCTTTTGAATTGGGTGACCTGCGTCATTCTGGTGAGTGTTAGGTCAGGGACAGGAACCCATGCAGGGAAGGGTTCTTAATGACAAGGGAGAGAATAGTGAGAAATCCTGCAGTGTTCGGCTCTGCCCGATGTCGGGAATAGGATTGTAAAGATTCTCAAACAGTAAATTCACTGCTGCCTTGATACATCATTTACCACCACCTATCCAGCAGAAGCTACCCTGCAGTAGTACAAACAATACAACTGATAACACTGGTAACTCTCAAGAGAATAATAAAAGGGTAAAAATTACAAAAGGATAGCGGCACCAGGAAATGTGGTGAGGAGATGTCAGGATGTAAAACTGGTAGAGGCTATACCTTAGAGTAGATACTGGAAAATATGATAGAAAATGTTTCTAGGGGGATTGAAAATACACAGGTGGTATGTGTTGATATATAGATAGTAGAGGGGATAGATAGTTGGGAAAGGAGGGGAGGAGAGGGATATAGGAGAAGGAAGATACTGCAATAGAGGATCAAAAGAAGTAAGATAATAGCTGGACGGATAGGGAGGGGTGATCTGCTATACTGGCCACAGCTACTCAGAAATGTTTTCAATCACAAATGGGACCCGCCAGGGCTGCCCGCTTTTACCCCTCCTGTTTGCTCTTACGTTGGAGCCTTTATTAAATAGAATTTGACAGAACCCCGATATTAAGGGCATAGTTTTGGGAGAACAGGAATATAAAGTCTCCGCTTATGCGGATGACTTACTTTTTTCTCTTACTAGCCCAAATATCATTACCTAACCTTATGAAGGAAGTCAAACAATACGGAGCACTGTTGAATTTTAAAATAAATTATTGCAAATCGGAGGCGATGGGGGTGGCACTGGCAGGCCCCGTGCAAATTAGCCTACAGAATAATTTTAAGTTCAGGTGGACAACAACTGCATTAAAGTATTTAGGAATACAGATCCCATCAAAGTTAACAGACTTATACACGCTGAATTTCCCACCACTACTCAGGGAACTCAGAACATTGCTAGACAGATGGAATAGAGCCACAAACTCTTGGTTTGGGAGATGTAACATTTTAAAAATTTATGTTGTGCCACAATTCTTATATCTTTTCTAGGCATTACCTATCTTTATCCCCATGTCTTATTTCAGCCAAATCCGAGCCGAGGTTACAAAATTTATTTGGGTGAGCAAACGCCCAAGAATAAATACAAATCTGTTGACACTACCTAAAAAGGTAGGAGTAATAGCGGCACCAGACTTATATAAATACTTCCAGGCTGTTCAGCTTGCCAGAATAATTGACTGGTGTAGACATGGAGAACTTGGAAAACTCTGGATTAATAGAACAACAAGCAAGCCCAGTCCCATTAAGTAGAGCTATTTGGTGCTATGCAACCCTATCCCCTGAGTTAAAAACACATCCTACGATCAGCCCCACATTACGTACAGGCTTTAGGGCTATCCAGAACCCCACACTTTTCACTTTAGACTCACCTATGTTTCCAATTTGGGAAACAGGGATTTCTCTCCGGATTTATAAAAATGAGTATTTGGGAAAATGAGGGAGAAAGGATGCTTCCAGGCCTCGACGTTTAATGAATGGCCAACGATTGAATGGCTGACGCAACAGGGGGGACAATTTGAAATACCCTTCTGGCAGGCATGATAAGTGCGACATTTTCTGGAAACACTGGGACCTCCGGAGAATTATGGACGACCATGTACAAAATTTGAGATGTATTGTGAGGGGAAGGAACCTCTCCCCCATACTATCTCTAGGATGTATGAGTTGTTTAGACTGATAAGCCTGGATAAATGGGAGAGACACTTAGCCCAAATTTTTACATCAGAGCAACGTCAGAAAATAATACACTTGACGTTAAAATCATCCAGGTGTACTAAGACACAGGAGCTGAATTACAAGCTATTAACTCGTTGGTACTATACTCCGTTGAGATTGAACACAATTTTCCCAGAGGTATCAGATGGTTGCTGGAGGGGTTATCAAGAACAAGGCCCTTTACTTCATATTTTCTGGCAATGGCCAGTAATTAGACAATTCTGGCAAGAGGTACGGAGAATTACCCAACTATGTACGGAAATTCAGATCCTTTTTTCTATTACAGTATTCAAATCCCAACTAAGAGATACAAGAATTCGATTGTAAGTTACCTGGTGAATGCAGCAAAAAGAGAACAGAAAAAAACTGCGCCACAACATGTAATTAAAAAAGAACTAATGAAATTAAACTTTAAACAGGATAGTAACTGAGTGGGATTTCACAGGCATATTAGTAGTCCATAGAAGAGGGCAAAAAAGATGGTGAACAGAAGTCTATGTAATCTATGATGAATCCACTTCTTCACGATACCACCTTAGTGCACACAAATCCAACAGGTGAATCCCACCACCAGTAATCGAAGCTGCTTACCAGAGAGCAGCTATCAGAAAGCACAGCTCCTCATACACAGGATATAACGTCCAGCACCACACTTCCCCAGATGAATAAAGCACAAGCCTCAAAACTCAGCAGTCAGTAGATGCTCGGCGATCAATGGGTAACATCATGGACCATGTGGATTAAAATGAGGAGACCATAGCGTGATACAGTAAAAGCAATGGGTTTTAATAAGAAACAAGCAGTACAAAGTACTCACATTTGAGCAGATAAGTAACGCTTTTTAAAAAAATGCCGGCCGGCATGCATGGAGCCCTTCCTCCTCGTCTCAGGTGCGGTGATGTCACTGCACGTCCTCCCAGATGCATTTCATCTTCATAAGACATTTTCAATGGGGATAGGGCATGCAGTAACTCACCGCTAAATAAATAGAACCAAGCCTCGTTTGCAACATGCAAGGAAATGGTCAATCGGCCATCTTGGTTATGGGAAACAATGCCCATAGTTAGGAATATGTGTGTAGATAAGAGTGCGGACCTGCTATTCAGCAAAAGGACCGCTCTTAATGCAATTGTCAAGAAAAGCGTTCAGGATCTTTTTCTGCCAGCAGGAGAATCGGCTATGGTATGCCCAGCAAAAGAGCCGCTCAGCGCGCACGCGGGCGCACGGGAGCGCGCGCGCACGCTGTTTGAGCCCGTTTTGGCGCCAGGAGCGCTATTTAAGGAAGTGCCTGTCCATGCTGTCTTGCTGAATGGTGAAAGCAAAAAACCGCGCTACCCTAACACATACAAATGATCACACAATAGGGTAAAAGATAAATAAATAAAAACAATAAAAATAAATGAAACCTAAACCGGCTGCAGAATGGTGGGATAAACACACATGAAATATGGAAAAAGGAAAACTGCGCCAGGTATACGAAATGGACAATAATATAAAGAAAACCAATACACATGTGTGATCTGTGTATCTGATTTGTAGTACTTGAGGTACTAGTAACCTAAGGAATATAGTCTGCACACAGATTTAAAAAGGGCATAGGCAAACAGTATTAATATATTCTCAGGTTATCACAACATAAGAGACAAAAGTTCGTCAAGAAATGTCCGAATATAAAACTGTGGGCAATGGTAGAATGGTATTCTCAGAGTTCTTATGATAGATGAAAAACAATGCATGAATGCCCTCATATACAGTTGATTCCACTACACCAATGTGCTCCACTTCTATTAAAGTGCCGTCACCAGTAAGTAGGCTCCTTACCAGATGTACAGAAAACAAAAGCACTCAGGATTGAGCCTTAACCCAGGATTCCGAACATCAGGTATGGTTTCCCCTCAGACCTGGCGCAGTTTTCCTTTTTCCATGCTGTCTTGCTGTCCGGTCTACAGCGTTCCCGTGACCCCCAGCTACCAGCTACCTGTGAATTACCTGACTTCTGATACCTGACTACCCGGCTTGTTCCTGATATCCCGTACCTGCTGCCTGTCCTCGATCCCGGCTTGTCCTGACATCTCTTCTGCCTGTTCCTTGGTACTTTGCTGTCCGCCTGTTAACGACCCGGCCTGCTTTACGACTACGCCTTGCCTGCTGATTTGGTACCGCACCTGCCTGCCCATGTTTGACCCGGCCCGTCTGTGACCTGCTTCAGTTCCGGACTCCAGTCTCTTCCGGCTATCCGCAAGTTCCACCTGCCTGCCTACTACGACTGGGTTCCTGCCCTAGTCTTCTACTGTTCGTCCTACAGTACTCCAGACGTCCGGACCAGCCCTACACCTGTAACCCGCCAGTGCCCCTTTGTGCTTCCGAGCCCCTGTCTATTCTACCAGGGGTTCCCGAGCCGGAGGTATACGAGACGCCGCTCCCTGCATTCGTGGGCTCAACCACCAGGTACGTGACAGTACCGCAGTACCGGACAGCCATGTCCGAGCCCACGCAGGGAGCTGCCCCAGTGGATGATCTGTGTCGCCACCTGGCTGGCCTAACCCAGGCAGTGAAGAGTCTTCAGGAAGGCTATACCCGGCTCGAGGAACGTGTTCAGATCCTATCAAAGTAGGCTTTGTCATTTCCCTGCTGTCAGGAGATCCACAAGCTTGGGCCCATCGGCTTTTGGACCAGAAGGATGCCGCCCTTGACAATTTGAACTCCTTTTTTCACGCTATGTCTCAGCTCTACGAGGACCCGCAACTAACAGCAACTGCAGAAACGGCCCTGCATTCCCTACAGCAAGGTCGCAGACCAGCGGAGGACTATGCGTCCGAATTCAGGCGCTGGAGCTCCGATACCAACTGGAATGACTCCGCTCTGCGGTACCAGTTCCGCACGGGCCTCTCAGAATCATTGAAGGATGAACTGGCCAGAGTGGATACACCTGAGACTTTAGACGCACTCATTAACCTGTCCATACAGATTGACAGGCGACTACGACAACGGAGGTCTGAACGTGACGCCGGTCCCTCCAGACCAATCTGGATGCTTCCCCGTGTACCCAGTCAGCCTCCACCGAATCCCAGAACTCCCGTGGCCTATACCTCTGATGCTCCGGAACCTATGCAGCTAGGATTGCTGCGCCCATCTCTGACACCTGAAGAGCGGCAACGCAGGCGATCCAATAATCTGTGCCTCTACTGTGGCGAATCGGGACATTATGTGAGATCCTGTCCTGCTAAACTCCGTAAGTCCTGCACTACCTCTTTTGCTCTTACTCCCACTCTGCCGAATAATACGTCTCACCTGGCTGTCTCCGTTCTTTTTCAGCTCCCCAGAGGGAATATCCGGGTAACCGCTATCATTGACTCCGGAGCCTGCAGCGGTTTCATGGACTCAGCTTTCGCCACCCGGCATCATGTTCCTCTACGACCAAAAGCAAAAGGCCTCTCTATACATCTGGCAGACGGCTCGGCTCTTAAATCTGGACCTGTCACACAAGAGACTGTGCCAATATTCACCACTATGGCCGGAAACCATCAAGAACTATTATGCCTGAACATCATCCAATCCCCTCTGTTTCCAGTTATTCTAGGCATGCCCTGGCTGAGGGCTCATAACCCATTCATTGATTGGACCACTGGGGAGATCAGCTTCCCCTCCTCCTATTGTCACCAATATTGCCTACCTGAGACGGCTCAAGTATTTTCACCCCTACTCTGCATGGAAGCTGATGAAGAGACCCGTCAAGCCGTGCCTGAAGTCTACCATGAGTTCTTAGACGTCTTCAGCAAGAAGGGCGCAGATACCCTTCCTCCTCACAGGCCTTATGACTGCCCAATTGAAATCCTTCCTGGCGCAGAAGTTCGATTTGGGAGAATCTTCCCCTTAACTGAACTTGAACTTGGCACTTTGAAGGCCTATATTGATGATAATTTGGAGAAGGGGTTCATCCGGCCCTCCACTTCCCCAGCAGGGGCAGGAATTTTCTTTGTAGAGAAAAAAGACCATTCCCTACGCCCCTGCGTAGACTACAGGGAACTTAACAAAGTTACCATCAAAAATCGGTACCCTCTTCCTTTGGTACCTGAATTATTCCAAAGATTGGGGTCTGCAGCGACGTTCACAAAACTGGACCTTCGCGGGGCATACAACCTTATCCGCAACCGGAGTGGTGACGAGTGGAAGACTGCCTTTCGCACCCGATTCGGGCATTTTGAATATTTAGTTATGCCATTCGGACTCTGCAACGCCCCTGCTACGTTCCAGCATTTTGTGAACGATATCTTCAGAGACTACCTCGACGTGTTCGTCATAGTATATTTGGATGACATCCTGATCTTTTCACCTTCCCTGACAGAGCATCGCAAACACGTTAAAAAGGTGCTAACCAGACTTCGACGCCACGGCTTGTATGCGAAACCGGAAAAATGTGTATTCGAGCAACAGAGCATCCAGTTCTTAGGATTGATTATTTCCGTGGAAGGTATCAAAATGGACCCACAGAAGGTTTCTGCCATCCTGGACTGGCCAGCTCCTACTGACAAGAAAGGTGTTCAACGCTTTGTGGGATTCGCAAATTTCTACCGGAAATTCATCAAAGGATTCTCCACTATCATTTCGCCCATCACGAATCTAACCAAGCAGAGCACTAAGTTTTCTTGGTCTCCCAGAGCGCAGGCAGCCTTTGCAACCTTGAAAGACCGATTCACGTCGGCATCAGTTCTGAAGCATCCTGACCCAGCGTTACCGTACATACTTGAGGTTGACGCCTCGGAAATTGCAGTCGGGGCAGTGTTATCTCAGAGACAAGGGCCTAAAGCTCTGTTGCACCCAGTTGCATTCTTCTCCCGCAAACTATCTGAGGCAGAACGAAATTACGACGTGGGAGACCGAGAACTATTGGCCATCAAAGCGGCCCTTGAAGAGTGGCGCTACCTTTTGGAAGGAGCGACACATCCGATTCTTGTGTATACGGATCACAAGAATCTCGAATATTTAAAAACCGCTAAGAGACTGAGACCACGCCAGGCCAGGTGGGCACTTTTCTTTACGCGATTTTCTCTCCACATAACTTACAGGCCCGGGTCGAAGAACACCAAACCAGACGCCCTCTCTAGGATGTTTAGCGAACCTGAAACTTCTTCTCCTCCGGACACCATCTTGTCTTCTGGAAGTTTTCTTTTGCTCCAAGAAGATTTGCTGGCTCAGATAAAACAGGCTTCCGTAGGAATTTCTTCCCAGCCTGATACCACCCTACAAACCAGAGACGATCTGTTATGGTACGGAGAAAAGATCTTCGTACCTAAGGAGGTGCGAGTGGCTGTTCTGAACTTCTGTCATGACCATGAGTTAGCTGGTCATTTTGGGGTGCACAAGACATCTGAATTGCTCCAACGCATGTTTTGGTGGCCACAGTTAACAAAGGACTGTAGGGATTATGTGGAATCATGCACCGTCTGTATCCAGAACAAGGGCAACAAATCAAAAGCTTGGGGGCTGTTGAAACCATTACCTGTCCCAGAGAGACCATGGAGAATGATCTCTATGGATTTTATTGTTGAACTGCCTCCCTCGGAAGATCACTCAACCATCTTCGTAGTGGTGGATAGACTCTCTAAAATGGCTCACTTCCTTCCCATGAAGGGTACTCCTTCTGCGGCCGAAACCGCGAGAATTTTCATTAAGGAAATCGTAAGACTTCATGGCATTCCGGCAAACATAACCTCAGATCGTGGGGTACAATTCACCTCAAAGTTTTGGAGGGCATTATGTGGCTCCCTGAAGATCAATCTGTCCTTTTCTTCAGCTTACCATCCTCAAACAAACGGCCAGACAGAAAGGACGAATCAAACATTGGAGCAGTACTTACGTTGCTTTTCATCATTCTCACAAGATGATTGGGTTCCTCTATTACCGCTGGCCGAATTTGCCTATAACAATTCAATTCATTCTGCTACAAAACAGACTCCTTTCTTTGCAAATTATGGATTTCACCCTTTATTTCTATCAAACAGTATACCGGAATGTCCTGTACCTGCTGCTCAGGAAACGCTGAATTTTTTTAGTGCCAATAATAAACTACTCCAGGAGACAATGACAAGAACTCAGGAATACTACAAGGAGGTCTTTGACAGGAAGAGAAGGGGAGAACTTAATTTAAAACCAGGAGATCAAGTCTGGCTGTCTACATTAAACTTGAAGTTGGCATGCCCCTCTAAAAAGCTTGGCCCTAAGTTTGTGGGTCCTTTCCCTGTGGAAAAGAAAATCAATAGTGTGACTTATAAATTAAAACTACCCGAATCATTCCGGATCCACCCAGTCTTCCATGTAGCTCTGCTCAAACCTACTGTCCCAGATCCTTTTGTTGGCCGGAATACGGGGCCTCCTGAACCGGTACTCATTGATGGAGAAATGGAATTCGAGGTTGAGTCAATCCTGGATTGTAGGAGAAGGGGTGGGCGTGTGCAGTATCTGGTGAAATGGAAGGGGTACGGCCCGGAAGAAAATTCGTGGGAACCGGAATCCAACATTCATGCAAAGAGGCTGATTCGGGCATTTAATAATGCACACCCAAGTAAGATGGTTCAGTTGGGCATCCGGAGGCTGCCCCTTAGGGGGGGGCAATGTCAAGAAAAGCGTTCAGGATCTTTTTCTGCCAGCAGGAGAATCGGCTATGGTATGCCCAGCAAAAGAGCCGCTCAGCGCGCACGCGGGCGCACGGGAGCGCGCGCACGGGAGCGCGCACGCACGCTGTTTGAGCCCGTTTTGGCGCCAGGAGCGCTATTTAAGGAAGTGCCTGTCCATGCTGTCTTGCTGTCCGGTCTACAGCGTTCCCGTGACCCCCAGCTACCAGCTACCTGTGAATTACCTGACTTCTGATACCTGACTACCCGGCTTGTTCCTGATATCCCGTACCTGCTGCCTGTCCTCGATCCCGGCTTGTCCTGACATCTCTTCTGCCTGTTCCTTGGTACTTTGCTGTCTGCCTGTTAACGACCCGGCCTGCTTTACGACTACGCCTTGCCTGCTGATTTGGTACCGCACCTGCCTGCCCGTGTTTGACCCGGCCCGTCTGTGACCTGCTTCAGTTCCGGACTCCAGTCTCTTCCGGCTATCCGCAAGTTCCACCTGCCTGCCTACTACGACTGGGTTCCTGCCCTAGTCTTCTACTGGTCGTCCTACAGTACTCCAGACGTCCGGACCAGCCCTACACCTGTAACCCGCCAGGCACTTGTGCCCCTTTGTGCTTCCGAGCCCCTGTCTATTCTACCAGGGGTTCCCGAGCCGGAGGTATACGAGACGCCGCTCCCTGCATTCGTGGGCTCAACCACCAGGTACGTGACAGCAATGTACAATAAATGCACTATTCGATCAACGGACAACCAAGCCCAGGCGAATTCATATATCAAGAAAGCCGAATCTTATGGAAAAAAAACTCATCTTTCTCATGGAAATAAAAAAAAAAATATATAGGATATTTTCCTAGACCTCTAGTGGTCAGGTAGAAAATAAATCTGTTTAACCCTATGGTGACAGGTGTTTAATAAACGTGATGATCTGTAACCCCAAGAAAAGGGGTGAGTGTTTATACTGATAAATCTTAAAACTATATCTCATGAAAAATACAATATAATAATGTGAACTGTGACCAAAGTGACATTTATACAGCTTATTACATGTATCTATTATAAAAATATAAACATAACATAGATATAAATAATCATCTAATATCCGCGTAATTACTCGCAAAATAAGACGAATATGTATCTACTTGCTTAACAGGGGTGTTTTAGGTGAACATAAATGTAAGAAACCCAAACATGGATTGAATAATATAAAGATCACTACAACAAATGTGAAGGGAAGAAAAGCAAGAAATATTGTGAATGGATAAAAAATTACTTATGTATTGTGATACAAAAAACATCACAAAAAGAAAGGGGATCAATAAAGGACCCTTCCTTGCATGATGCAACGAGTGCTCCAAGAAATAAATGTATTCCCAAGCTTATCATCAATAGTCGTCTAATATTCGCGTAATTACTCGCAAAATAAGACGAACGTGTATCTACTTGCTTAACATAGGTGTTTATTGTGAACATAAATATAAAAACCCAAACATGGATTGAATAATATAAAGATCACTACAACAAATGTGAATGGAGGAAAAGCAAGAGATATTGTGAATGGATAAAAGTGAATTATGTATTGTGATACAAAAAATATCACAAAAAGAAAGGGGATCAATAAAGGACCCTTCCTTGCATGACGCAACGAGTGCTCCAAGAAATAAATGTATTCCCAAGCTTACTCTAAACAGCAAAGGCAGAAGCGCCAGACAATTTGGCATTTGACAAGGCCATGCATCAAAATATAGATTTGATACATAATGACTCAAAGAAGGCATAATGAATGAAAACCTCATACATAAACAGATATAAACCATCCATTATCCCAAACGGGGGAGGGGGGATTTATTTTATATAACAATGGAAAATGTTGAATACCCCAAAGAATTACAGACTTAGGAATTGTTGATAAACGCATTCACATCGGTATCGATGTTTAGCCCGTAGGGGGCATAGGTCTTCAAATGAAAAATCCACGCCATCTCCATCTTAGAGATTTCCCTGACTAAATGACTACCCCTCCAATTGGGTTTAAACTTATCGATCCCCAAGAATAGGGTGTTAGATGGATCCCTATTGTGTACCAAAAGATAGTGTTTCGATACCGAATGGTTTTTGAAACCGCTTTTGATATTAGTTATATGCTCATTTAGCCGAACTTGTAAAGGGCGCTTAGTGCGCCCTACATATTGCAAACCACAGGGGCACTGCAACAAATAAACCACCCCTGTGGATGCACATGTGATACAAGGCCTAATGTCAAAAACCTTTTGGGTAACAGTAGATCTAACAGATGTTGTCCTTCTGTGTGGGCTGGAATTCAAGTGGCAAACCCTACATCGCCTACACTGGTAGTAACCAGTGAGTTGGTCAAAGAACCCTCTGGTAGTCACCGGGGGGTTCAAGATGCTGGGTGCCACTCGACCCTGCAGGGATGGAACTCCTTTGAATATTACTTTAGGTTTAGGAGGCAACATACTACCTAAAACAGTGTCATTCTTGATGATGTGCCAATGTTTATTTAGAAGCTGTTTAATTCCATTATGTTGCACTGAGTAGGGGGTGATGAAAGGGACTCCTAAGGTGAAGCCATCAGCGCCACCCCGAGTCCTTTCGGTTAACAAATCCTCCCTATCCATAGCGGAGACCATTCTCAAAGTGTCACCAAGATAGTCGTCTTGGTACCCCTTTTCCAGGAAGCGGCCACGTAGAACTTCTGCTTGGTTAAGGAATTCCTGAGTATCAGAGCAGTTCCTCCGAAGTCGCATGAATTGACTCTTTGGAACGGAGGTACGGAGGTACGGAGAATTACCCAACTATGTACGGAAATTCAGATCCTTTTTTCTATTACAGTATTCAAATCCCAACTAAGAGATACAAGAATTCGATTGTAAGTTACCTGGTGAATGCAGCAAAAAGCTGCATCCCCATGTGCTGGAAGGAGTTACGAGCTCCCCAGATTTCTGGATGGCTTAATAAAGTTAGAAGAATTGGGATAATGGAAAATCTGATACCTATGACTCCGGAGAGAAGGGAGCGCACTATCCAGATATGGGCTCCCTGGGAGGAATTTTTACAAACAGAGGAGGGGAAGAGGCTGATTGGAGAGGAATTGGGAGAGTAGGATATGCAAGTGGAATAAACTGAGAGATTTCGTTAGATGGGCGTGGGACCTCGGACCCCTCTTATTCAGGAGGCAGCAATTTCTCTTTTTTTTGGGGGGGGGGGGGGGGGGGGGGGGGGTTTGCTTAGTTTTGTTGATGGTAGCTGGAAACCCTTAGGGACTGGGGCCTACAGGGTACTAGGAAGGAACAGAACTGTCTTTGTTGTGTATGTGTAAAAAGGATAGAAAAAGAAACAGGAACGCAGATTGAGATGTTAAAATTATGTTTAGGCTTGATTCATGTATGTAATAGGAATAACAAGCAAGGTGTTATGCCCTTACAAATGTTTGAATGTACTCCTGTAAAGAAATAAAGAATTGGAAAAAAATGTAAAAACACTGGTAACTCTTGCATTATGCTATATTGGTGCCCACTGAACTTATTATGCCTGATACCTGTTCCGATTAATTGTTTTGTTCTGAAAAGACAAAAGTGTATGGGGACCCGGGTACTGCCCCAGGGGACATGTATCAATGCGAAAAAAGTTTTTAAAACAATCGTCTTTAAAGAAGCAGTGATTTTATTTATGCCTAAAGTGAAATAATAAAAATTAAATATTCATGAATATCATGTCCCCTTTGTCTGCCTGTAAAGTGGCGCATCTGTGTGAATAATAGAACATGCCACAGCAAAATTGACATTTCTAAAGGAAAGGAAAAAATGTAATTTAAACTTGCTCGCGGCTGTAATGTAATGTAATTGCCGGCTGAGGTGTCTCATCTTGCCTGCCCCCTCCCCGCTGCCTGAGATCCCATGCTGTGTGAACTCTGCATACATGCTGTGTGAACTCCCCTTATCTGCTGCTGCCTATGCTGTGCTGCTGTGCGAGACATACGAGGCGTGTGGGATGAGCACCTGCATCTGAACCTGTGTGGGTATTGCACTGACTTGTAGGTTGCCATCCCCCCTGCCTCCCCCCTTGTTTCTGGAACATGGCTCGGGGCTGGAGCAGGAGACCAGGATCGGGACCGGGATGGAGGATGCGTGGGACCGGAGCGCATGTTAGAGACCTGGATGTTTGAAACTCGCCTTGAGCCCACCCAAAAGCCTGAATACAGCCGAGCTCAGCTGAGCGAAATCCCGCTGGTGATATCGCGGGGCTACCTGTTTCCCCTGTTTGCTATACCCCCGTTAGTGGCGTGAGGCAACGCTGAGGACTGTGGGCTCTGGGAAAGTATCAGAGCAGCCTGAATAGCCCGGAGACCCCTACTGTGGAGCTGCGCTTCTGCTTATGCCTCCCCTCCCTCTCCAACAACATTGACAAAATGGACTGGCGCCCTATTCAAATGCATGTAAAGGCTTGATGACAAGCTGACCAGAGGACCTGGTAAAACACTGGTGAGAGTCTGGGGTTTCCCCTATTTTTCTTTTTTTTGTTCTTTTTTTTTTGTAGTGTTGTAATACTATTGGACGGACATGCCTGTGCCCTCCTGTCTGCACTTGTCTTCTCCTCTCCCCCTGGCAGTGACGCTGAATTATATGCTGTATTAGTCTCTGTTAATGCACTGACAGACATATATCATTGCAAGATAAATCTGATGGTTTATTACTATCAGTATATATCAGCGTATATCCCATGCTTAGTAAACGCGCTGCAGATGATATGCCGCACCAGGAGGGGACCCAAAAAACTCAGTCAGCAAAAGAAAAAGCAAACCAGGTCTCCGTGGCTGCTACAGCGGCGAAACTTGAACGCTTTGCACATGCAACACAGTCTCCGACCAGGGGCGGTCATCAAATATTGGCAACACAAACGAAATGCCAGGGGGTAATACCAGATAGAAGAAGCTCCAGTCAGCCAACAACAAATCCTGTAACCCCAGTTGTTGGTAAGAGAGTGAGTAGCAAGGGCTCAGGAGGGGGTAAGGCGACACAAATCGCATCAAACCCAACAGGGTGCCTGATGGCGGGCAACGATGAACCCACATTAAGGGACATACTCTGTGCTGTCAATGCTTGTAAAGACTCTCTATCCAGTCTGGATAATCAGTTAAACAGCATTAAAAATGAACTATTTTCAATTAATCAGGTTTTGAGTAATACAGTGGAAAGGACCACAACACTTGAGGGGAGGTTAAGCACTGTCGAGGACGAGCTTTTTCCACTACAGCAAAAGGTCATGGGATTACAGGAACAAATGGCTATGCAAGCCTCTAAACTCGATGAGATGGAAAACAGAAGTCGCAGGAACAATGTGCGTTTAATAGGTCTACCAGAGAAGAGCGAGGGCTCTAACCCCATAGCCTTCCTGGAAAGTTGGTTTAGGGAAATTTTTGGAGCCTCTACCTTCATGCCACTATTTGCAATTGAAAGGGCCCATCGGGTCCCTTCCAGGCCCAGACAGTCTGAAGTGCGCACTAGACCGGTGATTCTGAAACTTATAAATTACAACGATAGGTTGATCCTATTACGCAAAGCCAGAGAACTGGGGGATATCTTTTTTAGTGGTTCCAGAATCTCATTTTATCCAGACTTTTCTCCCGATCTCCAGAAGCTGAGGGCGGAGTTCATACCAATAAAAGGCACCCTACAGAAGTACAAGATTATATATGCGTTGTTGTATCCAGCACGTCTACGGATAACGGCACTGGGACTAATACACCAGTTGAAGTTGAGAAATGGCTGGAAGTGCATACAAGTGACCTTTAAGAGGGCTACAACCCTTGATGGGAAAGAAATTTTTTCCTTTTTTTTCCTTTTTTTTTTCTCTTATGCTGTTCTTTTTCTTTTTTCTTGCTTTTCTGTCCCCATGTGCGGCCCTCCCCCCTTCCGCCTCTCCCCCCCTCCCCCTTTTTTTCCCTGTTTTTTTCTCCCCCTATCCCTCCGGGGGAAAATTTTTATCTTTTTTTTTTTTTGTGTGTGTAGTGTGGGAATTGCATGTTATGAATATTACATTACACTGATGGTAAACTATTTCACAATTGGAGTCTGGGCTGTGGTTAAATGGGAAGATCACGGTATAACTGTTGCACTGCTGTTTCTCTTTTTCGCAGGGGGCGGGGGGAGGGGAGGGAGGGATGATATCACAAGAAAAAGGAGATTTTTTATTTTTTTGGGGGGGTAACGTGTGTCACCAAAATTGTTTATTATTATTGGTTATTATCATCAGAAATGCACAATCTTGACTGCTGCACACCCACCCCACAGAGTGGTCAGTGTTGTTTAATACATTGTTCTGCATACTGAGTGCAACAACCAGGAGTTTGTAACTTGTGTCACTAAAATTGTTTATTATTATTGGTTATTATAATTAGAAAGAGTCACTTGGGAATGATAAAGCACCTAACATTAATAAAATGGTATTGGGATGGGGGTGGACGGGGGGATACCTGGCGGTTTGATAAGGTGGGCAGGAAGTGAATGAGAAGGTCACAGGTGAAACCCTTAGGGGATGCCCAGTTGGGCATAGGGGGGTGGAGATGGGGAGGTGGGGGGGGTAGGGGATTGGGAGGGGGGGATGGGGAGGTTGGGTAGGGGAGTTTGCACAACACTGGTACTCAAGATATGGGTGAAGGTCGGAATATATGAGTGGTGGAAGGAGAGGTACCGGGGGCCATGGAGGGGGGTAGGGAGGAGATGGGGGAC
Source organism: Lithobates sylvaticus (assembly GCA_028564925.1). Lineage (NCBI taxonomy): Eukaryota > Metazoa > Chordata > Amphibia > Anura > Ranidae > Lithobates > Lithobates sylvaticus. The sequence continues at coordinate 357,294,259 of CM053026.1, read as the reverse complement.
CATCGAATTTCTGTTTGGCTGCCCCTCCCCTCTCTGTCCCCCTCTCTCTTACTTGATGTCTTCTTTTTTTGGTTTGCCTATGCAGGAAAACAGAGTAAATATTATTTCATGGAATATTCGGGGACTGGGCAATATAAGGAAGAGAGCCTCTGTTTTGACAGCACTGGATGGGAGGGGCCCGGGATTGTTGTTTTTGCAGGAGACGCATTTAACTTACGGTACAGCCCAACAACTTACCAGTCAAAAGTTTCAGGCCCAATATCACTCAACTTACTCCTCATATTCAAGGGGAGTGAGTATTTTGGTTGGGAGAGGAGTACCCTTCTCTTATACAGAGTCTCTTGTGGATGATCAGGGTCGGTATATTTTTCTGTCCTAATGGACAAGCAGGCCTATATACTAGCTAATATTTATATACCCCCTCCTTTTAAGTTGGAGGTTTTATATAGATCACTCGAGTTTGACAAACCAGGTACTCCAATAATAGCAATGGGCGATTATAATGAAGTGCTAGACAGGAGTCTGGATAGATTCCCAATTCCTGCTAGGTCCAATACTGCAGGGGAGAATCGGTTGTTATGATTCTTGACTGAGATTGGACTAAGCGACCTATGGCGAATGCGCCATCCACAAGAAAGACAGTATTCCTGTTTCTCAAGCTCCCGCCGTACCCTTTCAAGAATTGACATGGCCCTGGGGAATGGGGAGGCAATCCCGTTGGTAAAGGACATAGAGTATGGGCCAAGAGGGGTCTCAGACCACCTCCTCGCTGATGCTTACTCTAAGCGCGGGGGATAGACCCCGTCCTAGGGAATTGAAGGTCAACCGGTGTTGGCTAGAACGTAGGCCAATTGGCCGATAGGATGAACGAGTTTATACAAATTAACGCGGGTACAGTGTCGCCAGGGGTGGTCTGGGACTCCTTAAAAGCCTATATTAGAGGCCTTGTAATCCAAGAGGTGGCAATAGTTAAGAGGAAGTCGAGGGAGGATGAGTGGGAAATTAGGAACGAGGTGGCCCAAGCAGAGAAACGCTATTTGTCGAAAAACCCGACCCCTGATAGCGAGAAGGAATGGCTTAATAAACAACAAATTTATAAAATGGCACTCACCAAGAAAGCTGAGAATAGGCAAATTTTCAACGACAGTATTATTTCGGAGAGGGAGAGAGGGTGGGCCGTATGCTTTCATTACTGACTAAAGTAAATAACTCCCCCATCGTGATTTCGGCGATTAGGGGGCTGGATGGAGTTTTTACCACCGTTCCAGTAGAGCTAATGACGGTCATTAGCAATTATTATAAATCCCTATATAAATCTACTAGGGGTAAGGACGGGACTGCTGCTATTTATTTTTTGCAGCAGATAACAACCCCAACCCTGTCAGAACAGGATAAAATAGATATGGATGCACCAGAGACTATAGAAGAGCTAAGATGTGCAGTCGCAGCAATGCCTAACCCAATCCCCTGGTCCGGATGGGCTACCGATAGAACTTTATAAGCGCTGCGGTAATGTATTACTGCCTGAGCTTCTAGAAACATTGAGGTGGGCACTAGATGTGGGTGCATTACCCACCTCAATGTTGGAGGCCAATATCACTTTAATATTAAAAGAGGGGAAAGACCCTCAGGAAGTCTCTTCCTACCGTCCAATCTCATTGCTGTGCTCCGATATCAAGATCTTGGCCAAGGTTCTGGCGACCCGTTTAAATAAATGTATCCATAAATTGATACACCCAGACCAGTCCGGTTTTATTCCCGGCAGATCAACCAGCACCAACATTAGGAGAGTTTTCCTAAATATGCAAATATCAACTGATAATCACAGCCCCAAGGCCATTTTGGCCTTGGATGCGGCCAAAGCTTTTGACAGCCTGGAATGGGACTACCTATGGTTGGTGCTGGAGCGACTTGGTTTTGGATCCTTATTTATTAGATGGGTGAAGCTGCTCTACAACGAACCCAGAGTTAAAGTCAGAATCAGCAGTGAACACTCTGAGATATTCCAATTGGAGAGAGGGACGAGACAGGGATGCCCCCTGTCTCCCCTCTTGTTTGTTCTGGCAAAGGAACCCCTGGCGATCCTGACGAGATCGCGCCAGGATATCCAGGGATTCCGGGGCGCCAAACGGGGGAGGATAAAATTGCTCTTTTTGCAGATGATGTCCTGTTTTTTATCAGAGACATAGACTCCACGCTTAAGAATGTGATAGGTATGGTGGTGGAGTTTGAACGGCACTCGGGATTGGTTATTAATTGGAGCAAGTCAGCTCTACTACCGCTGGCATGGCCTGATGATCAACCATTGCCAACAATCCCCTCCCTGGATGTAGTGACCAAATTAAAATATCTAGGGGTTTGGATCTCAAGCGATATAGGGCAATATACCAGTGATAACTTAGCCCCCCTGTTTCTGAAATTTAAGCAAAAGGTAGATATTTGGTGTCGTCTCCCCCTCTCCATGGCAGGGCGCTGCGGTTTGATCAAGATGACCTGGCTCCCACAAGTACTGTATGTGCTTCATAATTCCCCAATCTGGATTACCCAGAAATGGTTTAAAAAGATTGATTCCCTATTTCGGGATCTAGTCTGGAAGAAGGGTAAAGCCGAATCGGCTTGGGGACAATGCAGCTTCCAGTTAGGAGGGGAGGGATGGCGATCCCGCACCCTAGATTATATTTTTTGGCAGCACAAGTACAGCACCTGGTGAGTGGTGGAATTTTGGAAGGGGGAAGCCCTAGCAACCAATTGGCTATAATGGGAGCCCCCCATGACTCATTAATAGAGGTGCTGGAAGCAGACTCATTCATTCAGAGAGGTCCAACGATTGATTTGATGAATAAAGTGTGGCAGGCAATAAAGTTGATGCTGGGATATAGTGGGGTGAATGAGTTCACCCCCCTATGGAACAACAAGAACTTAGCCGAAATAGCGGGTATAGAGAGACCCCGAGAATGGGGAAGACAGGGTATTGGTCGTTTAATCCAGTTGTACGAGGGGAATCGGATGAAGTTATTTGAAGAACTATGACGAGAATTTGATATACCAAATAGTACGTTCTATAAGTATCTACAGATTAGGCATGGAGTGAAGGCTCAATTTGGGTCTCTAACCATTGAATGGGTGAGGACTCCCTTGTTCAACAAAATGATTGAAACAGGACCAACGAGAGGCCTGATTTCTAAGCTGTATGCCGATCTGGGCGGCAAAACCATGAGCAGGAAGGGACCTGACAGGAGTAGATTGGGGTGGGAGCAAAACCTAGGGCCGATAACCCCAGAACGATGGGCAAAAATCTTAGAACAGGGATGCTTGGTTTCAATATCCCCTTCACAAAGGATCTCCCATCTATTTCTTATCCATAGAGCCTATTATACACCCCAAAAAAAAATTAAATTTGGTAGGAAGCCTAAAGATGAATGTCCTAGATGTAAAGCCCCAGGGGACTTGATCCATATGGTGTGGAAATGCCCCAAACTATACAGGTATTGGATTGAAATCGTTGAAAGGATAAACAGAGTTTTCAGGACCACACTGGAACCAGAAGCTGGGACTTGCTTACTGGGAAGTTTTGAGGAGGGTGGAGTCTCCCCGCTTGTGAAGATAGCCGTTCTCAGATGTTTGTATCAAGCACGGCGCCTAATAGCGCAAAACTGGCAGACTAAACCTCCCTCATCGGGGGTATGGGCCGAATATATTAACTCTATGATATGGTGTGAGAGGGCGATGTTTGTCAGGCAGAACAATTTAAAGAAGTTTATAGGGCTATGGAGCCCCTGGCTGAGCGAGATGGGATGCTCTTGGGGGAGGGGCGACTGTGGGGTAGAAGGGGCTTCCCCTCCGACCCCGCCTCACCTGTAGACTCCCCTGGTGGGAGTCCCCTCTTCAACTACCCAGCTGAACGCAGGCTGGTCTACGATCCCGATGCTGATCCACTTACTGTCTCTGACTGTCTGGGTACCAGTGGTGTGCGTTTGGGGGGGGGGATAGGGGGCGGGAGCAAGATATGGAAAACAACAATTAATTTTCCCCTTTCATTTCTTGGAAATGATATCAGACATTGTATATTTTCTTTCTTTTTTTTCTTTCTTTTTTTTATTTACTGTATGTTGTCAATTTTGTAATGCGAAAAACAAAATAAAGACTATGAAGTAAAAAAAAAAAAATGTATTGCCGACTCCCAGCAATATGGATTAAAAAAATGGCCAAAATGATTAAAAAAATTGTCATGGGGTCCCCCCAAAATCCATATCAGACCCTTATCCGGGCATGCAGCCTCAACATGGGGGGATGCGTGCTTTGGGGCAGGGGGGACGGTTTACGCAAACCTGTGGGCACTTGTATGCGTGTGCCGGCTGGCCCTGATGTGCGTGCTGGTGCGTGATGGCGCGCCTGTTCCTGTGAGCACCTGTCCATGGGCCTCTATGGTCACGGTGTCCAGGCGCGCGCGGGTGTGCGTGCGCCTGTGCGTATTGGCGCACACGTGTGCACTGTTTGGCGCCGACCGGTCTATTTAGTTCTGCAGCACCCATTGCACGGTGCTGCCTGATCATCAGCTTTCTGTGACCTTGATCCTGTACCCGTATCTGTGTTCTGCTCTCCTGGCGACTCGGCTTGCCTCTCGGACTCCCTTGATTTCTGCCTGCATCCGACCACGGCCTGTTTGACTTCGCTCCTGCCTACTCCTCTGTACCTCGTTGCCCGCACGTTGCTGAACCCGGACTTGCCTGCTCTGCTCCTGCTCAGCACCCGTTGCCTGTGTTCCTGTCTAACATCTTGCTGTCTGAAGATTCCCGACTTCCAGCACCAGGATCCTCATTACCAGGCTCTCATACTATTCCGTACTCCCGTGCTTCCTGTCCTCTCTACCAGGGGCCGCGAGTTGGATAAGTAAGGGAGACCTCTGCCCAAGCGGACTCACCGGTCAGGTATGTAGCAGTCTGACAGCCTCTTCCTGACAACCCTGGCCGGTGGTTGTTGGGGTCTGTGGGCGGGGGGGCTTATTGGAATCTGGAAGCCCCCTTTTAACAAGGGGGCCCTCAGATCCGGACCCCCCCCTATGTGAATGGGTATCGGGTACATCGTACCCCTACCCATTTACCAAAAAAGTGTCAAAAAGTAAAAACCACAAGAGACAGTTTTTGACAAATCCTTTATTAAAATAGAAAAAAAAAAGTTTCCTGCGATGTAAATCAACAGTCAATTACAACGCCCGACGTTCCCGAAAAATATAAAAAAAATTAAACGCTTCGCCTCCATGGGAGGCCTCCCACCGACTGCTGTCTCTTTGCTTTGGCAGCTCTTATATAGGCAAGGGCGGGGCCACCCAGTGACGTAACCGGGTGAACCCGCTCCCTTCTGATATCATGATGTCAGAAGGGGGCGAGGTCACCCCATTACATCAACATGGGGACAAGGTGCTTTAGGTGACACCCCAATGCACCCTCCCCATGTTGAGGGCAAGCGACCTGGTATGGTTCAGGAGGGGGGGGGGGGGCGCTGTATATAATACAGTGCAGTCAGTGTAGTGTATATAGTGCAGTGCAGATTATATAATACAGTGCCGTGCACAGTGTATAATGCAGTGCATATATTGCAGTATATTGGTACATAGTTACATAGTTACATAGTAGGTGAGGTTGAAAAAAGACACAAGTCCATCAAGTCCAACCTATGTCAGTATTACATTGTAAACCCCTATATGTTCGTATCATTTTTGGGGGTTCTAAGTAATTTTCGAACAAAAAAAATGATTTTAACTTGTAAACAACAAGTGTCAGAAATAGGCTTGGTCCTTAATTTCGCTACTATGGTGCTGTGTTTAGATGCGCACAAATCTATACACTGTCTGAATCTAAACACAGTGTTTTCTCTGCCCGTGTGAATGAGCCCTTATGCTTTTCCTCAACGCACATCACTGAAATAAACCCCTTAGTGAGGCAGAATAAATATTCATAACCCAATACATTGTATTTTCTCACTCTATCTAATAGAGAACACGCCCCAATAGCAGGAAGAAGCAAACAATGTCCTTGGGTTTAGGAGAAACCTAATAACTCCAGATAACATAAACACAGCTCAGACTGGCTAAGGCCCAACTGCAAACACTAAATTTAGACTAGGGACACTCCAGCTTAGGGCAGGGTTCCTACACAATTCATAAAAGTCTTCCATAAAATGGGTATATTGTACGCAGTGCAATTTATCACTGCCAGGATACCTTATGTGTGCATGAAAAGCTTGAGAATTGAGCAAGGCATCTGTTCTCTTCTGTCTCATATACACTACATAGAAAGTCATTTATTTCCCAGAGTGGCTGCATGCTGAATGATCTGCTTGCATTTTAAATTGAGTTTGGATCTGTCTAATCATTATGCAGCACAGGCACATAGGTGAGCACTGTAGCAAGAGTGTCTTACTCTGCAATCAGTATTGAACATCTAACAATAACATGCAAATCTACTTAAAACTAAACTGAGAAAAAGATCCTTGTAGTTCTGCAAGTGTTAAATGTTTGTTTCATCTAGGAGAAACATAAAATACAAAACATATACTTACCCTATTACTTCCTTTCACAAGCTTCCTCCCAGCTGCCCAACCACTCCATTGGTCACCGGCACACTCTCTCAATGCAAGGACAACAAAAGCCTTGACTTTAGAGGGGGCCTGAGACAGGGTACCCAAACTAGGAGAAACCACACTCAGTCTTTTTGTGCACTATATTACCTTGTATTAATCGGAACAGACAGATTTCACCAAAGTGCTTTCAAACTTAATTAAAACACAGCTGCTATCTTATTGATATACTGTATAAACCGACCCAAAGTGTTTTATTCTGAAAAGACAATGCTAATAACAAAAGTTCTTTTTAAAATCAATCCTAATTTCAGTGCAATAAATCCACATAAATGTGTCAATACCCGGTGTGCGTGGTGACGTCCTGTCCAGGCCTCGGAAGTGACGTCACCGCGCACACTGGGTCTGTGCTCGTGGCTAGGGATTGTGATCAGAGCCAGCCTGGTTTTATGAATACACAACTCATACTTGTGTCAGTGGAGACACATATAAATGTGAGTGCTTTAGATTAATTTTAAAAATAAAATATTGTAATGGTTTTACAGTATGCAAGCTCTTTCTCTTCTTCCTCCATATATCGACTGTTGGCCATGAGAGTTTTTAACCACTTGCCGACCAGCTGCCACAGTTTTACTGCAGCAGAATGGCAGGCTGGGTGAAACGACGTTATGTTACGTTGCTTTGCCTTTTGGCTAGCGTGTGCCCTACCCCGATGCGAGTGCCTGGTGGGCACGATGACCGCCGGGCTCCCGCGATTGCTCATGACAGAGCGAGAACTGGGATCTGTGTGTGTAAGCCCCCCACAACCCCAGCCTAGGGTTGTGTGGAAGAGGCCCTTGTCCCCCTGAATATGGGAACAAGGTGGTTGACTTTTGGGGTGCCTGAGCCCCTTCTGCTCCCAAGCATACACCCCCCTTTCATGGGCTGGCTTGCTGTGTGTTTGGCTAGGGGTTTGTTGGTGTGTGGGAGGGGCACAATATTTTTAGATTTTGGGGTGCTTTGGGGTGGTATTTTTCACGTGAGGGTTCTCATTTGAAGCCTTTACAGCCCCAAATGGCCTTGTATGTATTGGGGGGGGGGGGGGGGGCAGGGTATTTTTGGTTTTGTGTTAAAATCTTGCAGCTGCAATGTCAATTTGTATTTTTTCTCTAAAGCCGTACATCTTTGAAGCTGCATTTTGGATACATGCTACAGATGCATCACTTTACAGGCAGAGTAACCCCCCCCCCCCAAGTTACTAGCTTTAGTGTGTGTGTGTCCTTATCGAGTTTGTAACACATGTATTTTGTTTGTTATGTCTTTGCAAAACAGATGTGTTTTTGAGCAAGTTTTTTTTACTTTCTTGTATTTTTTTGGGTGGGTGATATGTGTGTCGTTTGTAGGTTTCTCACTTTGATTTAGCCCGGGTTCACACTATAGCACGCTGCGGATCGCACAGGTGCGCTGTGCGTCACTGTTCCCCGTTTCAGGGACGAATCAGGGCCGATTCTATGCCTGAATTCGGCCCTGAAACGGAGCCAAAGACGCACTGCAGTGCGCTCCGCAGCCGCCCCGTGAGATATGTGAACCGGCTCCATAGGGAGCCAGTCACATTCTCCTACTATGCAAATTAGATGCGCGGAAACGCACATCTAATTCGCATAGGTGTGAACCCTGGCTGAATCTGTGCTGCATTATTTTGCAAAAACTTTCTCAAGATGTTGTGACTGTTCAGATCCTTAATAGATATCCATTTGTGGGCGCAGTCCTTTTAACTCATGTTAACCATATTCTGTTAGTGTCTCAAATTAACATACGTTTTTTTTGCTTTCCTTGCTCTTTTCCAAGTCCTGTTTTGTTGACCAATAAAATTTATAGCAAATTTTTATGCTTTATCTTTGTTACTTTTCATGCAACACATTTCCCAGCTGCAGCTTAACTAGGCTGATTGGCATGGCAAATCCCAAAAATGTGTGATTTGTCTAAGTAAGGGCTCTTTCACACGGACGGACCGTATGTCCGTTTTTCATCCATCCGTTTTCGGATGAAAAACGGACATACAGGTATCCCTATGGGATAGCGGGTGTCAGCGGATGAGCATCCGCTGACACCCGCTCTCGTCCGTGCCCGCCATGCTCCGTTTCTGCAGACGGAGGAAAACCCCATTTTTTCATCCGTCTGCAGAGCGGATCGGGTGACGACGGACGCTATGGTCCGTCGTCACCCGATCTCCCATAGGGGAGAGCGGCGCTCTGACAGGTCCGTCCCTGCACGGAGTGCAGAGACGGACCTGTCATCCTACTGCTCAGCGGAGATCACTACGGCTATCCACGGGGCGGATCTGCACTGATCCGCCCCGTGTGAAAGAGCCCTTACTTTCCTGGTGCCTTCATGGTAGCATATGCATGGATTGTGCGTATGCTGCCATGGATAGGCACCAGAAAAGAAATTACAGAGAGGTAAATATTAAATTTTCCATTTTATCGCAGTGGTTCTCAGCCTCAGTTCTCAAGTACCCCCGACAGGACATGTTTTGGGAATTTTATCTTGGCTAAAATAGCTGTCCACAATACCAAGCCATTGACTGATTTAAAGCACCTGTGCAAGATGAAGGAAAACCTGCAAACATGGCCTGTTGGGGGTACTTAAGGATAGGTTTGAGAAGCACTGATTTAGAGCACTGAGCTAAAATCTAGCTCAAGACAATCCTATTCTAATTTTGGGCATTTAAAGGAAACCAAGTGAGTGTTAGAACCCCTGCTTGTCTTTTTTAGGTCAAGCTTTGTGTTCCTTTTCTTAAAATTGGCTTCACTTCCTGTCACAGCCAAACAGGAAGTGAGAGTAACCCTACCAATGTCTTTCCTTGGGGACACACAGGTCAATCTAACTAGTGTCCCCATTAGGCAAATTGCACTGTAGCACTTTGTTGTGTACACCCCAAATTCTTAGGTATTTTGGTGTTTATTAAAGGCAAATCCACTCTGCAATACAAGTGTAGTCGCTGAAACTCTGAGGGGAAGCACTGGTGATTTTATCATGCAATCATGTAGAAGCAAAGATGGTGTTTTTTGTTTTCCTTGCATGTCCCCCTTCAGATCTCCACCAACTGCACGTGTAGTGCAAAGCCTACCTTTAGTAAATAAACCCCAAAGTCCAAGCTACCTAATAATTTGGGGTGTACAGAGCAAAATGCTAGAGTGCAATTTACCCAATGGGGAAACTATTTATATAGACTTGTGTGTCCCCAAGGAAAGACATTGGTAGGGTTTTACCCTCACTTCCTGTTTGGCTATGTGACAGGAAGTGAATACATTTGAAGGAGAAACTGGCAAAACATGGGAGGTGTCTTCACCCTATCAGGGGTGCAGACATCCCCAAAAACTGACAAGACTTCTAATGCCTCTGCACTCTATCCCCAAGCAAAAACAAGAGGATTTAATTTAGTTTAACTCTGCAAAGACACTTTCCTAAGTACAACTGTGATGCATGTCAATGGCCCATTTAGGCCTTGTTTAATAGAAAACACCAGTTGCCTTTCACTAGAAACATTTGCAGCTAGATGCGCGACCGCTGTGTATGTGAGATGCGCAACTGCTGTGTGCGCACAGGTATGCGCATATGTGGTTCTCAGAAAGCAGTGGCCAGAATGACATCACACCCCTACAGGAAGTTGCTTGTACTGCTGCTAAGTTCTCTGAGGAAGAGATGATCCTTATTTGCACATTAAGAATAAAAAATATTTCTTAACATGGGGTGGTGTTTGTGTGGGTGCCTAACACACATTCATACATATAAGGGCCAATTTATACAGGATCTGATTTACAGCATGTTTTTAGATTGTAGGAGGAAACCGGAGGAAACCCACGCAGGCACAGGGAGAACATGCAAACTCCAGGCAGGTAGTGTCATGGTCAGGATTCAAACAAGCGACCCTTTTTGCTGCTAGGTGAAAGTACTAACCACTACACCACTGTGCTGCACAAATATGTAACTATATATATCTTGTGTCCACGTGTGAAAATACAAGTGGGTCATGGCACATCTACAGTCCAAATTTGGCACTTAAGATGGTCATGCATAGTGCAATCTGATTGTCCAATCTCTGTACAACTTGACATTTCTGCAAAATAGGTAATAGGAATACGCACTTGAACAATAAATTCAAATTTTTGAAAATCAAACAGGGTCTTGCCTAATCAAATGTTTCAATTTTTTTCAAATTTTTCTAAGATTGCAATGTATGGTCACCTTTAAAGATCAAGATCTGAAAATATGAATTTTTGGGGTTTAGAAACACTTTTCTGTTCTTTGTAATGTATTGAAAAAATAAATAGAAAAAAAAAAACATTTCAAAGATATATTAGAAGTAATAGGAATTAGATTGGCATCAAAAGGGTTTATTAAGTGAGAACAACTACTAATTGCCTAACAAGACACACCAATGAGATGAGCGTGAGCTATTATCAATGAGAAAACAGCAGTTACCCTGCCACGTTTTTTTGCCGTTTGCATATTTATTATCGCGCACCAAATAAGGTATGAACTGGCGCAGCGCATTGTTTTTAGTAAATCAGCCCCATTGTGCTTTTTTTTCAAAATTGTCGCTCTTCTTTTGTTTATAGCGCAAAAAATAAAAACCGCAGAGGCAATCAAATACCACCAAAAGAAAGCTCTTTTTGGGGGGAAAAAAGAACTTCAATTTTGTTTGGGTACAATGTTTCACAACCGCGCAATTTTCAGTTACAGTGGCGCAGTGCTGAATCGCAAAAAATGGCCTGGTCATTGAGCAGCCAAATCTTCCGGGGCGGTTTAAGAGGAATTTGCTGTCGCTGCAGATTGTTACTGTGCTGTTTGCTGGTTTATAATGTTTGCCAGCATTTACTCTGGTGATTTTATTTGGTACATCTGGTGCTCGATTGCACTGTGGTATTGTGGAAGAATGAAGATTTAAAAAGAACATTACACCGATTCACTATATTGGGATTTCTTGAACACATATTAATTACATGGACGTTTTCTATATATTTTTTCAGCAGACACTCTAGAGAATAAAATAGAGATCGTTGCAATACTTTATGTCACACCGTATTTGCGCAGCAGTCTTACAAATGCAATTTTTTTTTTTGCAATCAAAAAATAAAAAAACAGTAAAGTTAGCCAATTTTTTTCTATAATGTGAAAGATAATGTTACGCCGAGTAAATTGATACCTAACATGTCAAGCTTCAAAATTGCGCCCGCTCGTGAAATGGCGACAAACTTTGACACTTAAAAATCTCCATAGGCGACATTTAAAATTTTCTACAGGTTACCAGTTTTGAGTTACAGAGGAGGTCTTGGGCTAGAAGTGTTGCTCTTGCTCTACTAATAGTGGCGATACCTCACATGTGTGGTTAGAACACTGTTAACATATGTGGGTGCGACTTGCGTATGGGTTCGCTTCTGCGCACAAGCTCGTAGGGACGGGACGATTTAAAAGAAAATTTCTATTATTATTATTTATTTTACTTTTTATTTTTTATTTTTCCACTGTCCTATTACAAGGAATGTAAATATACCTTGTAATGGCAATAAAGCATGATAGGGCCTCTTTAACCATTTTAGCCCTGGAAGGATTTTCCCCCTTAATGACCAGGCCATTTTTTGCGATACAGCACTGCGTCGCTTTAATTAACAATTGCGCGGTCGTGCGACGTTGTACCCAAACAAAATTTATGTCCTTTTTTTTCCCATAAATAGAGCTTTCTTTTGGTGGAATTTGATCACCTATATGTTTTTTTTTTTTTTTTTTTTTTTTTTGCTCTATCAACAAAAAAACTGATAATTTTGAAAAAAAAAATAACAATATTTTTAACTTTTTGCTATAATAAATATCCAAAATGTAAAAAACGAATTTCTTCATCAGTTTAGGCCAATATGTATTCTTCTACATATTTTTGGTAAAAAATCACAATAAGCGTATATTGATTGGTTTGCGCAAAATTTAAAGCGTCTACAAAATACGGGATAGATTTATGGCATTTTTATTATTTATTTATTTTTTACTAGTAATGGCGGCAATCTGTGATTTTTATTGGGACTGCGACATTGTGGCCGACAGATCGAACACTTTTGACAATTTGTCAGTGTTATAAATAGCCACTGATTACTTTATAATTGTCACTGGCAGGGAAGGGGTTAACATTAGGGGCGATCAAGGGGTTAAATGTGTTCCCTAGGCATGTTTCTAACTGTGAGGGGATAGGACTGATTAGAGGAGGAGCCAGATTGTTGTTCCTACTTAGTAGAAACAGATGATCTGTTTCTCGTCCCCTGTCAGAATCGGGATTTGTGTGTTTACACACACCCATATCCCGGTTCTGGCTCTCGTGCCTGCGATTGCGGGTGGCCAGCAGCGATCGCTATATCGCTTTGAAGAGCCAACGCACCATGACGGCGATTTGCGCAGCCGTGTCAACCTGCCACAGTTTAACTGCGGTGGCTGATTGGCAACTAGTTAATGTGAGGGGTCAAAAAGATCTCAGAAATCACATTTACACTTCAAAGCAATAAAAAAAAATAAGTATTTTATTTTTCAATAATAAAAAAAATGTCCCTGGAAGTGACATTTGACGCTGCTCTGGTCCTCCAAGGGCATAGAGTCGAGTGGGGGCCATCTTGCCCTCACTCGACTTCCTGCCCATCCATTTCGGGGATCGGATCCTTTCCACCAAGCGCCGGAGACCACCGGAAAAACACCGGAAAAACACGGCGGGAGAGGGGGGCACCTCTCCCACTGCCCATAAAAGTGATCTTGCAGCGAATCCACCGCTGAGACTACTTTTATGTGAAAGAGGATCGCAGGCCGTGTAGAAAAATACTGAGGGTTATGGCATAACAATGGTATTTAACGTCAAAGTAGCAATGTATATCCACGGTGGGCGGTCTGGAAATGGGTAATCAATGAACCCATACACACAGCTACGAAAATGTGCACTGCGTTTAGTGGTTCACAAAAAAAGGGAAGGACACAGCTGAATTCAGGGCTGTACAGGTTTACAGTGTACAGTATGTGCATGATTTTGCATTAACATGTGTAAACATGCATAAACGCATATGAGCATCCATTTGTAGTCATTCTTTGCAATGAAAGAAGAATTACATGCCTCAAAACATTGTACGCATCAAAATGCTCCTAAAATGAGAGCAAGAACTTGCTTTCCCTGCAGAAAATACACATACGCCATTGTGAGTGAGCTCTAATGCCGCGTACACACATCGGAAATTCGGCCAGCAAAGGACCAATGAGAGCTTTTGGTCTGAAAATGTGACTGTGTGTATGCGCCATCGGACTTTTGCTGGCCGAATTCCTGCCAGCAAAAGATTAAGAGCAGGTTCTCAATTTTTCGGTCGGAAAAAGTTTCGATCGGAAATTCCGATCGTCTGTACCAATTCCGACGCGCAAAATTCCTACACATGCTCGGAAACAATTCAATGCATGCTCAGAAGCATTGAACTTAATTTTCTCGGCTCGTCGTAGTGTTGTACGTCACCGCGCTCTTGACAGTCGAAAGCACAGCAAACTTTTGTGTGACCGTGTGTATGCAAGCCAAGCTTGAGCGGAATTCCATCGGAAAAAACATCCAAGATCCGCTTGTGTGTATGCGGCATAAGGCTTTAAACAGGCTTTGACATCTGTTGTCTGAATGAGTGCTTTGTTTTTGCGGCTTCAACCACCAGTTGCTCCATTCCAGCAGCTTATTCATGCATATTGGAACATGGTGGCTGTGCTGTCACAACCATTCATCCCAATTTGACAGTCATGTGCGTGCTGGTGAGTGGCCCTGAACGCAGACTATTTGGTATATAGAAAGGTTTGTGTATCATGTATGACAATGTACAGACTATGGTGGCCAAGATAATGTAAAGTACACAGTGTGTTGTATTGCATACTCTGCACTACTGCACACCCAGCATACAGAGTGCAGAGGTAAGGAGTTCTTAACAAGCAGCACAGTGATGGCATTCATCCCCCACACAGTAAAGCCCCCTAAAAGAAAGTCTCCTTTCTTTCAGGAAAATCCCCCAAAATAAATATACCCCAGTAAAATTTTCCCTCCAAAAGCAAGCCCTCCTAAAATCACCAGTGACCACTTACTTCTGCCCCCCTGTCCTCTTCCCTTGTCCACTTCTTAATGTTGCACCTCTGCCCACCTGCCCACCATTCACCTCTGCATCTCCTCTTCCACAATTCTCCTGTGTACTCCCTTGCCCACCTTTCACTAGCAAAATACTCCAATCCCCCTTACCCCAAAGCACTGGCCACCACTCACCTCTGTATATATATATATTTTTTTTAAAGAACCTCATACTTCTCCTTTAAATGCACAGGTTAGAGGTTATACCTCAAGCGATCAAGAAGAATTCTAAAAAAATAAAGATCACTTGAGGGCTCTCAGACCAAGGGGCTAGCCTTTGGTATTGGACGCTCAAGCTCAAAATCAGCAACCCAGTTTTTCTCTCAGAGGAACATAGTTTATTGAACAGTCTTATGGTAAGTCTCTGCCAGCAATGTTGGGGCCCTTTAAATATTGGCAAGTAGAAAGGTGTAGATACTTCAAAGGGGTGGTAATCAGCAGAGGCCCGGTATAAAATCAGGCCTGGTAGGAAAGAAGGCTCCTATGTGCAGCCAGACAGAGGCTGAAGCCAGCTCAAAGTGGTAATGGGAAGTATAAAGATTAAAGCGTAACTCCGCTTTTGTCCAGAAACTAACATTGCAAGGAATTATAACAAACTTTGTTATTCTGAAGAAATCCCTCTGTGTTTGTATGTGCCTCTGTTCTAAGTGGGTCTAATGGGAGGGGTTTTATAATTAACTGTCAGATGTGCAGATGCAGAGCACTAATGAGGAAATCTGCTGGGTCTGCATCCCTTTAGATGTGTTCCCATTGAAAGTATCTCTCAAAAAATGATATTTTTGTTGCAGGGGATGCCTGAAATCTGACTTGTATCTTACGCAGACTTCTGGGAAAATTGGTGAGCCAATCACACAAGCAGGAAATTATGTTTCTGGGGGGTGGTCAGTACACGCTCTGTGTACAGAACAACTCCAGGTAGCCATATTGCAATGCATTCCCAAAAAATTACAGTGGCTGTAGATTGAAAAGGAAAGGTAATTTTTAATAACATTCAATTACAATATGATTAGTGTCGCAATGATATGCGCTATATTCTTTTTTCTTTACTTGCTATTTTTTCCCCATAAAAGTGAAGTTACCCTTTAAGGTATTAGGTAGCCGGAGGGACAGATAGAGGGCTAAACAACTCATTGTTCTGTGAATATTGATGGCTTAGAGACCTGTATTTAACTTTGATGGCTGCTGCCTGATGAAGAATGCAGTGGCAGACGTAATAGGTCACCTGTAGCAAGGTGACAGTAAAGGGGTTAACTTATCAGGTTTAGGCTGAGGCAAAGGGTTAACAGTTAGCTTTCACTTTGATGGGGGTCAGAGACCCTCTTACCGGATCCCTCTGCGGCAGTCCTTGAGCAACACCAATTAGTCTGTACAGTATAGTGGGGGGCACCCTTAAAGAGCGTTACAGCAATGACAGCAGATGCGAAGGTGACTTGAACAGCGATTCTGGTTGGTAGATACCCATGCTCCTGATCAGCTCCCAGGCTCGACATCCAATACAGCAGTCTGCTCTTTAGCTTTGGCATGGGCCAGTCTGGTACAGTTCAACATAGCACAGCTCAACACAGTACGCCCTCACACACCTTCCTTGTTGGCACGTTTCCCCCAACTGCCCTAGCTTCTTCCAGGGCTTTTTTTTAATATCATCCCTCCTCCCTCCAGGAGCTTATGTGCCTTGTAGTTGAGGCCCCAGTAAGGCTCTATATAGGAACCTCCTTCAAGAGTACTACTCCCAGGCTGCCCGTGGCTATTGTGTTCCAGTAAAGTAAGGCAAAACGTGTTGGCACTGCCATCTTGTGGACAAATAAAGTTCTCTGATTCAGTAACAATGGCCAGTGTTACACTGTTCTGACATTGGGTTCGCTAAAAGATACACTCCAATGATACTTTGGGATGCACAAACACATAACGTACCGACTGAAAAGTTCAATTTATTATCCAAATCCCGGTCATCTCCAATCCCTTTTGCCTGCAATCTGGGGATCCCGGAACACCCTCCTTGCTGCCCCTCATATAGAGATAGCGTAAGGTAAAAAAGGCAAAGCTAAAAAAAATCCCATTACCTCCAGTTTAGGGAGTAAAGAAAGACAGGAAGTTACATAGCACAGCCTTCAAAAAGTACCTGCCTACTGCTATACTGCTGACCCTGTATGGAACTGTGTATTCCTATTCTTATTTTGCGGGGGTAAATGGGCTTCCTGACTTTAGCATTGCCCCAGCAATCACTTCTTTCCAACATTCCCGGTTTTGGGAGGGACCTCATCATCCTCATTTACACTGCAGGATTGCTGGTTTCTTCATTGTACATGATGCAAGAAAGCCTGCCATCAGTGGAGTGGCAAAGGGAAATGGCTTTGCATAGTTGCACGATATGGTGAAAGTTTGCAGGAGCAAGAGATAAGGTAAGTATTACAGCTTTAGACTTGGCGAGTCTTTAATCCTTGAGCAGGGGGGCCCCACTGCAGGAATAACCTTTGCCAGTTGCTTGGAGTAGGGCATTAAAGTTTGCAGGGCAAAGCAGTGAATCAATTTAACTTTGAGATCGCCCCTGAATAATTATGTATACTTTGCTCCCTGCTGTTAAATTTGGCCCCTGGGAGAGACGAGAGGAGCTTAAATGGTAATAAGGATTTTGACCCTACTTACATGCTACAGACTTAGCTACATGAGCTACATGATCCCCCATACTCAGAAGTACAAGATTATTATTATACGATTTATACAGCGCCAACAGTTTGCGCAACACTTTACAAGGGGGAGAGCACAATTGCAATACAGTTCAATACAGAAGGGACAGGAGGGCCCTGCTTGTGGAGCTTACATTCTAAAGGGAGGGGGAGGTGGTACAAAAGGTAATAGCTGTGGGGGTGATTTGATGGGGGTGGCTCGGGTACAGTCCTTAGGTTGGTGTGGGATAGGCTTCCCTGAATAAACAAGTTTTCAGGGATCTGCTAAAGGTGGACAGGGTAGGGGCTGTTTCCGGGGCAGTGAGTTCCAGAGGATGGGAGAGACTCTATTGAAGTCTTGTAGGTGAGCGTGGGAGGAGGTAACAAGCTAGAGTGCAGTGGGTTCTATCTGCAGATGAGGTTGTTTATGTAGCTGGGATGATGTTGTGGATGGCCTTGTATGTTGTGGTTAGTATTTTGAATTTTATACGGGGGGGTAGTGGAAGCCAGTGAAGGGATTGGCAGAGAGGGGCAGCAGTCATGGATCGGTTAGTGAGGTGTATGCGTCTAGCAGCAGCATTCATAATAGACTGAAGGGGAAATAGCCTGTGTAAGGGTAGGCCATTAAGGAAAGAGTTGCAGTAGTCGAGGCGGGAAATATCCAAGGAGTGAATAAGTTGCTTTGTGGTGTCGTTAGTCAGAAAGAGGCAAATTCTGGAGATATTACGGAGGTTAAGGCAGCAAGATTTAGCCAGTGATAGGATATGGGGGCTGAAGCAGAGGTCAGAGTCAAAGATTACATCCAGAACCCTGGCATGTGTGCATGGACCAATGGTTGTGCTGTTGATCTATAATGATAAACTCATGGGGAGGGGACCAGGAAGGAGGAAAGACCAGTTTTAGAAAGATTGAGTTTGAGAAAGTGGTGTGACATCCATACTGATATGTCATTCAGTAAGATATATTCTTTGCTTTATGCACTTGAATAGAGTGGTGGGGAGGGGAGGAAAGTTGAGTATGTGCATGTGGGAGAGGGAAAGTTAAGTGAACATGTTGCTTTTGATCTGCATGGTCAAAGCACAGGTTTACATTTAGAACATATAGTTTTTATTATTAACCAATTATTTAACAGTAACATATGTCTAGGAAATCCCTACCAAGATCAAACTAATAGGACTTTAAAAGTACCACACCAAAAGTTTAAAATTCACATTTTTATTGTACAAAAAGCTTTAAAGAGATTAAAATGAACAAACATCTTAACACATAGGTGTAAATTATAAAAGAACCACAGTTACATATGTTGCCAATTACAAATGAGCATAACCCCAGATGTCATATGTGGTGTTCCATGCAGGAATCTGCATTTCACAGGGACAAAGCTTGCTTCCTTACTTGAAAATTCAAGCAAAACAAAAATAAATATCATGCAAATACATTCATATAAACAAATAGGCAGGTAGGCACAGATATCCAAGAATATATATGTTACAAACAAACATACTACCTGTCATAGACATTCATTGTGCATGCAGATTGAACCAGGAAAGCAGAATAGAGAACACTGCTTGCCAGGGGAAATCAGCCAGACTCTAAGATGTATAAATTTGAATGAAAGGAAGTTAAAAAAAAAGAAAAAAAGGATAATCAATAAAAAAAAAATAATAATAATAATAATAATAATATATAATAAAGGAGGCATAACGACCCCCCTGAAATTATAATTCCTACTGTTCCCTTATTAAAGATGGTCCACAATATCTGAGGGGAAATTACTTATTAAATTCTGTCCAGAAGGGACTAAATTATGCAGGTACATCAGTAAAACAAACATAGTGCTTGAAAAGTCCATGCACACTACATGCAATTTATGGTATTCATAGTGGCCCAAAGGGCTTCCAAACTGCACTCCTACTCCTCAAAATGTATTATAATTTATGTCTAGGTTTGGTGCACTGAATCATTTATGCTTCTATAATGTTCAAAAACCAGCATTAAAGAAGAGTCAAGCTCATGTAGCTCTACCTCCATTGGAGCTGCTGGTTTGGATGGTTCCTGTATTCTTTGCCCCAACCTTGTAAAGAACTTCAGCCCCTCTGACAGACTAGGTTGAGTGTACAAAACTTGCTTATCACATAAAATCACTAAAAGTAAAACTTAGTACCCAGTAGTAGCACTACATGAAATAAAATAGGCACTGAAACAGTTAGTAAAAGCAAACTTAATATATGGTCACATGATATAGCTGGTAACAAAGTAAGCATAGAAATGGATTGCCAATGGAAGTAACATAATTTGCATACAGGGTGATTAGTAATAAGGACTAGGCATAAGATGACACTTGGGCGTCCAGAACAGCATAAACAGTAGCAAGGTCACCTAAAGTGCAGCAGTGGGCAGTAATAAAGCTGGATTTAGAGAACACAGGAACTATACTGCCAAAGTGAATTCATGGCAACTATGCTAGACTGCCTGGATGTGCACTGTCGATAAAAATGAAGGAAATGAGAGAACGGAACAAAGGGGCTTGCAGTATGGTTTTACGAGAGGGGAAGTCCTTGTGTTGTTTTTCTGCCGGCTACCGCTGGGGACCTTTAAGTAGCATTGGTGCAACTTACAGTTGTAGTAAATCAGTATGCAGTATAGGTGCAGTAAAGATGCAGTAACGGTGTGGTATAGGTGTAGTACACGTGCAGTATAGGTGCGGTGAAGATGCTGTAAAGGTTCGGTAAAATTAATGTCCTCCCTCTAGTACCTCTTTCCCTGCTAGAAGTCTGAACAATGGGCAGTACATCCTCTCACCAGTCCCTGTGGTAAACCCTTGCTGTAGAAGGTGTACCCTTCAGTCTCTCCTCAGAATGCCTCCAGAGAGTCAAGGTGAGGTGGAAAAAAGTGGGTGAGATGATGCTCTAGTCCCTCTGTGGTAATGGTACAGATGCAATTGTTGCAGTCTATGCTGCGCTGCCTTGGGTGTCTCCACTGGTCTGGCCTCTCAGCAGTCTGGTCGATATGCAACAGATGTGCTCCAATTGGTTCCCTCGGCACCAAGAGAACAAAGTTTCTAGGCAGTTTGGTAAAATCATTTCACCACTTCTGCTCCTCCTCAGTGTCTCAAGAGCGTGGTAGTGTAAAGAGTCTATTGGCCCCATTCTATTCTAGTCTTAAAAAAAATGTTTTTCTTTGAGTGTTATCAATAACATATACACAGGGCCAGTCTACTGTATATCTCAGGTCCATATGCCATTTAAACAATCTGTTGGTACTTGTCGTTATAACAAGTAATTGTTACATTATCTTTATATTTAATAGGTCAGACCGGCTGCGATTTAGACAAAATGGTGACCTGAGCACTTCCTGTTTCTCAGAAAATGTCAGCCTTGTCATTTCCAGTCTTCAGCAAAATGGCAGTAACGGTATTTCCGGTACGGAATTGTTAAATTTCCAGCTTAGTGGCTACTTAAGATTGTTAGATACTTGACATCAGTGATAGGCAGATCAATTGAAAATGTGCACAAGCACGAAACGCATCGGGAGGGGCCTACATGCCGACGTCATTAAAACCGCATCCTCGTGGCAGGAGCAGTGACTGAATATGCGAGTTCCTTTAGCCTTATTTGTTAAGCTTTTGTACTTAATTTTAAAGAAACTACTACACTATATGAGTATCATTTTGGCTCCCACGGGTGAGCTTTCTTTTGCATAGTGCCTGAGTTTAAAAGCTGTTCGGCACACATTTCATTTAGTAAATCTCTTTGCCTTCCAAATCAGGCAAAGAGTACTAAATGAAATGTGTTTTTTTTTTTTTTTTTTCACTTACCTTGTAATCGATGACTTCCTGTCCTCTGTCTCTGCGGGGGTGGGCGGGGTCTCTTCGTCGATCGTCGTCACACCGCACTGTCTCCTGGGATCTGGTGTCATTGATCCCAGGAGTCTGTGCGGGCATCTTCCGAAATCTCGCGAGATTTCGGACACATCTTCCGAAATCTCGCGAGATGTCGGCAGATGTGCCGACATCTCGCGAGATTTCGGAGAACGTGAGCTGCACTTTGCCGTTACTGCGCACGCGCGAGCTCGGCGCAGTAACGGCGGTGCATGCTGGGCTATCTAAAGTGCCTGTGGGGTTTCACATGCCCACAGGCAAGATGGCCCCCAGCAGAAAAGCAGCATCTAAATCATTTTATCGGAGGAAAACCGGCTGCGATCGAGATGGAAGATGGAACAGGTGAGTCCCCCAATTTAGCTAATCATTCTTTGCATATTCCCCCCCAAAAAAAAAAAAAAAAAAAACACAGTGCAGAACCGCTTTAAATATTTACAGCGCTCACTTTTTTGTTTATTTTTTGGTTCCCATTCTATGGCTGATGTCTCAGACTACAGCTCCAATGACTGTCAGCATTCTGCACCAAAGGCTTTCCTGGCTGTAGCTCTCCCCCTGCTGACTGGAGGGGACAGTGCAGCATCATAGTAGAGAGCGAAAAAACAAAGGGGGAAGCCTCTTTCTCCAGGTTACTTTAGACCAGCACCTAGCTACACTCTCTTGCATCTTTACCTTGGGGTTGGAAGCACTAGTATGGCTGAATATACTGTTAGCCCCCTTTCACACTGGGCTGTCCGTTTTTACTACTCCGCTTGCTCAGCGGGGATCACTCCGTTGATCCCCACTGAGCCGGCGGATGACAAGTCCATCTCTGCACTCTGTGCAGGGATGGACCTGTCAGAGAGACTGCTCTCCCCTATGGGGGGATCGGATGATTATGGACCACCTGTCTGTTTTCATCCGATCCGCCAGATGGATGGAAAATAGGACATCCATCCATCTGGATTTTGCAGAGCGGATCGGATCAGGGTGGATCGGATCAGGGTGGATCGGATGTCAGCGGACATGTCACCGCTGACATCTGACTCTCCATAGAGCTGTATGGAGGGAACGTTCAGATCCGCCTGAAAAAACTGACAGGCAGATCTGAACGGTCCGCATGTGTGAAAGGGGCCTAATAGGCAATTAATTACTGGGCTTCTGAATTCTTGTAAATTTCCAGGCTCTTGAACTTTAATTACTCCACTCATTTATTCAACAGAAAACATCCATTTGCTCAAACACGTGTGATGCATTCACTTTTGCTCTGTGTGTATTTTCAACATGCATTTTCACATTCTGTGTTTGCATGTTATTTCACATTATACCACTTCCATAGTACTTTGAGCTTTGAAAATATGTGTATGTGCAGGTATATGTGCTTTCATGCATTTAACACTTTTTTTTGTTATTCTTATGTACAATAATATGGCACACTGCCCAAAATGGAAACATGCATTTTTTATTGTCCATGCATTTTTACTGAATTGTGACCTGTAGTAGTATTCATGTAAATAGAGGTGCTGTAAATGACCCTTAAATTATTTAATTTCTCTAACAGGGCATATTATTGTAAGCATCAGCCAGGTGTTTTAGGAAATGTCTTAATTTTTCTGGGATCTCTTCTTAAAAATAACTGCATACCGTATATACTCGAGTATAAGCCGACCCGAATATAAGCCGAGGCACCTAATTTTACCACGAAAAAACTGGGAAAACGTATTGACTCGAGTATAAGCCTAGGGTGAGAAATGCGCAGCTACTGTAAGTGGAAAAGAGGGCCAACGATGCCCATTTGCAGCCTCATTGTGCCCATTTGCAGCCTCATTGTGCCCATTTGCATGCCTCACTGTGCCCATTTGCAGCCATAGGTCCCCCGAACTTCAAACTCGATAGTTAAGGGTTCCTAGATGCTCCCTAGCTGCAGCCAAATGTGGAGTCTCTGGACCCAAAGGGTCCCAAAATAACATTGCTGCAGATGGACACAGTTGACCGACTTTGGGGCCCCATAACTCGGGGTCACTTGGTGCTAAGAACCCAAAATGTGGTGTGCAAACCCAGTGGAACTAGCACTACAACATATCCAAGATGGGGTTCCTAGCACCAAGTGGCCCAGAGATACGGGGCCCCAATTTCAGTTTGGAAAATGTCAAGCACTTCTGCAGCAGAGAATGACATTTTCCGAACCTACTTTGGTGCCCCGTATCTTAAGTATCTCTGTATCTTGGTGCCCCGAGATATGGGGCCCCAAAGTCGGGTCGGAAAATGTAATTCTCTGCTGCAGAAAAGTGCTTGACTCGAGTATAAGCCTAGGGGGCATTTTCAGCACAAAAAAATGTGCTGAAAAACTCGACTTATACTCGAGTATATACGGTAAATAGCATATTAATGAATTAATGGTTTAACAGAGGTCAACACAGTAATCATTTTTTTAATTTGCTTTTGTGTTCTATATTTTAATTGGTTAATTATTTTTAAAGAAATGTCTAACAATACTTTTGCTTAATAGAGAAGATAGAGAAAAAAACTTAATGGACCTAAAAAAAACTTTTCCAGTAAGGGCTCCAGTCAGACTGTCTGAGCTCATTTAGCAGTAAAAATAAGCCTTCTGTTGTTACAAATAGTTTTCAATTATTTATTGGCCCTGATTATTCTGACTGATTTATAGTATACAGCTAAATGTTATTTGGTTTGAGTAGTTTACAGATAGTTTACACTATTAACAATGTACATTAATAAAGCTCTAGAAGTACAGTTAGGTAGACTGACACTTACTAAACAATAGCAACTGCAAAGTAAATTCAACATACTTTATACCAGACTACGGTAGTTTTACTTTTTCAATTAACACAGCGATAAAAAGAAGACTATTGGATTCATTTTTTAAGCAGATTGGCAAGCAGCTAAATTCACAGATGAAATGCTTACTATATGACCCCTTTCACACTGCGGGCGTTTTTTCGGGCGCTACAGCGATAAAAATAGCGCCTGCATAGCTCCTGAACGTCTCCATTCACTCCAGTGTAAAAGCCCGAGGGCTTCCACACTGGAGCGTTAAGCTGGCAGGGCGTCAGAAAAAGTCCTGCCAGTAGCTTCTTTGGAGCGGTGAAGGAGCGGTGAACTCACCGCTCCTCCCCACTGAAATCAATGGGGCAGCGCTGCTATACCGCCGTCAAAACGCCGCTGTGGCGGAATTTTGCGGGCGGATTTAACCCCTTATTAGCTGCTAGCGGGGGTTAAAACCATTCCGCTAGCGGCCAAATAGCGCTGCTAAAACAATGGTAAAGCGGCGCTAAAATAGCACCGCTTTACCGCTGATGCAGGTGGCGGTTCATTGTGAAAGGGGTCTATGTATTAACTATTTTATCTGCAAAAGGATTTAGAATTATCTTCAACCTACCTTGAGCTACACTTACCTCTGCCAGCCACCGTAGCCAGGAACCTGATGTCAAGTTTTTTTCAAAATCTGCATGTAGCCAACTGCAGGTTGTTCTATGTGGCTGTTGATTCTTCTGCCTTCCCCTCCCCCTGCCAACACTGTTACTCTGGGAGCCAGAGCAGCCTGTGTAAAATCCTCTTCTCGTGCTGGCTGTGCTGCGGCTCTGTGTGAGACTTCTCCCCCCTGCTCACCCCTCCCTTCCTGGCAGCAGAGCAAAAGACCATTCAGGGAGCAGGAGAGCTAGCCAAGCAATCTCATAGACTGTAATGCAAAGCGTTTGGTATCATGCCAGATGTAGTCCAAAACAGCATCTCTATAATGCAGGATTTGACTTTCTGAAATACAAATCCAGTGTCACGGTCCCTACTGTGCCATGCAAATGGCCAGGCGTGGTCACACCCCAAGTGGCTCAAGGAGGTATTGCACCCATGACTTTCTGTTTACTGCTCCTGCTGCTTTGCCTCTGAGCCACACCTCAGTTCATTATTCAGCCTAGTTTCCAGCTATGCCTTGTTCTGGATGCAGCACTGAGGGCTATACTCTGGATCTTGCTTTGCAATTAGTACCTGTCACTCCTGGTTCAGCTGAGGCAGTTTATCTAAGCAGCTGGGTATAAAACACTGCCTTACTCTGAGGGCTGGGTCAGTTAATCATCTCTTGTATTGTCAAAGGTTCCTGTGTTCCTCTGTTCCTGTGTTCTTTTTTTTTTCAAGTTGCAGTGTTCCAAGACTGACCGCGGTTTCTGACCCTGGCTCTGTTCATTGTTAACTCTGACTTCTGGAATCCCTGACTACAGCTTCACTTCAACAATCCTTTGGTTAATTCCTGTCAAGCCCCCGTGCACAGATTCACAGCCCAGATAGCTTTTTACCTTGTTACCGTGGGCTGTTTGTATTTGCAAGGGTTAGCATACATCTCTACACTATGGACTCCAACCAAGGTAAGCCCTTACATAATGAACTGCTCCTCATGGAGTCCGCAGAGATGTTCAAGATGCTCACCTCCCTTGTTCAGCAAGTCTCCAGCCTGGGCCAGACAGTTTTGGAGCTGCAGCAAGAAGTCCTTTTGTTTAAAACTACAGTACGCCCAGCCCCGGAACCAACATGTCCTGAACCATTTGTTCTGAGGCCAGAGAGGTTTAATAGTGCATCCTTCTTGTGTTTTAGGTCATATGCTACCAATTACATAAAGGTTCGCGCTACCATTTACCTGCTTGCTGGGCAAATCAAAACATGGGCTCATCAGCTGCTACAGGAAAGGAGTCCAGTTTTGGACAGCTGGGAAGCATTCATGTTTGCTCTGACTCTCACATTACAGTTTCAAAGAACCAGGGTTCCCAAGTCTGCTCCTAGTTCACGGAGCCTACGGGAATCCAGGGACAGGAATACCCTGTGCAGATATGACTCCAAGTCTTTCCAGTACGTGCCAAGCCATGAAGCTTTAAACCCACAAAGTCTAGATGCTCCAGGGGATATACACACACCTACCCTGGAAGATGTGAAACCCATGGAGATCGGGGCCATCTGGTCCAAGCTGTCTTAAGGTGAAAGAGAACAGAGGAGAGGCTGTGGTCTTTGTTTCTATTGTGGAGAGAGAGGACACTTTATTTCTCTCTGCCCAACTTGCCCACCTTGGCCAAAGGATCTTCAAGTAGGTACTATTAGGATCCATCCTGCTACCCCTGCTTATCAGCCTGTAAACTGCCAAGGTTGCTGTAAGACCTGTCCACATTCAATGACACGAGTGGGTACCCAGACTACGGTGGCTAACAATATCGGTGTTCCTTTTGAATCCATAACCAATACCGCTGAGAAGCTTCTACCATCTGGTCTAGAGGTAACTATGCAACCTTCTGACAACAAACCAGTTCCTGTAGTTATTTCCAGCTCCATAGTGGTAAGTGCAGTAACGTCATCCTGTCCTGCCAAGGAAGTTCTACCACCTGACTGCAAGTATGCCTCGAATGGCACCATAGTCTGTAAGCAGGAACTGGAGATGTTTGAAAAAACTTTGCTAGCGACGAAAGTCTCCCCTGCAAAAACTTCTAAAAGCAACAATGCCCAAAGGGATTAAGGAAAAGTCTTCTAACACTACTGTTGGTACATATGGTATGGATGCCTATAATGAACTAACTGTTCATGTCCAGAGGGCGTTTCTAAGGGGGAAACGGTCACGGTCCCTACCGTGCCATGCATGGTCATGCCCCAAGTGGCTCAAAGAGGTATTGAACTCATGACTTTATGTTTACTGCTCCTGTTGCTTTGCCTCTGAGCCACACCACTATTCAGCCTGGTTTCCAGCTATGCCTTGCAGCACTGAGGGCTATACTCTGGATCTTGGTTTGCAATTAGTACCTGTCACTCCTGGTTCAGCTGAGACAGTTTATCTAATCAGCTGGGTATAAAACACTGCCTCACTCTGAGGGCTGGGTCAGTTCATTGTCTCTTGTATTGCCAAAGGTTCCTGTGTTCTTGTTTTCAAGTTGCAGTGTTCCAAGACTGACCCAGGCTTCTGACCCTGGCTTTGTTCATCGTTAACTCTGACTTCTGGAATCCCTGACTACAGCTTCACCTCAACAATTCTTTGGTTAATTCCTGTCAAGCCCCTGTGCACAGATTCACAGCCCAGGTAGCTTTTTACCTTGTTACTGTGGGCTGTGTGTATTTGCAAGGGTGAGCATACATCTCTGCACTATGGACTCCAACCAAGTTAAGCCCTTACATCCAGATAGATTCTGAGACTTATGAAGAGCTGGAGGAGAACATTGGTCTGCTGCATTGCACACTGAGACATTTAGTCCCTTGGAGAGACTACTGCACTCCGGAGGATATCTGCAGAACTATAGATCCCAATAGACTGGGAGACACCAGAGAAGAGTAGATCTTTTTACTGTACTGCTCAGGAAAGTTCATGGCTTTTTGGCACCCAGGATCCCGAGGAGTAAGGACTTCTGTCAGTCCGCTCCTCTCAACCCAGAAGCCAGTTTGGGAGGGGAACTTGGCACCAGACCAAGGAAGGAAGCGGACATCCAGGCTTGAGTCCACAGACATTCACCTTCTAGTTAGGCAGGAACAGCACCATCTTCAGCCACACAGAGCAGATTTGCCAGTCTTCATCTGCATCTACAGACATACAGAGCGGGTTCGCCGGAGTCATTCCATCTATCCATGAGAGGTCCCTCCTCCATCGGTACCTACAGCTAAAATGCAGGATTGGTAGGAGGGTTGTCAACCCACCAAACACTCTGCATCACAAAACCAAGCAAGACTCTAGCTAACACAGTTGCCACCCGGTTCCTTAAACACTACTGTACTTATGCAGCATCTCATTGAGTAGTGCCACATCACATTTTCCTCTGGATTACCCTTAGATCCACTTAGATCCACTTAACCCCTCCCTGCACTTGTTGCTTGCACTTTTCATTACTATTAAGCCTTGTTCAACTTATTCCTGCCAGAGCTCTTCCTCAAGTCCCTGTCATGAACTAGGAGTGTATGGAAGCCACTCAATTTCACCATTAGTGTGTCACCAAAATGGCCCTAACCATGCCGGCAGAAATATCTATTGTTTGAAATTTATTTGAAGATTATTCCTCCCTGTTTCATAGTATTTACATAGATTGTATCACATTTTACCTTCCTGGAACACTAAAGTCCTGCAGGCAGACTTGAACCTAGCAAAGTTACTCCAAAGTAGCATAGCCTCTGGGGGTTTATACTATTTGTTTTTGGCTGCTGTTATGTTATTCTAGCTGACTCTGTTACAATTTAAGCTGATTGGTAAAACCTGGGTCCAGTTATATCCAGGTCCTTAAGGGTATCTTAAGTGTATTACTACCATTGTTATTCAGTTCACCCCTACACCTCTACCTGCCTTTACTCACCTTTACAAACTAGTTTGTTTTACCAATTGGTCTAGTGCTTGCATTCTTTAAAATAGCATTAAAGCCGGGTATTAATGTCACTTTCGGTGATTCCTCTGTAAAATTGTGTCTCTGTGTACTCAGCCTGGTGGGTCAGAGGGAATAAGGTCTTTGAAAAGGTTGAAGACAGAAACAGAGGACCCTTCGGGAATAGCGATACAGGCAGATAAAGCAATTCAGTTTTGTCATAGATATTCACTGACCTGTCACTGCATAGTAAAGGAATCAAGGCGTACTGCTGCATGATGTCATATAAATGTTCTCTCCTCCAGCAGCAAGCCTCCTGTGTAAGATTGCCAAGATTATGCAATATGGTTAGAATAATGTAACAGGGTGCCCCTTACACTACTTTCACAGTGGGTGAAAAAAGGCTCTAGTGTTGGCGGTCAGTGGGAGAAAAAATACCTTCATTGGAAATAACTCATTGTCAATTCCTCAGGTTGTCAGTGAATGTAAAAAATCCACCATCAAACCTGAGATCAAATACCCTGCAGCACTCAAACTAGAAACATATTAAAATAAACAGTATCTTAAAAGTGAGTACACCCCTCACATGTTTGTAAATATTTTATTATATCTTTTCATGTGACAACACTGAAGAAATTACACTTTACTACAATGTAAAGTAGTGAGCGTACATCTTGTATAACAGTGTAAATTTGCTGTCCCATCAAAATAATGTAACACACAGCCATTAATGTCTAAACCGCTGGCAACAAATGTGATTACACCCCTAAGTGAAAATGTGCAAATTGGGCCCAATTAGTCACGCCGGTCCAATGCTGGGACGTCAATTCTAGGAGGCGGGACTGAGCATGACTGCAAGCCGAGCCCAGTACACAGGAGATCCAGCTCAATTTCGGCAGCGTTTGTCCCTCCTTCCCCTCGGTGGCAGCCTATATCGGAGTATAACACATTTCCCCCTATTTTAAGCTGGGAAAAGTGTGTGTTATACGCCGATAAATACGGTTAATAGGAAGATTTGTTTCATCTCTGTGTATCATCTGAGGCTGTTCACTTCACTGGTTATATGTGAGGGTTTACATCTACTTTAAGTTTATGCAAAGTGTCAATATTTGCAGTGTTGATCCTTCTTTTTCAAGACCTCTGCAATTCGCCCTGGCATGTTGTCAATCAACTTCTGGGCCACATCCTGACTGATGGCAGCCCATTCTTGCATAATTAATGCTTAGTTTGTCAGAATTTGCATGGGGTATTTTTTGTTCTCCCACCTTCTTGAGGGTTGACCACAAGTTCTCAATGGTATTAAGGTCTGGTGAGTTTCATGCCCATGGATCCACAATTTTGATGTTTTGTTTCCGACGCCACTTAGTTATAACTTTTGCCTTATGGCAAGGTGCTCCATCATGCTGGAAAAAGCATTGTTCCTTTCCAAACTGTTCTTGGATGGTTGAGAGAAGTTGTTCTCGGAGGATGTATTTGTATCATTCTTTATTCATGGCTGTGTTCTTAGGCAAAATTGTGAGTGAGCCCATTCCCTTGGCTGAGAAGTAACCACACACATGAATGGTCTCAGGATGCTTTACTGTTGGCATGACACAAGACTGATGGTAGTGCTCACCTTTTCTTCTCCAGACAAGGTTTTTTCCAGATGCCCCAAACAATAGGAAAGGGGATTCATCAGAGAAAATTACTTTACCCCAGTCCTCAGCAGTCCAACCCCTGTACCTTTTGCAGAATATCAGTCTGTCATTGATGTTTTTCCTGGAGAGAAGTGGCTTCTTTGTTGCCCTTCTTGACACCAGGTCATCCTCCAAATGTCTTTTCCTCACTGTGCGTACAGATGCACTCACACCTGTCTGCTGCCATTCCTAAGCAAGCTCTGCACTGGTGGTGCCCCGATCCCGCAGCAGAATCAACTGTAGGAGACGGTCCTGTCGCTTGTTGGACTTTCTTGTACGCCCTGAAGCCTTCTTCACAAATGCAGTGGAAATGCTTTTTATGAGATTAAGTTTATTTTCATGGCAAAGAGGGACTTGCAATTAATTGCAATTCATCTGATCACTCTTTATAACATTCTGGAGTATATGCAAATTGCCATCATAAAAACTGAGGCAGCAACTTTGTGAAAATTAATATTTGTGTCATTCTCAAAACTTTTGGCCACGACTGTATTGTACTAGTCTAGCTTCAGATATGTTTCTTTTAAATGTATAATCTTTTAAATAGTTGATTTATAAATGTGTCGTGTAATATAAATATATATATATACACACACACAAATAAATATACATTACATGACAACGGCTTTCTAGATAACTCTGGGTTGCTAAATAAGCACACACACTGGGGATGATTTACTAAAACTGGCAAATGCAAAATCTGATGCAGAGCTGCATAGAAACCAATTAGCTAGCATCAGTCAGATCTCCCAATACATTTTTCATGTTTCTACATGATTTTTTGAGATTGATAATCTCTTATTTTATATTACTTTGTCTTATTACTCATATTGGTTTTAGATCTTTCCCAAATATTATTAAGAACACCTTTTTTTAGCCACTATACCGACCCTTGGAGTGTATGCTATATTCTATTTTATATTTTATAGTGAAGCAATCTCCACATTTGTACTTTGTGATGTTATCTCTAAATTTTGATAAAAATGAATAAAACTAATTTGAAAGAAACCAATAAGCTTCCAGTTCTTTTGTCAAAACCTAATTGAACAAGCTGAAGTTAGGCTTGATTCACACCTATGCATTTTTAGTGCTTTTTGCATTTTACAGTTTTGCACTACATAAGGCGTTCCATAGGAAACCATGTTAAATGGACTGTAGTTCAAATCTGCAAAATACAAAAAACACTAAGAATGCATAGGTGTGACTCAAGCCTTAGAAGCTGATTGGCTACCATGCACAGTCAGCTGCACAAGATTTTGCACTCTCCAGTTTTAGTAAATCAACCCCGCTGCTTTTTATACAGTACAGCTGCCTACTCATTAGTCACTGCTTCAGCAACCCACTGAGTTCTGTATAGACAACAGACTTCTTACAGGCTTTACATCAAAGAAGCAGGACGTGAGTCTGAAAAATGTGCAAGGACTAGAGTTGCACTTGCTGGCTCAAAATAGCGCAAAAATATTAAAATGTAAA
This sequence comes from Lithobates sylvaticus, assembly GCA_028564925.1. Classification (NCBI taxonomy): domain Eukaryota; kingdom Metazoa; phylum Chordata; class Amphibia; order Anura; family Ranidae; genus Lithobates; species Lithobates sylvaticus. Next base: position 357,262,532 of record CM053026.1, on the reverse strand, counting down.
ATGTTATACTTACCTGTAAAAAAGAAAAACATTCCATTATGCATAGCCTCTAAAGGGAAGTCACATGTTTGTGCACTACCATTCCTCCCCGAGAACATCCACTCATAGATCACAGTGACATTTCGGAGAACCCTTCTTTGCTAGGTGTGTCATAACCAGTGATGTAAGTAACTGAGTTAAAATAAACAGAGTTACTTAACGCAGTTACTTTAGAGGGTAACGAGTAATCTAACTGATTACTTTTCCCCTCATGGTAACGCAGTTCCCATTACTTGGGCGGCGTTACCGAAATTACATCTACTGCCACTAGATGGCAGTAGTGTAATTCCGGTGTCCTGCCAAAAAAGTTTGCCCACCGTATAAGGATCCCCTATACTGAGCTTGCGCAGTACGAAGGACTACGGAGCTTACGAAAATTGCAGAACCTAAATAGCTCTGAGTGAACTCTACACCGCGCAGGCGCAGTTAACATGTAATTGTACGAGGCGATGCCGCATGCTCCTGATGCTCGTGCTACTCTGCAAGGGGCGTCTATCGTGTAACTAAGGGGTGGGTCTAGTATTACTGTAACCAAGGGGCGCATTTATTATTATTGTTATATATTGAGCTCTGCCCATTAATTTAACATTCGCCCTCTTCTGTAGCCATCCGCCCCTTACACGATATAATAACAATAGACTCGCCCCTTGCTTACACGCTATAACAGATCTGCCCCTTGGTTAGAGTAATAATAGAGCAGCCCCTTGGTTACACGATATATAACAATAATAATAAATGCGCCCCTTGCTTACAGTAATACTAGACCCGCCCCTTAGTTACACGTATAGAATATTAGAAAAAAAGTCACAGTTACTTTGCTGCGTAACTAATTACTTTTCCAATGTAGTAACTGAGTTACTAACGCAATTACTTTTTGGGAGAAGTAATTTGTAACTTAAGTAATTACTTTTTTAAAGTAAGATGACCAACACTGGTCATAACTTGAGGAAGTTCAAAGTTATTTACATGGGTGAATAAACTTGTTAGAAAGATGCAGCTCAGTCCATTCTAATACATCAACCAAGTTACAATGCATGGCTTACCATAATAACATGCAGTTTACTATTTTGCCAACTGTGTATAGAAAAAAGACAATAAATAATTGAATGTCCAAATGGAACATTTACGCATTTAAATCTTTATATGTTTCCCTTGAGCACTTTATGTTCAAGCTATATGGTCATGAACATCTTACATGGATTGAAAGCAGGAAACATAAATCCTTTATTAACCCTGCTTAGAATTGAACAGTATAGTTTTATAGTTTGAAACTCAATTTCCTTTTAAAGCAAGCATTGTATTAATTGTGATGACCTCTCTTATATTGGAATAGACCTTCTAATACAGTTCCTAGTGAAAGGGATTAGAATTATAATAAATATTGTATTGTAATGTGTTCACAATAAAGAGTTACTGAGTTAATATGAATTGATATAAGGTTTTTATTGTCATTTGGCACTACAACTACAATAAATCATGAATACAATATGGTACTTTCTCCTAATGCCATAATTGGAACCCTGGAGCCATTCTGTGTAAACAATGATGCCATTTAACTTTCTATGATCAGATCTACAGTATATACCTACTGTAAATGTCTTGCTATTAATTCTGTTTTCACCCTTTTTCCCAAAGTTCCAGTTCCTTTCCTTTGTTTCATTTTTTTGTATTGTGTTTTGTGTCTTTTTATGTGTTTTATTTAGCTTAGGTTTCCACATCTTGTTGTGAAGTTATTGCCCTGCTTAGCTTTGTGTCATCAGCAAACATTGAGATTGAGCTATTTATTCCATCCTCTATATCATTTATGAATAAATTAAACAGAATTGGTCCCAGGACAGATACTTGGGGGACCCGGCTTACCACACCAGACCATTCTGAGTGCTCACTATTTATCATATTTGGACACGCCCCTGTAACAATTTCTCTATCCAGGTACATACCCTATGGTCCATGCCTACAGATCTCAGTTTGTAAAGTAAACATTTATGGGGGACTGTATCCAATGCCTTTGCAAAATCCAGCTGTACCATGTCCAAAGGCTTTCCTTTATCTAGATTGCAGCTCACTTCCTCATAGAATTCTAACAGATTGATCTGGCAAGTACGATCCTTCTTGAATCCATGCTGATTACTAGGGATAAGCCTGCAGTTCGAGTGAAACATAAGTTTGACTCGAACATCAGGTGTTCGTTTGTTTTAAAACGAACCGGACATATGGGGCGTTCGCAGGAAATTTGAGAGCCGCGGAATGTCTCATAATGCACTGCAAGATGTCAGTTTATTGCTGTATGATGATTGGCCAAAGCATGCACCTGACCTGAATACTTTGGCCAATCACAGCACGCTCTGCTGAGAGAGCCATAATTGGCCAAAGGCAGGGTGCTCATGGCTCAGGAGGCTAAGTCCTAGCACAACACTATATAAGGCTGCTGCTCACACGGCGGCAGTATAGTGTAATGAATGAAGAGAGATTAGGCAGCTTAGTTAGTGGCGTGCAGGCAGTGTATTTGATATATATGTAGGAAGGCCAGTATGGTGGCCTGAATTTATGGGAGGAGCCCGGGGGGAATTTAACCAGCCAACTCGACTGGGGTCTTTGTCGGTTTCCTGTGCGCGATACTACGTCACTAGGCCGACCATTCGAAATTCATTAGCGTTTGTGAGTTCCGTCTCTGAATGTCTCGAGGTTTTTCGTTCCCGATCGTGATTTTGTACAACATGTCTGGCTCGGCTGTCGCAGGTAGGGTTTTCGTTTGACCTTCATTTCATGCATTTCTTTAGATGTCTTGTCACAAACCTCGATATCGTAACTTGCGAGTCATTCGCTAGAAACCCTACATGTAGCCGTGTTGTTAGCCACTCACTCGCACCGCTATTATAACCAACATTTCTTTATTTCAGACAGGTCGTTGCGAGTCGCAAATCCCGGCAAACCGATTTGTGCCTCTGTCATGGCTAAATCATTTCAATCATTTCACTAATTTCTCTGTCACCTACCACGCTCCGATTCAAATCTAGTGGCATTCGCGATGCACCGATTCGTCCCAGTGTGCCCCAGTTGTTTTTTCGGCCTCATTTCAGTACATGCTCCAGAGTCTGGTTCGTTGTCAGTTGCAGCTTTCCGCTCACCGATTCATGCCTCTGCCATGGCAAAACATTTCACTGTCACGCATCACGTCCGTATTCGAATCTAGTTGCATCCTTATGCACCGATTCGTCCTGGCTTGCCCCAGTTGGTTTTTGGCCTCATTTCAGTACATGCTCCAGAGCCCGCTTCGTTGTCGCAGTTGTTCGGTTCACCGATTCTCTGTCATGGCAATCATTTCACTGTCACGTATAACGTTCCGATTCGAATCCAGTTGTGATGCACCGATTCGTTCCAGCGTGCCCCAGGTGTTTTTTGACCTCATTTCAGTACATGCTCCAGAGTCCGGTTCGTTGCCAGTCACAGTTGCGGCTGACCGATTTGTGCCTCTGTCATGGCAAACATTTCATTCATTTCACTGCCACGCACCGCTCTCCGATTCAAATCCAGTCGCATCCGTGATGCACCGATTCGTTCTGGCGTGCCCCATTTGTTTTGGCCTCATTTCAGTACATGCTCCAGAGTCTGGTTCGTTGTCAGTCGCAGTCGCGGCACAACCGTTTTGTGCCTCTGTCATGGCAAAAAAAAAAATTTCATTAATTTAATTTCACCGTCACGTACCACACTCCGTTTCGAATCCAGTGGAATCCGTGATGCATCGATTTGTCTCGGCGTGCCCCAGTTGGCTTGGCCTCATTTCATTTTATGCTCCACAGTTCGACTCATTGCTTGTTGCAGTCGCGGCACCGATTCGTGCCTGTATCATGGCATAAACATTTCACTCATTTCTTTTTCATGGAACTGTCGCGTCAAATCAAAAGACTCCAAACTCCATAGGCTTCGCTGCAATTTTTGGCCACCATTGGTTTGCAGGACCCTGACCTTCACAGATACTATTAATCCAGACTTCCTCCCTCTTCGAGCTCTACCCAATCGTGGCTAGGGATGAGCCGAACACCCCCGGGTTCGGTTCGCACCAGAACCTTCGAACCGACCGAAAGTTCGCGCGAATTTTCGAACCCTATACGTTATAATGGACGCGAACGTTCGAAATCAAAAGTGCTAATTACAACGGCCAATATGCATGTTAATGTCATAAAACAGGTTTGGGGACCCGGGTCCTGCCCCAGGGGACATATATCAATGCAAAAAGAACTTTTAAAAACTAACGTTTTTTCGGGAGCAGTCATTTTAATGATGCATAAAGTGAAAAAAAAAAAGTGAAATTTTCCTTTAAATATGGTACCTGGGGGGTGTCTAAAGTATGCCTGTGAAGTGGCATGTGTTTCCCGTGTTTAGAACTGTCCTTGCACAAAATGACATTTGTAAAGGAAAAAAAGAAGCCATTTAAAACCACTTGCGGCTTTAGGTTTGTTCTTAAGTAGAATCTGAACAGGTACATTATGAAGTGTAGCTCCATCCCAAAAAAATCTATTTTTAAGCTTTTTGGAGAACATAGGGAGGGGTTATCACCCCTGTAACATTTGCTGTCTTTGCACATCTGTTCAGAACATGTCACCTCACTTTCCGTCCCAATGACAAATGTTTTTGGAAAAAGTGGGGTTTTAATTGAAACAAGGATTGGTGATAAAGTATCAGTAGAGAGGAGATACCTTTTTCCCAAATTAAATCTAACAGGATAGAATTTCCCTTCCTAGGGGTAGATTTCCTCTCACTTCCTGTTTTCTCTTTCCATTTGCAAGTAGGAGTCGTTTGTAAGTTGGATGTTTGAAAGTAGGGGCCTGGCGTATATACTCTGCAGAAATTTGCCCTATTAGATGTTGGTGTAGCCACAAGACTGGTGGGCACAGGAATGGGCCCTGCTGTGAGTTAATAGATCAAGATTTGTAATTGCATGCACCTGTTGAACAGGGCAGAAAAATTGGGGGTGGTGGTGGTGGACGGTGTTGCCACAAGACTGTAAGCTCTCACAGTTACTCTTGGTGGGCGCAGGAATGGGCCCTGCTGTGAGTTATTAGATCAAGATTTGTAATTGCAAGCACCTGATGAACAGGGCAGAAAAATTGGGCCTTTGGCGGTGGTGGTGGACGGTGTTGCCACAAGACTGTAGGCCCTCATAGTTACTCTTGGTGGGCGCAGGAATGGGCCCTGCTGTGAGTTATTAGATCAAGATTTGTAATTGCAAGCACCTGATGAACAGGGCAGAAAAATTGGGCCTTTGGCGGTGGTGGTGGACGGTGTTGCCACAAGACTGTAAGCTCTCACAGTTACTCTTGGTGGGCGCAAGAATGGGCCCTGCTGTGAGTTATTAGATCAAGATTTGTAATTGCATGCACCTGTTGAACAGGGCAGAAAAATTGGGGGTGGTGGTGGTGGTGGACGGTGTTGCCACAAGACTGTAAGCTCTCACAGTTACTCTTGGTGGGCGCAGGAATGGGCCCTGCTGTGAGTTATTAGATCAAGATTTGTAATTGCAAGCACCTGATGAACAGGGCAGAAAAATTGGGCCTTTGGCGGTGGTGGTGGACGGTGTTGCCACAAGACTGTAAGCTCTCACAGTTACTCTTGGTGGGCGCAGGAATGGGCCCTGCTGTGTGTTATTAGATCAAGATTTGTAATTGCAAGCACCTGATGAACAGGGCAGAAAAATTGGGCCTTTGGCGGTGGTGGTGGACGGTGTTGCCACAAGACTGTAGGCCCTCATAGTTACTCTTGGTGGGCGCAGGAATGGGCCCTGCTGTGAACTAGATTTGTAATTACCCGCCCCTGTTAAACAGGGGCTGAAAAATTGTGCCTTAGGCACTGGTGCTGGTGCCACAACACTGCAACCCCTCACAGATACTGTACTTGGAGCACAGCAGTCACACGTGTTGCGAAGCATTTTTTTTAAAAATTGTAATTACCCGCCCCTGTTAAACAGGGGCTGAAAAATTGTGCCTTAGGCACTGGTGCTGGTGCCATAACACTGCAACCCCTCACAGATACTGTACTTGGAGCACAGCAGTCACACGTGTTGCGAAGCATTTTTTTTAAAAATTGTAATTACCCGCCCCTGTTAAACAGGGGCTGAAAAATTGTGCCTTAGGCACTGGTGCTGGTGCCACAACACTGCAACCCCTCACAGATACTGTACTTGGAGCACAGCAGTCACACGTGTTGCGAAGCATTTTTAAAAAAAATTGTAATTACCCGCCCCTGTTAAACAGGGCTGAAAAATTGTGCCTTAGGCACTGGTGCTGGTGCCACAACACTGCAACCCCTCACAGATACTGTACTTGGAGCACAGCAGTCACACGTGTTGCGAAGCATTTTTTTAAAAAATTGTAAGTACACGCCCCTGTTAAACAGGGGCTGAAAAATTTGCCTTAGGCACTGGTGCTGGTGCCACAACACTGCAACCCCTCACAGATACTGTACTTGGAGCACAGCAGTCACACGTGTTGCGAAGCATTTTTTTAAAAAATTGTAAGTACACGCCCCTGTTAAACAGGGGCTGAAAAATTTGCCTTAGGCACTGGTGCTGGTGCCTAGACATGGGAACTGACAAAAAATTCGTTTCGTTTCGTTTCGTCCCGTTTCGTATATAAAAAAATTCGTAATTCGTAATTCGTGTACGAAATTCCGTTCGAATTCGTACGAAATACGAAATTCGGACGAATCGTAATTTTTTTTACGAATCGTTAGTAAAGTTACGAATCGTTACGAATCGTTACGAATCGTTAACGCGGCTAATGAATTGTTGGTTCTCATAACACAGAGAACAATTCGAATCCAACTACAAATATCGAATTTCAATTTCAAGTTACGAATCGTTACGAATAGTTACGAATCGTTATGAATAGTTACGAATCGTTAGTAAATCCAACTACCAATATCGAATTTCAACTAATTTGAACGAAATTATTATAGCAGATATAACGAATGAATTCGAATGACAAAGTGTCATTTTTGCAGAAAAAAAAAAAGCGTAGGGGTCCCCCCAAATTCAATAACCAGGCCCTTCAGGTCTGGGATGGATTTTAAGGGGAACCCCGGCAAAAAAAAAAAAAAAAAAAATGGCGTGGGGTCCCCCTCAAATTCCATACCAGACCCTTTATCCGAGCACGCAACCTGGCAGGCCGCAGGAAAGGAGGGGGGGACGAGAGCGGCCCCCCCTCCCACCTGAACCGTACCAGGCCACATGCCCTCAACATTGGGAGGGTGCTTTGGGGTCCCCCCCAAAGCACCTTGTCCCCATGTTGATGAGGACAAGGGCCTCATCCCCACAACCCTGGCCGGTGGTTGTGGGGGTCTGCGGGCGGGGGGCTTATCGGAATCTGGAAGCCCCCTTTAACAAGGGGACCCCCAGATCCCGCCCCCCCCCCCTGTGTGAAATGGTAAGGGGGTACAAAAGTACCCCTACCATTTCACCAAAAAAGTGTCAAAAATGGTAAAAATTACAGGAGACGGTCTTTGACAATTCCTTTATTAAAATCTTCTTTCTTCTGGTCTTCCTTTCTTCATCTTCTCCTTCCGGCATCTTCTTCCATCTTCTTCTTCCTTCGATTCGCTTCTTCTTCCTCCGGTCTTCTCGTCCTTCTCGTCCGGCGTCGTCCTTCTCGTCCGGCATTGTCGTCTCTTCTCGCAGGCCGCTCCTCGCAATGGGAGGCTCCCGCTCTGTGAGGCTCCGCTCCGGGTGACAGGTCTTTTATAACGAAGGCACCTGGTGACCCCGCCCCCTCTGACGCACGGGGACGTCATGTGGAATTCCCTATGGCTTTCCCCGTGCGTCAGAGGGGGAGGGGTCACCAGCTGCCTTCGTTATACAAGACCTGTCACCCGGAGCGGAGCCTCACAGAGCGGGAGCCTCCCATTGCGAGGAGCGGCCTGCGAGAAGAGACGACGATGCCGGACGAGAAGGACGACGCCGGACGAGAAGGACGAGAAGACCGGAGGAAGAAGAAGCGAATCGAAGGAAGAAGAAGATGGAAGAAGATGCCGGAAGGAGAAGATGAAGAAGGAAGACCAGAAGAAAGAAGAAAGAAGATTTTAATAAAGGAATTGTCAAAGACTGTCTCCTGTCATTTTTACAATTTTTGACACTTTTTTGGTGAAATGGTAGGGGTACTTTTGTACCCCCTTACCATTTCACACAGGGGGGGGGGGCGGGATCTGGGGGTCCCCTTGTTAAAGGGGGCTTCCAGATTCCGATAAGCCCCCCGCCCGCAGACCCCCACAACCACCGGGCACGGTTGTGGGGATGAGGCCCTTGTCCTCATCAACATGGGGACAAGGTGCTTTGGGGGGGACCCCAAAGCACCCTCCCAATGTTGAGGGCATGTGGCCTGGTACGGTTCAGGCGGGAGGGGGGGCCGCTCTCGTCCCCCCTCCTTTCCTGCGGCCTGCCAGGTTGCGTGCTCGGATAAGGGTCTGGTATGGATTTTATGGGGGACCCCACGCCATTTTTTTGGGCTAGGGTTCCCCTTAAAATCCATCCCAGACCTGAAGGGTCTGGGATGGATTTTGAGGGGGACCCTACGACATTTTTTTTTTTTTTTTGGCTGGGGTCCCCCTTAATATCCATCCCAGACCTGAAGGGCCTGGTTATTGAATTTGGGGGGACCCCTACGCTTTTTTTTATCAATGACTTCAATGAATGACAGTTCTCTGTATTACGGATCCAACAATTCATTTGCCGGCAAATAGCTGCGAGTGATTTTAAATAGCTTTTTTTTCCTGCAAAAATGACACTGTGCAGGAACATTTCTCTATATTAGATATACTGAATCTCGAAGCATTCGAAGCATTCGTTATATCCGCTATTATAATGTCTTTCATATTAGTTGAAATTAGATATTTGTTAGTTACAATACAACATTCGAATTGTTCTCTGTATTGCGGGAATCGGCAATTAGCCGCGAGTGATTTTAAATGTCTTTTTTTCCTGCAAAAAATGACACATTGTACAGAGAGAGTTCTAAACACAGGAAACCTGCGCCCTTCTATATACTATATACTCTATAGTATGCCTATGAAGGGGGGTCATGTTTCCCGTGTTTAGAACTGTCTCTGTACAATGTGTCATTTTTGCAGGAAAAAAAAAATATTTAAAATCACTCGCGGCTAATTGCCGATTCCCGTAATACAGAGAACAATTCGAATACAACAACTAACAAATATGTAATTTCAACTAACAGGAAAGAAATTATAATAGCGGATATAACAAATGCTTGGAATGATTCGAGATTCAGTATATCTAATATAGAGAACTGTCCCTGCACAGTGTCATTTTTGCAGGAAAAAAAAACTATTTAAAATCACGAGTCGCAGCTATTGCCGGCAAATGAATTGTTGGATCCGTAATACAGAGAACTGTCATTCATTGAAGTCATTGATAAAAAAAATGTGTAGGGGTCCCCCCAAATTCAATAACCAGGCCCTTCAGGTCTGGGATGGATATTAAGGGGGACCCCCAGCCAAAAAAAAAAAAAAAATGGCGTAGGGTCCCCCTCAAAATCCATACCAGACCCTTGAGGTCTGGGATGGATTTTAAGGGGAACCCTAGCCCAAAAAAATGGCGTGGGGTCCCCCATAAAATCCATACCAGACCCTTATCCGAGCACGCAACCTGGCAGGCCGCAGGAAAGGAGGGGGGGACGAGAGCGCCCCCCCCCCTCCCGCCTGAACCGTACCAGGCCACATGCCCTCAACATTGGGAGGGTGCTTTGGGGTCCCCCCCAAAGCACCTTGTCCCCATGTTGATGAGGACAAGGGCCTCATCCCCACAACCGTGCCCGGTGGTTGTGGGGGTCTGCGGGCAGGGGGCTTATCGGAATCTGGAAGCCCCCTTTAACAAGGGGACCCCCAGATCCCGGCCCCCCCCCCTGTGTGAAATGGTAAGGGGGTACAAAAGTACCCCTACCATTTCACCAAAAAAGTGTCAAAAATTGTAAAAATGACAGGAGACAGTCTTTGACAATTCCTTTATTAAAATCTTCTTTCTTCTTTCTTCTGGTCTTCCTTCTTCATCTTCTCCTTCCGGCATCTTCTTCCATCTTCTTCTTCCTTCGATTCGCTTCTTCTTCCTCCGGTCTTCTCGTCCTTCTCGTCCGGCGTCGTCCTTCTCGTCCGGCATCGTCGTCTCTTCTCGCAGGCCGCTCCTCGCAATGGGAGGCTCCCGCTCTGTGAGGCTCCGCTCCGGGTGACAGGTCTTGTATAACGAAGGCACCTGGTGACCCCGCCCCCTCTGACGTCATGGGGAAAGCCATAGGGAATTCCACATGACGTCCCCGTGCGTCAGAGGGGGCGGGGTCACCAGGTGCCTTCGTTATAAAAGACCTGTCACCCGGAGCGGAGCCTCACAGAGCGGGAGCCTCCCATTGCGAGGAGCGGCCTGCGAGAAGAGACGCCGATGCCGGACGAGAAGGACGACGCCGGACGAGAAGGACGAGAAGACCGGAGGAAGAAGAAGCGAATCGAAGGAAGAAGAAGATGGAAGAAGATGCCGGAAGGAGAAGATGAAGAAGGAAGACCAGAAGAAAGAAGAAAGAAGATTTTAATAAAGGAATTGTCAAAGACTGTCTCCTGTCATTTTTACCATTTTTGCCACTTTTTTGGTGAAATGGTAGGGGTATTTTTGTACCCCCTTACCATTTCACACAGGGGGGGGGGCGGGATCTGGGGGTCCCCTTGTTAAAGGGGGCTTCCAGATTCCGATAATCCCCCCGCCCGCAGACCCCCACAACCACCGGCCAGGGTTGTGGGGATGAGGCCCTTGTCCTCATCAACATGGGGACAAGGTGCTTTGGGGGGGACCCCAAAGCACCCTCCCAATGTTGAGGGCATGTGGCCTGGTACGGTTCAGGCGGGAGGGGGGGCCGCTCTCGTCCCCCCCTCCTTTCCTGCGGCCTGCCAGGTTGCGTGCTCGGATAAAGGGTCTGGTATGGATTTTGAGGGGGACCCCCACGCCATTTTTTTTTGGCCGGGGTTCCCCTTAAAATCCATCCCAGACCTGAAGGGTCTGGTATGGATATTTGGGGGGGACCCTACGCCATTTTTTTTTTTTTTTTTTGGCTGGGGTCCCCCTTAATATCCATACCAGACCTGAAGGGCCTGGTTATTGAATTTGGGGGGACCCCTACGCTTTTTTTTTTTTTTTATATCAATGAATGACTGTTTTTTAAATAGCTTTTTTTTCTGCAAAAATGACACTTTGTCATTCGAATTCATTCGAATGCATTCGAATTCATTCGAATGCATTCGAATTCATTCGTTATATCTGCTATAATAATTTCGTTTGAATTAGTTGAAATTTGATATTGGTAGTTGGATTCGAATAATTTGGAGCTGAAATTCGTAAACGGAATTTTTCCTGCAAAAATGACACTTTGTCATTCGAATTCATTCGAATCCATTCGAATTCATTCGAATTCATTCGAATTCATTCGAATCATTCGGCGACGAAATTCGTAAACGGAATTTCGTATTCCGTACGGAATTCGTAAAAAAAAAAATTCGTACTACAGATTCGTAAATTCGTACGAATTTCGAAAAATTCGTACGAATTTCGAAAAATTCGTACGAATTACGAATTCGTACGAAACGAATCGCACATGTCTACTGGTGCCACAACACTGCAACCCCTCACAGATACTGTACTTGGAGCACAGCAGTCACACGTGTTGCGAAGCATTTTTTTAAAAAATTGTAAGTACACGCCCCTGTTAAACAGGGGCTGAAAAATTTGCCTTAGGCACTGGTGCTGGTGCCACAACACTGCAACCCCTCACAGATACTGTACTTGGAGCACAGCAGTCACACGTGTTGCGAAGCATTTTTTTATAAAAATTGTATGTACACGCCCCTGTTAAACAGGGGCTGAAAAATTGTGCCTTAGGCACTGGTGTGGTGGCATGGATCATTGAGGAGGAGGAAGAGGATAGTCAGTGAACATAAGAGGACAGTCACTCAGCATCAGCATAGGCAGTCTTGAAGGGATGTGATATTAAAAATTATTTGGTTATATCCGCCTCAGGTGCCTGGTAGCTGGTGGTGATCCAAGACTGATTCATTTTGATGAAGGTCAGTCGATCAACCGAGGCGGTGGACAGGCGCACCCTATGATCGGTGACAAATCCTCCAGCAGCACTGAATGTGCGTTCGGAAAGAACGCTGGAGGCAGGACAGGCCAGTAGCTCAATTGCATACTGTGCAAGCTCTGGCCAGTGATCCATCCTCAGGACCCAGTAAGCCAGAGGATTTTCGGTGGGAAAGGTGTCCAAGTCTGACCTTGCCCCAAGGTATTCCTGCACCATGTACAGTGGTGTGAAAAAGTGTTTGCCCCCTTCCTCATTTCCTGTTCCTTTGCATGTTTGTCACACTTAAGTGTTTCGGAACATCAAACCAATTTAAACAATAGTCAAGGACAACACAAGTAAACACAAAATGCAATTTGTAAATGAAGGTGTTTATTATTAAAGGTGAAAAAAAATCCAAACCATCATGGCCCTGTGTGAAAAAGTGATTGCCCCCTAAACCTAATAACTGGTTGGGCCACCCTTAGCAGCAACAACTGGAACCAAGCGTTTGCGATAATGTGCAATGAGGCTTTTACAGCGTCCTGGAGGAATTTTGGCCCACTCATCTTTGCAGAATTGTCCTAATTCAGTTACATTAGAGGGTTTTCGAGCATGAACGGCCTTTTTAAGGTCATACCACAACATCTCAATAGGATTCAGGTCAGGACTTTGGCTAGGCCACTCCAAAGTCTTCATTTTGTTTTTCTTCAGCCATTCGGTGGTGGACTTGCTGGTGTGTTTAGGATCATTGTCCTTCTGCAGAACCCAAGTTCGTTTCAGCTTGAGTACACGAACAGATGGTCGGACATTCTCCTTCAGGATCTCTTGGTAGACAGCAGAATTCATAGTTCCTTTTATCACGGCAAGTCTTCCAGGTCCTGAAGCAGCAAAACAGCCCCAGACCATCACACTACCACCACCATATTTTACTGTTGGTATAATGTTCTTTTTCTGAAATGCAGTGTTCCTTCTACGCCAGATATACTTGGACACACACCTTCCAAAGAGTTCCACTTTTGTCTCATCGGTCCACAGAATGTTGTCCCAAAAGTCTTGGGGATCATCAAGATGTGTTGTGGAGAAATTGAGACGAGCTTTGATGTTCTTTTTGCTCAGCAGTGGTTTTCTCCTTGGAACTCTGCCATGCAGGCCATTTTTGCCCAGTCTTTTCCTGATGGTGGAGGCATGAACGCTGACCTTAACTGAGGCAAGTGAGGCCTGCAGTTCCTTGGACGTTGTTGTGGGGTCTTTTGTGACCTCTTGGATGAGTCGTCGCTGCGCTCTTGGGGTAATTTTGGGCGGCCGGCCACTCCTGGGAAGGTTCACCACTGTTCCATGTCTTCGCCATTTGTGGATAATGGCTCTCACTGTGGTTCGCTGGATTCCCAAAGCTTTGGAAATGGCTTTATAACCCTTTCCAGACTGATAGATCTCAATTACTTTCTTTCTCAATTGTTCCTGAATTTCTTTGGGTCTCGGCATGATGTGTAGCTTTTAAGGATCTTCTGGTGGACCTTACTGTGTCAAGCAGCTCCTATTTAAGTGATGCCTTGATTGTGAACAGGTGTGGCAATAATCAGGCCTGGGTGTGGCTAGAGAAATTGAACTCAGGTGTGGACAACCACAGTTATAGTATGTTTTAACAAGGGGGGCAATCACTTTTTCACACAGGGCCATTATGGTTTGGATTTTTTTTCACCTTTAATAATAAACACCTTCATTTACAAATTGCATTTTGTGTTTACTTGTGTTGTCCTTGACTATTGTTTAAATTGGTTTGATGTTCCGAAACACTTAAGTGTGACAAACATGCAAAGGAACAGGAAATGAGGAAGGGGGCAAACACTTTTTCACACCACTGTATATCAGACGCTGGCGATGGTTGCTGGAACCGATCATACCTTGGGGCTGCGGACTAAAAAATTGTCTGAACGCATCGGTCAGACGTCCACCTTCCCCACCGCTCCTTCTGCTACTGACCGAAGCCTCAGCAACTCGTCGCCCAGGACCAGGAGTTTGTAGCCTCCCAGTTTCTGGGAACGCGTTGCACAGACCTTTCTGCAAGGCCTCCCTGAGATGTCTCATCCTCTGCTCCCTCTGCGACGGCAAGATAAGGTCCGCAACCTTACCCTTGTACCGCGGATCAAGGAGAGTGGCCAGCCAGTAATGGTCCCTCTCCTTGATCCGAAGAACACGAGGATCCTTCCGCAGGCTTTGCAGGATCAGGGAGGCCATGCAGCGTAGGTTAGCTGAGGCATTCGGTCCGGAGTCTTCTGGGTCACTGAGGATGACATGATCGCCAGCCACCTCCTCCCAGCCACGTACAAGTCCACTGGTTTGTTGGGACTGTACATCATCCCTAAAAGACTGCTGCTGCTGATGCTGAGTGCCAGGCTCCACCTCCATGCTCACACAATCCTCCTCCTCCTCCTCCTCCTCCTCATCCTCTTCCTGTGTGATGGGTGGGACAGAAGGAACACTGTCCGGATAAAGGGGGCCTTGAGAGGCAAGGAAGTCCTCCTCTTCCTGCCTCTGTTCTGCCTCAAGTGCCCTGTCCATTATCCCACGCAGCGTATGCTCCAACAAGTGGACAAGAGGGACAGTGTCACTGATGCATGCACTGTCACTGCTCACCATCCTCGTGGCCTCCTCAAATGGTGAGAGGACAGTGCATGCATCCCTGATCATGCTCCACTGACGTGGGGAAAAAAAACCAAGCTCCCCTGACCCTGTCCTGGTGCCGTAGTCGCAAAGGTACTCATTGATGGCCCTCTGCTGCGTGTGCAGTCGCTGCAGCATGGCCAACGTTGAGTTCCACCTGGTGGGCATGTCACATATTAGGCGGTTCTTGGGCAGGTTCAGCTCCTTTTGCAGCTCAGTCAGCCGAGCACTGGCATTATAAGATCGGCGGAAATGCACACAGACTTTCCTGGCCTGCCTCAGGACATCCTGTAAGCCTGGGAACCTGCCCAAGAACCGCTGCACCACCAGGTTGAGGACGTGAGCCATGCAGGGCACATGGGTGAGCTGCCCCTGTCGCAGGGCGGAGAGGAGGTTGGTGCCATTGTCAGAAACGACCATTCCTGGCTTAAGCTGACGTGGCGTCAACCACCTCTCGGCCTGCCCCTGCAGAGCTGCCAGAACCTCTGGCCCAGTGTGGCTCCTGTCCCCCAAACACACCAGCGCAAGCACGGCATGGCATCTTTTTGCCTGCGTACTTGCGTAGCCCCTTGTACGCCTACGGAGCACCGCTGGTTCCAAGGACAGAGCACTGGAGGAAGAAGAAGAGGAGGGGGTGGAGGAGAGAGGTGTGTCACAACCAGTAGCAGTAGTAGCGTTTTGGAGGCGTGGTGGCGGAACAACCTCCAACACTACTGCACCTTGTCCTGCATCCCTCCCAGCTGCCAATAGAGTGACCCAATGGGCCGTGAAAGAAAGGTACCGTCCCTGTCCATGCCTGCTGGACCATGAGTCAGCGGTAATATGCACCTTACCGCTGACCGCCCTGTCCAGCGAGGCATGGACATTGCCCTCCACATGCCGGTAGAGAGACGGAATCGCCTTCCGTGAGAAAAAGTGGCGTTTGGGAACCTGCCACTGAGGAACCGCACATTGAACAAACTCACGGAAGGGGGCCGAGTCTACCAACTGAAAAGGCAGCAGTTGAAGTGCTAGCAATTTAGCCAAGCTAGCATTCAACCGCTGGGCATGTGGATGGCTGGGAGTGTACTTCTTTCTACAGTCCAGCAGCTGGGGCAGGGAAATTTGCCTGCTGCAATCGGACGTCGGTGTACTGCAAGTACTTGGTTGTGACACACCTAATTCTACACCTTCAGTCCTCTCAGAGCAGCTTTCAGAGAGGACTGAAGGTGTAGTGGGGATGGAGATCCCAGCTGATGAGGAGCAAGGAGAGGTCCGCTTAGTTCTTTGGTGTGGGTCTTTTATGTGTGCCTGCCAACGAGCTGCATGGCAGGTCGACATATGTCTGGTCATGCTTGTGGTGCCCAAGCGGCTGATGTTTTGGCCACGCGAGATTCGCTTCAGACAAATATTGCAAATAGCAGTGGTGCGATCTGATGCACTCGTCTCAAAAAAGGCCCACACCAAAGAACTTTTCTGATAACGTGCAGAGGCAGCGCCCTGCACAGGCGGAGCTCTGCGGTGTTGTACAGTTGCTGTGCTGGCCTCTACCTGGCCTCCAGGGGGCATCCTGCCTCGTTGGACATGTGACGCCGCATCCTCCTCCTCCTCGTCCTCCTCCTCATCCTCTCTCCCTTCAGGCACCCATGTGGAGTCAGTGACCTCATCATCCCCTCCCTCTTCACCACTAGAGCAAACCTGGCAGTAAGCTGCAGCTGGTGGAACAGTACTGCCAGATTCCTCAAGCTGGGTATCATCATCCGAGCCTTCGAATCGTTGGGCATCCTCCTGGAGCATGTACCCAACACTGTGCTCAAAGAGTTCGGGGGACTCCTCAGGAGGACATGGTGGGTCTAGGGAAGGGGTGGCTGATGATGCTCTGCCAGTACCCTGAGCCTGGGTGAGAGAGGATGAGGAGGATGAGGAGGGCTTGGTCATCCATTCTACCAAGCCTTCAGCATGATGCGGCTCCACATGTCCAGCTGCCGAAAACAAAGACGCGCGTGTCCCATGGCCACGTGCTGATGACGATGCACGACCACGTCCACGGCCACGGCCACGTCCACTAGAAACAGAGCCTGCCTGCCCTGTGTTCTTGGCTCTGCACGCTCTGCCTCCCCTTGGCGGTCTTCCAGCCATTGTAGTCGGTAGTCCTGTGGGTGCTGCTGAGAAGAAAATATAGGAGCTCTGTGTGATGCCACTAACACACTAGAAGTCCTATGGGTGCTTCTGCAAAGAAAATAGAGGAGCTCTGTGTGATGCCACTAACACACTAGAAGTCCTGTGGGTGCTGCTGAGAAGAAAATATAGGAGCTCTGTGTGATGCCACTAACACACTAGAAGTCCTATGGGTGCTTCTGCAAAGAAAATAGAGGAGCTCTGTGTGATGCCACTAACACACTAGAAGTCCTGTGGGTGCTGCTGAGAAGAAAATATAGGAGCTCTGTGTGATGCCACTAACACACTAGAAGTCCTATGGGTGCTTCTGCAAAGAAAATAGAGGAGCTCTGTGTGATGCCACTAACACACTCGAAGTCCTGTGGGTGCTGCTGAGAAGAAAATATAGGAGCTCTGTGTGATGCCACTAACACACTAGAAGTCCTATGGGTGCTTCTGCAAAGAAAATAGAGGAGCTCTGTGTGATGCCACTAACACACTAGAAGTCCTGTGGGTGCTTCTGCAAAGAAAATAGAGGAGCTCTGTGTGATGCCACTAACACACTAGAAGTCCTGTGGGTGCTGCTGAGAAGAAAATATAGGAGCTCTGTGTGATGCCACTAACACACTAGAAGTCCTATGGGTGCTTCTGCAAAGAAAATAGAGGAGCTCTGTGTGATGCCACTAACACACTCGAAGTCCTGTGGGTGCTGCTGAGAAGAAAATATAGGAGCTCTGTGTGATGCCACTAACACACTAGAAGTCCTATGGGTGCTTCTGCAAAGAAAATAGAGGAGCTCTGTGTGATGCCACTAACACACTAGAAGTCCTGTGGGTGCTGCTGAGAAGAAAATATAGGAGCTCTGTGTGATGCCACTAACACACTAGAAGTCCTATGGGTGCTTCTGCAAAGAAAATAGAGGAGCTCTGTGTGATGCCACTAACACACTAGAAGTCCTGTGGGTGCTGCTGAGAAGAAAATATAGGAGCTCTGTGTGATGCCACTAACACACTAGAAGTCCTGTGGGTGCTTCTGCAAAGAAAATAGAGGAGCTCTGTGTGATGGGACTAACACACTTCAAGTCCTATAGGTGCTTCTGGGAACAAAATATATGATCTCTGTGTGATGGGACTAACACACTTCAAGTCCTATAGGTGCTTCTGGGAAGAAAATATAGGTCTGTGTGATGGGACTAACACACTTCAAGTCCTATAGGTGCTTCTGGGAACAAAATATATGATCTCTGTGTGATGGGACTAACACACTTCAAGTCCTATAGGTGCTTCTGGGAACAAAATATATGATCTCTGTGTGATGGGACTAACACACTTCAAGTCCTATAGGTGCTTCTGGGAAGAAAATATAGGTCTGTGTGATGGGACTAACACACTTCAAGTCCTATAGGTGCTTCTGGGAACAAAATATATGATCTCTGTGTGATGGGACTAACACACTTCAAGTCCTATAGGTGCTTCTGGGAACAAAATATATGATCTCTGTGTGATGGGACTAACACACTTCAAGTCCTATAGGTGCTTCTGGGAAGAAAATGTAGGTCTGTGTGATGGGACTAACACACCTCAAGTCCTATAGGTGCCTCTGGGAACAAAATATATGATCTCTGTGTGATGGGACTAACACACTTCAAGTCCTATAGGTGCTTCTGGGAAGAAAATATAGGTCTGTGTGATGGGACTAACACACTTCAAGTCCTATAGGTGCTTCTGGGAACAAAATATATGATCTCTGTGTGATGGGACTAACACACTTCAAGTCCTATGGGTGCTTCTGGGAAGAAAATGTAGGTCTGTGTGATGGGACTAACACACTTCAAGTCCTATAGGTGCTTCTGGGAACAAAATATATGATCTCTGTGTGATGGGACTAACACACTTCAAGTCATATAGGTGCTTCTGGAAGAAAATATAGGTCTGTGTGATGGGACTAACACACTTCAAGTCCTATAGGTGCTTCTGGGAACAAAATATATGATCTCTGTGTGATGGGACTAACACACTTCAAGTCCTATGGGTGCTTCTGGGAAGAAAATGTAGGTCTGTGTGATGGGACTAACACACTTCAAGTCCTATAGGTGCCTCTGGGAACAAAATATATGATCTCTGTGTGATGGGACTAACACACTTCAAGTCCTATAGGTGCTTCTGGGAAGAAAATATAGGTCTGTGTGATGGGACTAACACACTTCAAGTCCTATAGGTGCTTCTGGGAACAAAATATATGATCTCTGTGTGATGGGACTAACACACTTCAAGTCCTATAGGTGCTTCTGGGAAGAAAATATAGGTCTGTGTGATGGGACTAACACACTTCAAGTCCTTTAGGTGCTTCTGGGAACAAAATATAGGATCTCTGTGTGATGGGACTAACACACTTCAAGTCCTATGGGTGCTTCTGGGAACAAAATATAGGTCTGTGTGATGGGACTAAGACACTTCAAGTCCTATAGGTGCTTCTGGGAACAAAATATATGATCTCTGTGTGATGGGACTAACACACTTCAAGTCCTATGGGTGCTTCTGGGAAGAAAATATAGGTCTGTGTGATGGGACTAACACACTTCAAGTCCTATAGGTGCTTCTGGGAACAAAATATATGATCTCTGTGTGATGGGACTAACACACTTCAAGTCCTATGGGTGCTTCTGGGAACAAAATATATGATCTCTGTGTGATGGGACTAACACACTTCAAGTCCTATAGGTGCTTCTGGGAAGAAAATATAGGTCTGTGTGATGGGACTAACACACTTCAAGTCCTATAGGTGCTTCTGGGAACAAAATATATGATCTCTGTGTGATGGGACTAACACACTTCAAGTCCTATAGGTGCTTCTGGGAACAAAATATATGATCTCTGTGTGATGGGACTAACACACTTCAAGTCCTATAGGTGCTTCTGGGAAGAAAATATAGGTCTGTGTGATGGGACTAACACACTTCAAGTCCTATAGGTGCTTCTGGGAACAAAATATAGGATCTCTGTGTGATGGGACTAACACACTTCAAGTCCTATAGGTGCTTCTGGGAAGAAAATGTAGGTCTGTGTGATGGGACTAACACACCTCAAGTCCTATAGGTGCCTCTGGGAACAAAATATATGATCTCTGTGTGATGGGACTAACACACTTCAAGTCCTATAGGTGCTTCTGGGAAGAAAATATAGGTCTGTGTGATGGGACTAACACACTTCAAGTCCTATAGGTGCTTCTGGGAACAAAATATATGATCTCTGTGTGATGGGACTAATACACTTCAAGTCCTATGGGTGCTTCTGGGAAGAAAATGTAGGTCTGTGTGATGGGACTAACACACTTCAAGTCCTATAGGTGCCTCTGGGAACAAAAATATATGATCTCTGTGTGATGGGACTAACACACTTCAAGTCCTATAGGTGCTTCTGGGAAGAAAATATAGGTCTGTGTGATGGGACTAACACACTTCAAGTCCTACAGGTGCTTCTGGGAACAAAATATATGATCTCTGTGTGATGGGACTAACACACTTCAAGTCCTATAGGTGCTTCTGGGAAGAAAATATAGGTCTGTGTGATGGGACTAACACACTTCAAGTCCTATAGGTGCTTCTGGGAACAAAATATATGATCTCTGTGTGATGGGACTAACACACTTCAAGTCCTATAGGTGCTTCTGGGAACAAAATATATGATCTCTGTGTGATGGGACTAACACACTTCAAGTCCTATAGGTGCTTCTGGGAAGAAAATATAGGAGCTCTGCCTGCCTGCCACGAACACACTACAAGTCCTATAGGTGCTTCTGGGAACAAAATATAGGAGCTCTGCCTGCCTGCCACGAACACACTACAAGTCCTATAGGTGCTTCTGGGAACAAAATATAGGAGCTCTGCCTGCCTGCCACGAACACACTACAAGTCCTATAGGTGCTTCTGGGAACAAAATATAGGAACTCTGCCTGCCTGCCACGAACACACTACAAGTCCTATAGGTGCTTCTGGGAACAAAATATAGGAGCTCTGCCTGCCTGCCACGAACACACTACAAGTCCTATAGGTGCTTCTGGGAACAAAATATAGGAGCTCTGCCTGCCTGCCACGAACACACTACAAGCCCCTCTTTCTAAATCAATCTTTCTAAATGAATCTATCTAACTCAATCTCTCTAAGTAAATCTCTCTAACTAACTAAATCCAGCAGAGTGTCACAGAACTATCCTGCTCTATCTACGCCGGAACAGCATGTGACCGGCGCAGACGGCGTGGCGGCCTTTTATAGGGGGGGCGTGTACTAAAGCCCCTGAGCTGTAATTGGCTACAGGCGTCCTGCCTGTAGCCAATTATGGCTCTTCAAGTTTCCGGCGCTGTGATTGGCCAAGCATGCGGGGTCACAGTGCATGCTTGGCCAATCATCAGCCAGCAATGCACTGCGCCGGCCGCGCCGGCCGCAATGCATTGCGGGGCCGCTCGCATCACACGAACGTGATGCGAGCGGCCAAAATAGTTCTGGGCTCGCCGAGCGAGCGAACACCCGGTGCTCGATGCGAACATGGGCATCGAGCACCGGGCCCATCCCTAATCGTGGCAGCCACCCAGCTCTGGGGTCATATCTGGACAGAACAAACCATAGGCTTCACCACCGACAATCAGGCCATGGCTGATATTATTAATAAAGGCAGGTCCAAGTCGCTCTCGGTTATGTCCTTCCTACGCAGGCTGGTACAGCTATCTCTGCAACATCAATTTAATGTCCACTGTACATTCATTGCTGGTAAATACAACCTTGCAGCAGACGCACGCCTTAATTTCACCTCCTACTTTCAGCAGGTTCCCGGAGCCAATCCAGTGTCAGCCCCTATCCCGGTTTGGTCTCAGCTGACCCTGGACTAGAGCAGCATCTGCATGGAGCAAGCCAGCTCATCAACCAGTCTCTGTCCCACAACACGCTAAGAGCTTACCATACAGCTTGGAATGTGTTTAACAAGTTCCTAGCAACCTGCTCAGCGGGAACATCAACAGATGTCAGGCACTTACTCGCCTTTGTCTCATATTGCCATAGTCAGTTGGCCCTATCCCACAATACTATCCAGCTATACTTGGCCAGCATCCAGCACTTTCTGGATCTACGAGATCCCGCAAAACCATCCGTTTTCGCATCCCATGCGACACGAGCCATCCTTTGCGGCATCCAGAAACAACAGCCGATAGTCAAGGCCGAACGTCTACCTATTACAAGTGCCATCTTTAGAGATATGTCTACTATGCTTGCCAGTTCTCCATTTGGTGTTCTCCCCAGCCTGGTCATACAAGCAGCCATCTACCTGGCCTACTACGGGTTCTTGCGGCCTAGTGAGTTCACCTGCAACAACTCTGCCGGCCAAGTCCTACGCAGACGTCACTTGGCTCACTATCAAGACCATTTCGCTCTCCACCTCACGGTATCTAAAACCCAGCAGGCAGGATCCGGGGTAGACATCCATCTCTATAAGACTAACAATATCTGGTGTCCACTGTCCAGTTACCGTGCTCAATCGTCTTCTCTCACTCCTGCCCGAACAGTCGGACACTAGTCCCCTTTCCGGTAAAACCTTTGAGTGCCTGCCAGTTCGTGAAACACGCAAGGATTCTTCTTCGCAACCTACACCTCAACCCCATTCAGTACTCAGGTCACTCTTTTCGTATCGGAGCAGCTGTGTCTCGGCATGGGGTCCCAGATCACGTTATTAAGAGAATAGACTGGTGGAAGTCTGCCTGCTTCACCCGGTACATCCCCAACCCCCAGGTGGAAATGTCACAAGCATTCACCAAACTCGCTCAATGAATAAGACTGAAAACTAATAAAGAACTTCACCCCTACCTGAATGTTTTTGCCCCCTTATTTTGGTATATCGTCCATTAGACCAGGGCCCACTTCAGGTCCATTTCATGTTGTAAGTCTTATGTTAAGTCAATCTTGTTCATATCCGTATCGGCCATAGGGCTTCAACTATATCTATATTTTATATATATATATATATATATATATATATATATATATATATATATATATATATGTGTGTGTGTGTGTGTGTGTGTGTGTGTGTGTGTGTGTGTGTGTGTGTGTGTGTGTGTGTGTGTGTGTTATATATATACTCTTGAATTTAGTGTAGATTAGATATTCAGTGTAGAATCTAAATTCAGTCAGTACAGGCAGTGCATTTGATATATATATAGTAACATGGGGGGCCATTAGCTCTCGTGGTAGATGCGTTTGTTAGTTATTCAAGCCAGTCAGGAACTATATTTAAGGGCATGGTAGCCCATTTTTATTAAAAAGGCAAATCAAAGTCTGTGACATAAAGGTTTCCCACACAGGGGTTCTTCTCCAGCAAATAAACACTCACAGAAAATGCTAGCCCACCTGGCTCTTTAGCAGTACCTCTGCGCTTTGTCCTGGTCACACAGACCACAGGATTTCCTCACTGTGGATGGATTCTCTTTAGCACCCACAGCTTTGCTCTGGCCTTAGTCCTCAGGCTGTTGCACTGCCTCTTGCAGTCGCATGTTCTGGCTGCCTCCTGCAACCTCTCTGACTCCTGGAGACCTCCTGTCTCTCTGGGTGTGGAGCAATCTCCAACTGGGAGCCATGAAGTCTTCCCATACCCTCATTATAAGTGCTGTGCTCACCTGAGCACACACCCTGCTGGTAATTTACAAAGTCTGGACACAGGGTTGGAGATCCCGTCCCACCCAAGACACTATGAAATCTCCAAACTACAGAGCCCCATGACCAAATACCAAAACCTGGAGAAAGCTGCAAAAGCAGTTTTCTCCAGTCCACATTTATGCTCTGTAGCCTTGCACCAAGCAAATGTGCATACCCTGTGTCCTCCAAATTATAAATTTTACCTAGACAGCATCTCCTACTGTCACAATCAATATATATATATATATATATTCGTTTAGTAGATTATCTTCAGTGTATAATCTATATTCAGGCAGTGTAGTATATATAATATAGTGTATTGTAGTGGTTAAGAGAAACCCTGCTCCAAAATAAAAAAATAAAACTGCATGGGGGTTCCCCCCCCCAAAAAAAATCCATACCAGGCCCACTTTTTTTTAATAAAGGAATTGTCCAAAACTGCCTCCTGTAATTTTTATTTTTTTTGGTAAGTCGATAGGGGTACAATATACCCCATACCCATTCACATAGGGGGGGTGGGATCTGGGGACCCCCTTGTTAAAGGGGGCTTCCAGATTCCGATAAGCCCCCTGCCCACAGTCCCCCACAACCACCGGGCAAGGATTGTGGGGCTGAGGCCCTTGTCCCCATCAACATGGGGACAAGGTGCATTGGGGGGGACCCCAAAGCACCCTCCCCATGTTGAGGGCATGTGGCCAGGTATGGTTCAGGAGGGAGGGTGCTCTCTCGTCCCCCCCTTTTTCTGCAGCCTGCCAGGTTGCATGCTTGGATAAGGGTCTGGTATGGATTTTGGGGGGGACCCCAACGCCATTTGTTTTTAATTTTGGTGCAGGGTTCCCCTTAATATCCATACCAGACCTGAAGGACCTGGTATGGATTTTGGGGGTACCCCCCATGATTTTTTATGTATATTGACAGGATCCGGCAATACATTACAGCTGTGAGCAATTTTAAATGACATTTTTTCCTTTAAAAAAGTAATTTTGCATCGGACTGTTATGAAAATGGGAAAAAATGCACTACTTTACAGGCAGACTAAGGAGACCCCCCAGGCACAATATTTAAAGGAATATTTCATTTTTATTGTTTCACTTTAAGCATTATTAAAATCACTGCTCCTGAAAAAAATGCAGTTTTTAAAACTTTTTTCTTCTTCTTTTTATGGCAATAACTTGCATATAAGCCTTTAAAATTAGCACTTTTGATTTTTCACATTCGTGACCCATATATTTTGGTTTCAAAATTTTTATTAGTAGAAAAAGATCACAGAACATAACAAGAAATAATCAGTGGTTGTGATACATCAAATATCTCACAATGCAAATAACAGAACACTTTTATAGCAATAATAGTGCATCTTTTGAGTGCTATGAGCGCACGTTATTATGAAACAAAAAAAAAAGGGGGTAGTAAGGCTAATGTAACAAAAACATCATGTGTCAAGAGGGGGTTTCACCAATACCTTATCAGTATGTAACATTAACCGAACTTTGTTAGGTCTAGGGGATATTAGACATGGGAGACATTTAACCTATTAGGCTTATTCTTGCTAAGGGAGTTTGTAAACAGACTTTTTTTGGCAAAGATTAAAGAGAAGAGGAGGTAGAGTAGAAAAAAGAAATGGGTAAGGAAGCGTCAGAGGGGAGTAGAAGAAGGAAAAGTAGGTCAGTGTCGACGGGACAGCGCAGGGACCGAGAGGACTACCACATCACTCAATATTGTTCATATAATGAATCATGGGATAAGGAGATTTGTGTCAAAATCTGCAGGTAGGTAATTATCCACCCACGGTGTCCATATTTTAGTGTGTTGGGGAATACGGTCTAGTATTGTGGCCTCAATCTTGCTGTGGATCATGGCTTGGGTTACTCTGTTTTTCATTTCTGCTATGTGGAGTTTTGGGGTTTTCCAGGCCCTGGCCATAGTCTGTTTAGCATGACCCATATATTTTAATGGTGTTTGCATGTTCGTAAATTTTTTTTGTCTGTTTGCATGTGCTGGTGTGAACCAAACCGGGGGGGGGGGGGGGGGGGGGGGAGTGTTCGACTCATCCCTACTAATACTAATAATACAGTTTTCATCAGCAAATTCATGGATATAGTCCCTGATCAGCCCCTCCAATAATTTACAAACTAATGATGTTAGGCTGACTGTAGTTATCAGGGATACATCTCGGCCCTTTTTTAAATATTGGTACCATGTTTGATTTTCTCCAATCAGCTGGTACCATTCCAGTCAGTGAACAGTCCATAAAAATACAATCAAAAGAAAGCTCTATTTGTGGGAAAAAAGGCTAAATACTGGGAAGCCAGCATGCATGGAATCCAGGAAGAAGGA
Source organism: Lithobates sylvaticus (assembly GCA_028564925.1). Lineage (NCBI taxonomy): Eukaryota > Metazoa > Chordata > Amphibia > Anura > Ranidae > Lithobates > Lithobates sylvaticus. The sequence continues at coordinate 357,236,582 of CM053026.1, read as the reverse complement.
CACTGTGGCTTCAGATGCCCACACTGGAGATGGCTGCGCTGTGCAGAAACTTCACAAAGTAAGAAAACAATGCTGCACAGATAGAAAACTGGGCATAGTTTAACGCATACCCTTGTTACATTGTACGAGGCATGAGTATTCTAGGGGTATTTTTATCTTAAAAAGTCATATTTCGGCCTGAACTCCACTTTAATTGGGAGATCTGAGCAGCTTGATAGTATTTAGCCAGGTTAAGGACCCCAAGGCCTCCTTGCAGTCTGTGTCTGTAAAGGGTGAAACACAACACTCTGGGACGCTGGTAAGCCCAGATGAAGGATAAAATCCTATTCTGCAATAAGTGTAAAAAAATAGAGTGGACATGGACTGGAAGGGTACGAAAATAGTAGGGAACTTTGGGGAGGATGGTCATCTTGACCACGTAAATGCGACCCATCCAGGACAATAAAGGGAACCGTCAAGATTGCATTAAGGATGTGAGTGATTGTAGTAAGGGATAGTAATTGGTTGTCTAGCACTAACTCCTGAAGGAGCTGCTGGTATTTGATTGGGCTTACTCTTACTTCACTGTTCCACCATGTCCGTCATAGGGGTCCCATTAAAGATTTATTTTCATAGATTTCAGCTCCGACACATAGTCTCTTTTTCCAATGCTTTATTTAAGAAAAGACATTCCAATAGAGGGATGGAGGGTTTAGGGGAATTCAGGTACCTTTTTATAATTGCAAGTCAGAGATACTTTCTTTGATCCAGAGGATAACAACTCTGCAACTGGATTCAGCAACCACCGGATAGGCCTCTCTCGCTGACCTAGCAGCCGATGCGATGCTCGGTTATAGTCTCTGCCACAGACTTTAAGATTCAGTTGAACTGTTACACAATCCTTTGCCACAGGATTGGGTAATTAGCGACTTTTTGCAATGTCAAGGCTTAATCACATAGCACCGGTTTCCTTTCTCTGAACCAGCGGTACTGTGTGGTAGGTGACCCGGGATGCATCCTGCAACTGAGTCTCCAGGCATCGGCCTTGTTGCTCGGTCCTCTCTCTGAAAAGTCCTCCCTTGGATCCTCCAGTCGCTTTGCTTCTTCCCGCAGGCAAGACAGCACAGGACCACCCCTGGATCGGTAGGCCCCAAGACTTTTGGGCCTACCTCTTCAGTAGCGACACATTGGGCTAGCCGGCTCCGAGACAACTTAGCGGGCAGCAATACACCTTAGGCCAGGAGGGCCATCAGGTCGGAACCACACCCGGTCATGGGGTCTGTCCCTTAAGTACCCCAGTTCCTACTCTTCACTCTCTTCTCCCAGAATGCACAGTGGGCAGACCACACCCACTGACTGTTTCTGGGTAAAGAGGCATTCAATACACCCAGCTTGTTGCGGTTTCCAACCTTGGCCGAAATAATAGGGCACCATCCCTAGGCCAAGGGGAAAACCACACAACCAGCCAAGCTGAAACAGAACCAGAATTTACAACAATATCAGTCTGAGCTAAACTACAGCTTCAGACAAACTACATTTCTATTTATTGCATCTGTATTAAAAATATCAGCGCTACAGTTGCAAAAAGTGATGAGTAATGAGAGGTCAGCCTGACACCAGGGTAATCCAAGGAGGAGGAATTCCAACGATATGGAAGAAAGGCTTGTAGCTGGGTCACCATTGAGGGAGGTAAGCAGAGTTCAGAAGTCAGTGCTAAGTGAGGCAGAGTTCAGAAGTCAGTGCTAAGTGAGGCAGAGTTCAGAGGTCAGTGCTAAGTGAGGCAGAGTTCAGAGGTCAGTGCTAAGTGAGGCAGAGTTCAGAGGTCAGTGCTAAGTGAGGCAGAGTTCAGGGGTCAGTGCTAAGTGAGGCAGAGTTCAGAAGTCAGTGCTAAGTGAGGCAGAGTTCAGAGGTCAGTGCTAAGTGAGGCAGAGTTCAGGGGTCAGTGCTAAGTGAGGCAGAGTTCAGGGGTCAGTGCTAAGTGAGGCAGAGTTCAGGGGTCAGTGCTAAGTGAGGCAGAGTTCAGGGGTCAGTGCTAAGTGAGGCAGAGTTCAGAAGTCAGTGCTAAGTGAGGCAGAGTTCAGAGGTCAGTGCTAAGTGAGGCAGAGTTCAGAGGTCAGTGCTAAGTGAGGCAGAGTTCAGGGGTCAGTGCTAAGTGAGGCAGAGTTAAGGGGTCAGTGCTAAGTGAGATAGAGGTCAGGGGTCAATACTAAGTGAGGCAGAGTTCAGAGGTCAGTGCTAAGTGAGGCAGAGTTCAGAGGTCAGTGCTAAGTGAGGCAGAAGTCAGTACTATGCAACAAAGAAAAAAAGAAGCAAATCCAGAGATGAACAAAAATGTGTTGGTTTATTGCAGAATCAAAGGTTAACAAACATGACACACAAGGGATGTATATGAGCAATGATTAAGCACTTTGTGTGAAACGCATCTGCTGAACAGTGTGGATCCCTCGTGTCTCATTTTTTTAACCTTTGATTCTACAATAAACCAACACATTTTTCTTCATCTCTGGATGTGCCATTTTTTCTCTTTGTTGCATGGATTTCTCAGGTTGCGGACCTTGGCAGGCGCCCAGTCTTGTTGCCACAGCAGTATCAAGAGATATTTATTTGCAAACAGCCTTGGAGCAGTGTATATTCTACTTCCCTTTTCCTTTAGAAGTCATTACTAAGAGAGGTAGAGTTCAGTGCTAAGTGACGTAGAGTTCAGAGGTCAGTGGTAAGTGAGGCAGAATTCAGAGGTCAGTGTTAAGTGACGTAGAGTTCAGAGGCCAGTGCTAATTGAGACAGAGTTCAGAGGTCAGAACTAAGTGAGGTAGAGGTCAATACTGAGTGAGGCAGAAGTCAGAGGTCAGTGCTAAGTGAGTCAGAGGTCAGTGCTAAGGGAGGCTCACCTCTACACTGCTGAACTGTGTTCTCTTTCTCCATGGGACTCTTCACTTTACTCAGGGTCAGTGTTGGTCATCTTACTTTAAAAAAGTAATTACTTAAGTTACAAATTACTTCTCCCAAAAAGTAATTGCGTTAGTAACTAACTCAGTTACTACTTTGGAAAAGTAATTAGTTATGCAGCAAAGTAACTGTGACCTTTTTTTCTAATATTCTATACGTGTAACTAAGGGGCGGGTCTAGTATTACTGTAAGCAAGGGGCGCATTTATTATTATTGTTATATATCATGTAACCAAGGGGCTGCTCTATTATTACCCTAACCAAGGGGCAGATCTGTTATAGCGTGTAAGCAAGGGGCGGGTCTATTATTATTATATTGTGTAAGGGGCGGATGGCTACAGAAGAGGGCGAATGTTAAATTAATGGGCAGAGCTCGATATATAACAATAATAATAAATGCGCCCCTTGGTTACAGTAATACTAGACCCACCCCTTAGTTACACGATAGACGCCCCTTGCAGAGTAGCATGAGCATCAGGAGCATGCGGCATCACCTCGTACAATTACATGTTAACTGCGCCTGCACGGTGTAGAGTTCACTCAGAGCTGTTTAGGTTCAGCAATTTTCGGAAGCTCCGTAGTCCTTCGTACTGCGCAAGCGCAGTACAGGGGATCCTTATACGGCGGGCAAACTTTTTCGGCAGGACACCGGAATTACACTATTGCCATCTAGTGGCGGTAGATGTAATTTCGGTAACGCCGCCCAAGTAATGGGAACTGCGTTACCATGAGGGGAAAAGTAATCAGTTAGATTGCTCGTTACCCTCTAAAGTAACTGCGTTAAGTAACTCCGTTTATTTTAACTCAGTTACTTACATCACTGCTCAGGGTACTGCAGTTCCTACTCTTCACTCTCTTCTCCAATTCCCTGGTCCAGTAGGTGGAGCTAAATTACAGCTACTCATAGCCCTGCCTACTGGGCCTGGGAAAAGTAGAAGGGGGAGAAGAGCCACAGCTGCAGTACCCTAAGTACTTTGAAGAGTGCCAGGCAGAAGAACAGAAGTAAGAAAATCTTCTTTCTGTGTCTTCCCTGCAGCTGTGCTTGCCACAGGCAGTTACAGATGAAACACAGTTTATGGGGGCAGGTACTAAATGATGTCACAGGGAAAAGGGGGCTATGATTGGCTTATATCCCCGCCCCCACTGCCATGCTACACTTTAGCACCTGCCCCCTCCTCTGTAGAAATCTAATCACAGCTCCACCTGTGCTGGCCTTTACTACCCACCCCCTCCCCGGAATAAACAGTGTTTCCTCTGTAGCTGCCTGTAACAAGCACAGCTGCAGGGGAGAGACAGAGGGACAGCACTTTACACCTTAGTGGAGCCGGATGCTGGACGTGTGCCGTCACTTGGCTCTGGAATTCAGCCTGGACTGAGGGACAGTCCCACCAAATCCAATTAAGGTGATTAAGGTGTGCACAGGCACAACCGGCACACCCTGTGCACACACGTCTATGACTATAAACAATCATAGAATGTAAAAAATAAATAAAAAATCTGATCAACTCCCCAGAGTGTAACAGTGTTACTGTGGTAACACTGTATTGCTCTGATCACAGTCTGTAAAAAAAAATGTAAACAGTCAGTGTCCCTAATCACCGCCACACCAGTTATATGATGACTCTGTACTGCACTGGTGACAGTATGTAAACATTTTTTTAAAAGAAATGTGTGTGTATTTTTTTTTCTTCATTTTCCCAAAAATTTTGACAAAAAATGACAACTTCGTAAAACGTGCCATGCCTCTTACTAAATACCTTAAGACTGTTTACTTTCCAAAAAGGTAATTTGGGGGATATTTGTACCTGGCGTTTTTGGGTCTCAAGAAATTAGATAGGCTGTCAGTACATTGATCGATTTTAATATATATATATATATACCATAGTTTATGGACTCTATAACTTTCCTACAGACTAAATAACATACACTGATCTGGGTTATTTTCACCAAAGAAATGTAGCAGTATACATTTCAGCTAAATTTATGAAGAAAGATTATTTATTTGCAAACTTTGATAACAAAAACAAAGAAAATGCGCTTTTTTCCCCAACATTTTTGTCCTTTTTTTGTTTATTTAGTAAAAAATAAAAAACCCAGAGGTAATTAAATACCATCAAAATAAAGCTTTATAAAAATATGATAAAAAATATCCTATGAGTACAGTGTTGCATGACCGTGCAATTGTAATTTAAAGTGTGACAGCGGTGAAAGCTGAAAATTGGCCTGGGCTGGAAGGGGGTGAATAAGCCCAGTATTGAAGTGGTTTAAAAAAAAAAATCCTTTTCTTTGAATAGAAAGGTCTCTCCTCTCTGTTTTTATGTTCCAATCCTACTGTTGATTGCTACAAAACAATGACATGCTGGGAGTGGAAGATGTCTGGACTGGCTTTCATCTCTATTAGCCAGTGTCCAATCTCCTGAAGGCATATACTATTGTACTTGATTAATGCTGTGTCCCTTATGTACATAAAAAAAAAAACACTTTACAGGTGATACAGAAATCATATTTTTTTTAAAATAATAGTTCAGAGAATTTTACAAACATCAGTTTTTTATTTGTTTCTTAAATTTATTTTTGTGCTTGTGCCTGTTACACATCAGAAGAATGAATATGCATCAGTAGAAACATAGATTTTTGTACTACACAGCTCCCAAATAATTCTTTCTGAAGCCTAACCTTTTCTGTACTTATATATTTATTCCTATCAGTACAGCTTCTCAAGTACTAAATATTTAAAACATTTTTGTCATCACGCAGTCTTTTTCTGTCTGCCCTTAGTTATTGACTCCATCACATGAAGTACAACAAATTTCTCCATCCCTTGCTTATATGTTTATTTGCACAGTACCGTGGTTCAGCTAAAAAGAGGTACAATTTTGTATTCTGTATCTTCTTTTTTACCTTTTGTAAGCAGTTACATCCCATAGAACCAGTTATATAAAAGAAGAACACAAAACCAAACAAAAGGAGAACCAGAAACAGCAGGTATACCACTAGATCAGCAGCAGGAGCTGGAATTTTTGGTTTTGAGCATATTCAGGATTTTACGTGAGGGGGAAAACTTCTATTTCAAAGGAGATATCAAATGATAAAGATGTAAAGATGTTTTGGTTTGGTTTTTCTTTTATGCTGTTTTAACTTTGTAGTTATTTTTCTTTGTGACCAAATATAATCCGTAATAACTCTATGTCTAAGAAAACACATGCTCGTGTACTTTCAATCTGAAGTCAGTGAAGTATTATGTACAGAAACCTATAAAAAGAGTTCATGTTAATAAAAAAACTGGCACTGGATCACTGGCACAAAATCCCAAAATAGATTTTACCATAAACTCTGCCCTCTTGCCAGGCAGATGCCTTACGGATATTAATTTTCATTGTTGACATTCCATCTAGTAGAACTTTAGCCCTAGTTTCAGCCCCTGAGCTCTCTATTTTTTGTTGTCTTTTGCCAAGTTTTGCCAAAATAAGGCTACATACTAACCAAACTGTATTTTAGTTTTGGATAACGAGAAGTATTAGAACCTCTATCAGGTTATTATTGTTGTCTAAAGTCTGTTCTGCAAAAATTATCCTCATTCCCTGTCTTGGTAACTTCTGCTACCTGTTTTAATGATATAGGGAGAAGTGGCCTCTGCCTAGTGTCCTGCAGTGGTGTGTGGGAGGTGGGGGAATGGCTACAGTACTGTATTCCACAAGGACAGGAGCTTTCCCCGGTGTTAGCGGCAGTGCTGGTATATTAGTCCCAATGACAGTGGCTCCTGATACAAAGAGCAGGACCTGGCTGTCAAAATGACAGCTGAGTCCTTAAGAGTACACTGAAACAAAAACGTTAACAGCAACTTCTGAAACATAGAACTGGTCTGCCTGTCAAGCTGATAACTTATGCCGCGTACACACGACCAGACTTTTCGATAGCAAAGGTCTGGAGGTACAAAGGTACACACAATCGGACTTTTCGATAGCAAAGGTCTGGAGGTACAAAGTTACACACAATCTGACTTTTCGATAAGACGGAACGAATCTGTCGGACAATTTGATCGTGTATGGGCTTCATCGGACCTTAGCTGTCCAAAAATCATACGGACTTTAGAAATAGAATATGTCTCAAATTTTTCCGCCGGTACTCCGCCGGACCCAGTTCCTATGGAGAAATCCGCTCATCTGTATACTGTTCCGACAGACCAAAAACGTTGCATGCTCTGAAGCAAGTCTGAGACGGAAGCACTCGGTCTGGTAAAACTACAGTTCGTATTGAATCAAAAAGGTTTTTATTGAACATTTTGCATATCACAACAGTTTCCTTTGTACAAATTTTTTTTTCCATAAACTTGTGCAATACAGTTACAACTGGTACAGTTTTCTCTTTGGCTTCACTCATTGATATACATACGATATTCACATAGACGCATGTGGTAAAATCTATGAGCATTGCAGAAGTCTGGACATAACCAATTCCCTGGGGCTCAAGCCAGGTGTGTCCAGCCATTTAGACCATATCTTTTCAAACCTGCCTGGGCTTCCCCTGTGCTGATATATATGCTTCTCCATTATAAGAGTATTACCCACATGTGTTATCCATGAAGACAAGGTAGGTGGCAGTACGGATTTCCACCCCAGCAATATTAGCTTTCTACTATTCTAGTTGGCTCCTCCGGAATTATATCCTCCAGGACCCCCAGCAAACAACACAAGTGGTCCATGGGGATCGCTGTCTGAAACACTCCATTTAGTGTGCTTACCACCTCATGCCAATACCTGTGGAGTTTCGGACATCTCCATAGCAAGTGTATAAGGTCTCCATTTTGTCTCCTACAACGGCTACATATTGGGTCTGGTAGTCTACCCATTTTATAAAGTTTGGTAGGGGTATAATGAACTCTCAGCAGTATATAAAGCTGTGAGACTTTCTGTGCTACATTAAGCAAGGATATAGTTACCGCTTGCATGGCCTCAATCCATTGGTCCCCTGATATTTGGCCTAGGTCCCTTTCCCGCATGCCTTCTGCTCTGTTTGGGAATGCTCGTAAGTGTTTTGTTAGCAACATCTGGTAGCATTGGGAGATGAACCCCTTTGTTTCCGTGCTTCACCCGGAAAACACCGGAGTGGGAGACTGTATCCACTCCACCGCGTTTCCCTGTGCAGCGACAGCATGGTGTAATTGTATGTAGTAGTAGTGCATAGTAGCAGGTAAGTTATACCTCACCTGCAGTTCGTGGAAGGACAGTAATCTACCATTTTCAAATATGTGAGACATTAGGGATATCCCCCAGGCCCGCCACCTGGTTCCCTGCTGCAGTTTAACCAGCTCTACAAAAGATTTGTTATCCCAAATTGGGCTGTATTCTGTGAACCCCTGCACTCCCTGGAACTGTCTACTCTTGTTCCATACCTTTTGTACCAATGAAAGCGTTGGGGTCTGCTTATTGGATTTCAAGAACATTTGAGCCTCCAGAAGGATATTAATAATAAATATTCATAATCAATTAGAAGTGATTATATGAGACAATAATAAAAAGCAACAATATTACAGGGAGACTAATTTGCGGATGCCACTGCTGCCACAAACAGATTTCTGGATTATTCCTCCTGATCTCATGAATGATATTGTATTTTTTAAAAGCCCGATCTCCATAATAATGTTTTAAACTATTTTTTTGTAGTCATCTTTTATTATTTTGGATTTCATCAAAATCTTTTTTTATGATTATTTATTTCTAGTGATCTCCATATTTTTTTACCACAATAATATTAATAATGTTTTTTATTTTGTGTGTTAATTTAACACTATTGTGTTAAATTATTATTATTGTTATTACATTATTAATATTTTATTTTGTTGTGTGTCTCGTTACCACAATAACCTTTTTTGAAATGTTTTTTTTGTGTGTCTCGTTACCACAATAACCTTTTTTTAAATGTTTTTTTTTTTGTGTGTCTCGTTACCACAATAACCTTTTTTTCAATGTTTTTTTTGTGTGTCTCGTTATCACAATAACCTTTTTTTCAATGTTTTTTTTGTGTGTCTCGTTGCCACAATAACCTTTTTTTTAAATGTTTTTTTGTGTGTGTTGTTACCACAATAACCTTTTTTTAAATGTTTTTTTCTGTGTCTTGTTACCACAATAACCTTTTTTTTAATGTTTTTTTTTGTGTCACGTTACCACAATAACATTATATATATATATTTCTTTTTTGGAACCTCATGGAGTTGGTGTCCCTTGTTAATTTGACAATGTCTTTTAGAAATATATTTGAAAAAAAACACATAGGCAAGTATTTTCAGAAAATAAAATATCCATTTATTCTGGTTAACAAAATAAAGATGAAGGCAACGCTGGAGAAACTTGAGAAATTTGTGCAGCCTTTTGGCCCCAGGGCACACATCAAGTCTGTGGAAAAAAAAATTGGGATCTTGAGGAGTCCATATAATAGGGAGCACAATCTGGTCCAGGAATCCCAGAGATCCAGACCAGCAGCAGATGACATAAATGTCCCCAGGCTGTGGAACTACACCAGCCTGTGTCTTCTGTCAGACCAGACTGAAGCCGGGTCATCACTTTCTTCTTTTTGCTGCACCCTTCACTGCACCCTTCCCTGCAGCCTTCCTTGGAGGCTGTGGCTCTGGTGGTGGACTTGTGGCAGGAGGAGGAGGAGGGGCTTGATCATATATTTGGCTGTTGGCAGTTAACTCACCACTTAGCCCCTTGTGAAGGGCCGAAAAAAAAATTCTTTCACATTGGAGGTGTTGGCCCTTCTCCGATTCCAGCCACCTGCTGGCTATATAGCACCCATAAGCCTCTTCAGCTTTGGGGGGCTCCTTAGTACATTTTTAGCCTCTCTAATGAGGCGTAGTGATGCCTCCTCTGTGACCGTCCCCTTCCTGGGCCTTTTTGTATGAAGGCGGAGGGGAGGCACCTGCAATTGGGTGAGGCTCCTACTGGGCCCGGCCACCTCATGGCTGACAGTGGGCCCGGCCTCCTCCTGCCTGCTACTTTCCAGAACTTCCTCCTGGATGATCTCATCCTGTGTATAAAAAAAGGGACATATTTTTATTTTTTGGTTCATCAATCACACACAATTTTCAGCTCATGACTTGCAAATTCTATGTTAATACATATAAAAGAGTATCATTCTGACCCCAGCATTTTTTTAAGCTGGTGACAAACATTTTTGGCCACTACTGTCAATTGATATGTATACTTCATTTTTTGGATACAATCATTAATAGTTAATAAATAATAACATCTAGTTAACATAATTAATATTAGGACAATATTATAGGATAAATATGTATAAAAATAATATACCTGGCTCAAGCTGGGCGCATCTGCTTCTTCCATGATGGAAGGCCCAGGTTGCTCCTCATCAGCCTCTACTGGGGTGGAGCGAAGGGTGGAGGGAAGGGTTGAAAGCAATTCCCTGGCTTCAGTCTGGTCATCAAGAAAACGCAGTTTGTCAAAGTACCACAGCTTGGGTACATAAACATCATCTGCCGATGCTCCTGATCTCATGGAATTCAGGATCTTATTGTGCTCCTTTCTGTACATATTTCTCAAGATCCCAATTTTCTTTTCCACAATCTCCAAGGTTGCTTCTGGGATCCAAGTCTGCACAAATGCCAGAAGTCTCTCCCGCGTTGCCTTCCTTACTTGTTTGTTATAATATGCACTGTGTTTGACCTCCCATAGATTTCTCATTTCCCTGTATTTGTCAATAAATTGTGACATGAATTCAGGGTCCTTAAATTTCTTATTATTCATTTTTTCTGTAAGACAATACACAAGACAAAAACACTAACGTTAGCCCAAACTCTCCTAATCTTATCCCAATATAGGCCACTGATTTTCGTAAATTTGTATCAAAATTACCTTTGTTACGGTTGCTCGCAACTTCCGTTCCTATTTCCTTCGCACACGTACGGCACATGCATGCTAGCTTTATATAAACTGCGCATGTGTGAAACTCTGCTTGCGTCGCCCACCCATGATGTTCTTTTTCACAAATATTTCATGCCCCTTTCTCTACGCACAGAATGTACGTACGTATGTAAGTAGGACACTTGCATGTTAGCTTTATATACACTGCGCATGCGTGAAACTCCGCCTGCGTTGCCCGCCCATGACGTTCTTTTTCACAAATATTTCCCACCCCTTCTCTCTACGGTGCGCAGTAGGAGCAACATGGTGGAGACACAGCAGGTGTGTGTTAGTAATTACTCCAGTAACGAGGAAAGCCCAGAGCCCAAAACATCCCAATCCGGGAAGAGGAGATTTAAGGCCTCCAATATGGCCTTTGAAGAGATGGTGGAGATGGTGGACATCTTGTGGAGGAAGGATTATGATGGGAAGCATGGACTATACACCCATCTGAATTTGCACAAGGCCAAAATCATGGCCAAAGTTGTGAAGACCCTGCAGCAGAATTTTGGGGTACGACACTGAAAAGACCAATTGAGGAAACGCTGGTCCGACATTAAATTGAGGGAACCGGATCAGTACAGAAGAATAAAGAAAGTGCTTCAAAAAAGTAAGTACTTGTCGTGTGTTCCTATTCTGATTATTAACTTGCATGCTGCTCCATGTCCTTTTCTTTACTGTTGTACAGTTTAAAATGGCTACTTTCATGTTCGTGGACACAGTAATCGTTTGTAAGAAACATTGTTCGTAGGAAACATCGTTTGAAAATATATACAGTGTATTTAGTTGATACAGGGTTTAAACAACATTATGGACTTGGTAATTTGTCTTATTAAAAGAAGTTTAGGACATTGTTGTCTAGATGTCTCTGAAACTAGAATGAATAGCAAACTTCATTCAGTGGAAGGTAAGGAGAGGACACTTGGCAGCTGGTTACACATCTGGACTCAGGAGCACTAGTGTGGGAGACCAGAGAACATTTTGTGTATGTTGTCATGTATATGTTATGTTTTAAAAATGCCTGTTTTTTTTTAAAAAATAAAATGTTTTTAAAACCAAAAGAAAATGTTTTTAAAACCAAAAAAAAAATGTTTTTAAAACCAAAAATTTTTTTTTTTTTTAGAAAAATAAATATATATTTTCAAAAATGTTTAAAAAAATGCACATGTGAATGTGCACAGATTAAAAAGTTTACTAATCAACAATGTGTGGCTTCTTCTTTCAATGCTCAATAGCAGTTTTGTCAGTTATTTGGTGTTTACAGGGACAATGGGGCTTATTTACTGCATGAGGACAAAGGGGACATTCACAGCATATTGCAATTATGGTAATTAGGGATTGAGGAAAGAAATACATTAGCAAACATTAAATACAATAAAATGTGATATTAAAGGATAAATTATACCTTAATATAGTCCTTCTGCAGGACCTGAATGATGGCAGAACAGGTCTCTGGGATAATGATCTCAGAGCCTGGGGGGAGATGCCTGTTGGGAACTTGAGGTCCTGAAGGCTTCCCCCAGTTGCCAAGTACTGCAACGTTGCAACTAGTCTCTGCTCCGGAGTGATGGCTTGCCTCATGCAGGTATCCTGCCTGCTCATATAGGGGTCAGCAAAGCCAACAGACGGTGAAAAACGGGGTCCGTCATCCTGAGAAAGTTCCTGAAATTGTCAGGATTATTCTCCCAGATCTCACGAAGCAAAGACATGTGAGAGAATTGGTCACGCTGGAGCAAACAATTCTTCATCCATGAACTCCTCCCCACCCTGTTCATGGACTGGTCTTGGGTTAAAGAATGAACTACAACACCAAGCCCAAGCAAAGCACGAACCCTACGTCGAGTACGTACACGCAACACGGCTTTAAAACGGTCGGTCGGTCAAACTTAACAGAATGCACTGAAGAACAGCAAGGCCTGTGAAGAGCGAGCTGAAAATCACGCGGACAAGAACGCACTGAAAAGACAGATACAAACTGACTACACACACACTGAAAAACAGATACAAACCTCACAAGCACAAACTGAACAACAGTTAAACGATCTGAAAAACACAAGTCTGAAAAGCGCGAATCGTCTCTTACCAAACTTCTACTAACACAAGGTAAACACGAAATTAGCAGAAGGAGCCCAAAGGGTGGCGCACAAGCTATTGAACTTCCTTTTTATAGTCTCGTCGGACCATGTCACCGCGTACTAGACGGTCGGACTTTGGTGTGATCGTGTGTAGGCAAGTCCGTTTCGGTGGAACTCCGTTGGAAAGTCCTTCGGAGTTCAGTTCGACGAAAAGTCCGGCCGTGTGTATGCGGCATTAGGCCCACAGATTACACCAGGAAAGTGGTTCTTCACATGTAATCTGTGGGGCATCACTGCCATTGTGACAGCCTGTCAAACTCTCTATCAGGAGCCAGCTAGCCACTGCAGGCCAAACATATGTGACAACTGTTATTGGCTGTCACATTGGCTATCGGTTTTCCCGGCTGGTTCCTGCCCTCCGCTGCCCCTCACCGGACTCATGATTGGTCTGTAAGTATGAGTGGGGGTTCTATCCTTACCCAATTTTTCTTCTCGCCTTTATTACTACTTTACCTAATACTTACTTCTAATATTCTTTTAGAAACTTACAATGCATCTTCTCCTGAAGAGTGTCAATGTAGCCACGAAACGCGTCGAGCTGTTTGATGCTTCCTATATTACTATTATTACTGAGTCTATGCTCTCTTTGGATCCTACCAATTTGAATATACTATACCTTTATTATCTATGGAGACATGTATTATTAATGAGTCTGGCGATTTTATGATGTTACCATTGTGATACCACTATGTCTTGTCTTCCTCTGGGCTGCATGATTCATATAAAGTCCCAAAACCTTGCTCCTGATTATTGGCTGTCACAGTGGTCACATGATCAGAAGCCTGTCCTGCTGACTAAAGACTGTGAGGTGTTGGTGACAGCTTAGTCACTGTGCTGGAAGAGTGCAGTGAGCATGTGGGTGTTAAGGCCCATCCTACTTGCCACAACACATATGTGTTTTGTGGGTGGCAATAGATTAGCAAAACCAGGAATTGTCAAAAATGTTTACTATTTACCACCTAATTAACATTTATTTCATATTAAGTATTTGTCATTAGATTATTCTTCTCCATCTTCTCCGAATATTTTTTGCTTATTTTTTACTGTTTTACTGTCGGAAATTCCAACGGAAAAAGTCCGATAGAGCCCACAGACTATCGGATTTTCTGACAACATAATCCGATCGGACTTTTTTCATCGGATTTTCCGACCGTGTGCACGGGGCATTACTGTGAAGAAACCTTTCCGTATTTGGAGATGAAATCTATTTTCCTCTAGACGTAAAGAGTGCCCCCTTGTCCTCTGTGTTGACCGTAAAGTGAATAACTGAACACCAAGTTCACTATATGGACCCCTTATATATTTGAACATGTTGATCATATCCCCCCGTATTCTCTTCTGCTCAAGAGTGAATAAATTCAGTTCCTCTAATCTTTCCTCATAGCTGAGCTCCTCCATGCCTCTTATCAGTTTGGTTGCCCTTCTCTGCACTTTCTCCAGTTCCCTGATATCCTTTTTGAGAACTGGTGCCCAAAACTGCATATTCCAGATGAGGTCTTACTAAGGATTTGAACAGGGGCAAAATTATATCTCTCTCTCTGGAGTCCATACCTCTCTTAACCACTTGCTTACACGGCACTTAAACACCCTTCCTGCCCAGACCAATTTTCAGCTTTCGGTGCTCTCACACTTTGAATGACAATTACTCAGTCATGCAATACTGTACCCAAATGAATTTTTTGTCCTTTTTTTTCCCACAAATAGAGCTTTCTTTTGGTGGTATTTGATCACCTCTGGGTTTTTTATTTTTTGCGCTATAAATGAAAAAAGACTGAAAAGTTTGAAAAAAAGCGAATTTTTCTTGGTTTCTGTGATAAAATTTAGCAAATTATTAATTTTTCTTCATAAATTTTGGCCACAATTTATACTGCCACATATCTTTGGTAAAAATATCCCAAATTAGTGGATATTATTTTGTCTTTGTGAAAGTTACAGACTGATGTACTGGTGGCCTATCTCATTTCTTGCGACCCAAACAAGCCAGGAAAGTACAAATATTCCCCAAATGACCCCTTTTTTAAAAGTAGACATTCCAAGGTATTTAGTAAGGGCATGGTGAGCTTTTTGATGTTGTAATTTTTTTCCCATAATTCTTTGCAAAATGAATTATTTTTTAATTTTTTATTTTTTTTCACAAAATTGTCATTGTAATAGGTTATTTCTCTCACATGGCAAGTGTATACCACAAATGACACCCCGAAATAAATTCTGCTACTCCTCCTAAGTATTACGATACCACATGTGTGGGACTTTTACACAGCCTGGCCACTTAGAGAGGCCCAACATGCAGGGAGCACCATCACACGTTCTAGGAGCATAAATTACACATCTAACTTGTTGACTACCTATTACACTTTTAAAGGCCCTGGAGCACCAGGACAATGACACGTGACACTGACGTGGCACTGATACGTGGCACTGATGACACGTGACACTGATGACAGATGGCACTAATACGGGGCACTGATGACACGTGACACTGACAGATGGCACTAATATGTGGCACTGGTGACAGATGGCACTTATACGTGGCACTGATATCATGTGGCACTAATATGTGGCACTGATGAGAGATGGCACTAATACATGGCACTGATGACAGATGGCACTGATACGTGGCACTGATGACACATGACACTGACAGATGACACTGATATGTGGCATTGATGACAGATGGCACGTGACACTGACAGGTGGCACTGATGACAGATGGCACTGATACGTGGCACTGGTGACAGATGGCACTAATATGTGGCACTGATGACACGTGACACTGATATGGCACTGATGACAGATGGCACTGACGTGGCACTGATGACACGTGGCACTGATGACAGATGGCACTTATACATGGCACTGGGGACAGGTGGCACTGGGGGACAGGTGGCACTGGGGGACAGGTGGCACTGGGGACAAATGGCACTGGGGACAGGTGGCACTGGCAGATGGCACTGGGGACAGGTGGCACTGGGGACAGGTGGCAGCGGGGACAGATGGCAGCGGGGACAGATGGCACATTTTTATTTTTTATTTATTTTTTGTTGTACTCACGGCGCCGCTTCAGCCGTTCATCTCTCCCTCCTCACACGCTGTCTCTGTGTGAGGAGGAGAGCGGCGCTGAGAGATGATCTCATATCCTTTGATATTTCATCGCTGTGTCTTGTATCGTGTGTATAGACTCCTCTATGGTTCTTGTCCACTCTACCCTTTCTATCTAATCTTTCATAGTCAGGGTTTCCTGTGTTTTCCAGTAGCATGGAATGAGGGCCTTAGCTGCGTTCAGGAGATATGGAGTTACATTTAATTTGTACTGAGCTACTCCCTTCTCTGTGTCGTGAAACAGACATACACATGGTTGTTTTTTAATCCTTTCACCTGTTATGTTGAGGATTACTTCTATTATTTTGTCCCAGTAGGTTTGAATTTTAGGGCACTCCCACCATAGATGTGAAAAAGTCCCCACTGCCAAACAGCCCCTCCAACACGTTATCGGGTTCTCTCCTCTAAGACCATGTGCTCTCTGTGGAGTTATTTACCACCTTGAGAGAAGCTTATATGACATTTTGGATGTTTGTGCATCCGTTGCTACTGAATGGACCAGCCTAATTATCTTGTCCCTATGTTCATCACTGTCTAGGGGGCCTATCTCCCTTTCCCATTTTTCTAGAAAAGTTGGGTATTCATGTTCTGTCTCCCGCATCAATATTTTATATATTTTTGATATTTTTCTCTCTAAGCTTTGGGGGGACTTCAGTAATTTCTCTAATAATAATTTATTCCATCCCACGTCTTTAATGTGTGTTTAGTCAAAATATTGGTGTTTGGTCCTAAATCTCAGTGCTGTGCTGGTATCCATATAATTTTCCCTATGTCTGTCCTACTGAGTGTCCTTTCTAGTTCCACCCAACTCTTCTCCTCCTTATTATGAGTCCAATCTATTATTCTGGAGATCACAATGGCTTCATAATATTTTTTAAAATCGGGGGCTGCTAGTCCCCCCCTTATCTTTTTCTCTGGCTATTGTGTTGTATGCAATACGAGGCCATTTACATGCCCAAATAGATTTTAACACTATGGATTTTAGTTTACTGAGGTAGGTCTGTGGGAGGGGGATAGGGATCATTTGAACGGTAGAGATTAACATAGGCAGTATAAACATTTTAATTGTGTTTATCTTACCCATCCAAGAGAGTGCATTATTATATATCCTACTTAATTTATCTTTAATTTTATTGCGCAGAGGGATGTAATTGGCTTCAAACAAGTCACTTCTTACTCCACTTAAACGGTAGTTTGGCCTGTAGTGCTCTCTGCTCTTCTTCCGGTAGATTTAAATTTAGGCCATATTTATTTTGAAGTTCGATAGCTTCCCGTAGTGTTTTAGTTCCTTTAGGACTATGGGGATTATTGTTCTGGGGTTGGTGATATAAAGGAGCAGGTCGTCTGCAAATACAGACGACTTGTATTCCCTGTCTCCAACCCTAATACCTTGGATGTCCTGGTTTTCCCGTATTGCCATCAAAAGGGGTTCAAGCGTTATTATAAATAAGAGAGGCGAGAGTGGGCAACCCTGTCTTGTCCCGTTAAAGAGTTCAAGGGGGCAAGACAGGGTGCCATTGACTCTAACTCTAGCGGTCGGGCGACAATAGAGGGACTCAATCCATCTCATCATCCTCTCGCCCAACCCCAAGTATCTTAACGTCTCAAACATAAACCCCCAACCGACTCTGTCGAAGGCCTTTTCGGCATCGATTGCCATCAGAACCGTGGGGGTGCCCCATTTGATGGCTTCCTGTACCAGCATTATAGATTTTAAGGAGTTATCTCTCCCCTCCCTCCCCTGGACAAACCCCACCTGGTCGTTATGGATCCATTTTGGCAGATATAACTTCAATCTTTCTGCTATTATTTTAGCAAAGAGCTTTAAGTCTGAATTTAGTAGTGAGATTGGCCTATAGCTATCTAACGCTGCAGGGTCTTTACCCTCTTTCAAGATCAGAGTGATTTGTGCCAAAAGTGCTTCCTCTCGGAACTTCTCATCTTTGCCTATTGCGTTGAAATAGTCGCATAGTTTGGGGCTAACTGCTTGCTAAATTTCTTATAATAAAAAATAGAGTATCCGTCGGGGCCTGGGCTTCCTCCTAGGGCAGTATTCTTGATTGCTCTCTCTACTCCCTCAAGTGATATGGGGGCGTCTAATGCCTCCATCTCTTCTAACTCCCCCCTCGGGAAGTCCAGGTCCCATAGGTACTCTCTTATTGCCCCCCCTTTGCTTACTCTTATCTTCCCCTTTCTGCCTTATGTTATACAGGGCACTGTAATAAGAATTAAATTTGCTCGCGATGTCCGGGGAAGAGATGTAAGTCTCACCCCTTTCATCTCTAACTATTGGGATAAAATTCCTGTTCTTTTTTTCCTTTTACTCTGTGCGCCAACCATTTACCTGATCTGTTTCCCCACTGGTATTTTTCCTTGTTTATGTTATGGAACGCTGATTTCCTCTCCTGCTCAAGACACTCTTCTAACTCTCTCTTTTTAGCTATCAACTCCTGTTTTTCAGGGATCCCTTTAGGCCTTGTGCTTTGCTGTAACTCCTGGATTTCCTTATATAACTGGGTTTTCTTTTTCTCTCTGTCCTTCTTTTTCCCTGTTCCAATTCCAATTAATTACCTCTAATTACCGCTTTATGTGTTTCCCAAAGCGTAGACCTAGAGATTTCTGGCATGTCATTCCACCCAAAGAAAGTTGTCAGTTCCTGTTCAATCTTGCTGATTGATTCTTGGTCTTGAATAAGTGAATCATTTAATTTCCAAGTTTTCCCCGGTCCCGCTTCACCCTGTATCTCTAACTGAATCTGCACTGGGGCATGGTCTGATAGAGTGATTGTTTTAATTTCTACTTTCTTAATGGCTGGGACTAATTGGTGTTCTATGAAGATATAATCTATCCTACAGAAGGAGTTATGAACAGCAGAGAAATAAGTGTAGTCACGCTCCATTGGGTGGATGATTCGCCATGCGTCCTGTAGCTGCCAACCTGCCAATACTTTTTAAACTATTTTTTTGTCTATATGCTGTAGCTCTATTCCCTCCCCTTGAAGTATCTACCCATGGGTCTATACTCCAATTCAGGTCTCCCACAACAATCAGTTTGCCATTTTTAAAACCTTCTAATTTCTTTAAAGCGGAGTTCCACCCTAAAGTGGAACTTCCGCTTATCGGATTCCTCCCCCCCTCCGGTGCCACAATTGGCACCTTTCAGGGGGGAGGGGGGTGTAGATACCTGTATAATACAGGTATCTGCACCCACTTCCGGATAGCTGCCCCACCCCTATACAGTTCCCAGGACACAGCAGGGACCAATAGGGGCGCGCAGCGCGACTCGCGCATGCGCAGTAGGGACCGGGCAGTGAAGACGTTGCGTCTTCACTTCCTGATTCCCTGACGTCACATTCTGCCTACACCGCTGGAACCAGGAACAGGTAAGTGTCCATATATTAAAAGTCAGCAGCTGCACTATTTGTAGCTGCTGACTTTTAATATTTTTTGTGCGGGTGCAGCTCCGCTTTAAGACTTTCTTTAGTAATTTATCGGCATTCTTGTTAGGTGCATACATATTCACAATGGTACACTTCATGTCAAACAGTTTACCCTTTATAAACAAGTACCTTCCCTCTGGGTCTACCAGCCGCCCCTCCACCTCAAACCTCAATGTCCTATTAAAGCCGATGGCTACTCCCCTTCAGTGTGGAGATGGCGTGTCTCCATAGTACCATTTTGGAAATTGGTATGTAGCCAATTGAATACCCAAATTTTGTGTTATGTGTGTCTCCTGGAGGCAAGCTATATTTGCTCCCAGAAGTTGAAGTTCATTATTTACTTTGTACCTTTTTTGTTTTTGTGTTTAGGCCTCTTACATTATAAGTGATCACATTAATCACTACCATCTGTTGCTACTTATACGTTTTTTAGGAGCGTCTGCCCAGACGCAGAGGGTTCCTGCCTTGCTGATAGGGAAGGGGCGAGTGTAGGATAAACAAAACAACAAAACAAAAAAAATTAAAAAATTATTTTTTTTTTAAAATAAACCCCCCCCCCCCCCACAAATCCCCCCCACCCTCCAACCTTTATTATCCCCTTTTTCTGAAAAACATGCCTGCTAAGGCTGGACAGAAATCTCCCTATTTTTTTGTTTGTTCTATGGGCCAGGCTAACATCCTCCTGATGATGTCGCCTTCTCTCCATAGTTCCCTGGGGTTCTCGCCCTAGGTTGTCCAGACTCCTCCCAATGGCCTCCCTCCCCCTTCTCCCGCCCACCGCACTTTCTTCCCCATTCCCCAAGCTGATGTGATTTAACTTCTCTCCCCCTTGCCTCTTTTCTATTCCATCTTAATTTTTTCTGTCCCAACCAGGGATTCCCTCCTCCTCTACCCATCCCGGTAATGGGGGGGGGGGGGGGGTTGGATATCCAGCCTATGACAAAAACCACTCAAATCCTCTGGAAAACGCAGAACTACAGAACGTCCATCCTTTTTCCCTATCAAACAAGCTGGGACCCCCATTGATAGGGGATCTCAGATGCAATCATCAGTTCAGTTAGAGACTTTAATATTCTCCGTCTTATCAGTGCCTCCACTGCCAGATCTGAATAGACCTGCAGCTCTGCGCCTTCATAGGTCACCCCTGGGCAAGACCTAATTTTCCCCATGATTAAAACTTTCTCTTCCGCGTAGTGGAACCTCACTATAACGTCTCTCGGCTTCTCTGACCCCCCAGCTGTGCGCTGTGCGATCCTATGTATTCTATCTATTTTTAATATCTCTGTTGTTTCCCTACCTAAAAGGGGATTAAATAGTTGTTGTGCTATTTTCCTTAAATCTACGTTGCTATGCATCTCTGGGAGACCTTTGATACGCACATTCTTCCTCCGACTCCGATTCTCTTGGTCCTCTAATTTATACATGAGGGTTCTATTTGCTCTTTGTAAGGCACTGACTTGTTCTGCTATCTCATCTAGCCTTTGGTCCTGTGCCTTTAATCTGTCCTCCATCTCCGCTACTCTCCCTAGGACAAGCCCAATATCTGCCCTTACTGCTGCAATTTCCACTTTCAGTGATGCCTCCATTTTTGAAAGCATCTCTGCAAGCATTGTCTTTATTTGTGACACTTCTTCCTGAACTGGGGGTTGCATACTACTTGCCCCTACTCTTTTTTCTTCCCTCCTCCCCTGAACTATTTCATGCGTTTTCTCGCTACCTTGTGCACTATTCCCTTCTCCCTTTGGCCCTGCTATTTTTGCTCCGTTTACTTTCCCCCCTTTATTTTCTTCCACAGCCGTCTGCCTAGTTAACCCTGAACGCAGGGGGGGGGGGCTCCTAATCTGGGGCTTCCCTGTCCTTCCTCCATTATACTGGAATTATTAGCCATATAGCGTTGAATACCTCCCGGACTAGCGGCCGGTGCACTTTTACTCGTTTTGCTTGGTTTCCCCCTCATTTTACTCGCTCCAAGCAGCTAGCTGGGGCCCCTTGACTCGGTCTCTCCTTCTTCTCTCCCTTGACCTTTGTCTCTACTTCAACATTGATTTTCAGCAGCAGCTCAAAAAGATCACTTTTCCCTTTTACCATCACACTATAAACTGCATTAATTAGCACAGTCAAATCACAAGAACAAAACGGAAGAAAAAAAATTTAAAAAAATAAAGGGGGGGGGGAGTGGGAAAAAGGAGGGGTGAAGAGGGAGACCCCCCAAATCGTCCAGTCTGATTCGCTTCCTTGGAGCTAACACCCAGGGGGATCCAGGCACAATCCTGAACCCGTCTTGGTCCCGTAGCCGACCTGGGATTCGTAGTGTTTAATTACCCCCTGTTGCGTGTTGCTTTTACATAAAAAGTGCCTTAGAAAGTTATTCTGGTTTGTCGGGGTGGCTTCTCAGGTGTATGGGGTATGCTGTATAATAGACTGTATAATATTATCAGTCAGTCCATAGTTGTTTGTGGCATAAAAAACAAAAAAAGAAAGGAAACAAATTGGGGGTAGCCTTCTCCATATTGCTAACTGCTTCTATCCAGGTGGTAATACCTCCCACCCTTTGATCAGATCAATGACCTTGCCCGTTGACACTCGGGTCGCTCTCCGTCACCAGAGCGGGACGTCCACCGAGGCATCAGCAGTTTGCTCCTAACGATACCAGCAGCGTTAAGACTAAGGAGGTTTATTAACAGTGGAGGCCGTGATCTCTGCTATACCAAATGTCCATTGCTATATAACATCCAAGGGGTACCAGCGGTCATTTAAGTTTCAATATTTATTGCATAAGTCTGTTGCATTACAAATGCAAGCTATC
Organism: Lithobates sylvaticus; assembly: GCA_028564925.1. Classification (NCBI taxonomy): domain Eukaryota; kingdom Metazoa; phylum Chordata; class Amphibia; order Anura; family Ranidae; genus Lithobates; species Lithobates sylvaticus. The sequence goes on along the minus strand of CM053026.1, from coordinate 357,214,260 downwards.
TCACTATAGACCCTTGTGTCCATAGATACTTTCAGATACCGGCAGTCACTATTGCAATTAATGAGAGAGGGGGTGACTCCTTTTCAATTATCCTCTTTAAATAGTGCTAGTTAGTGTTGGTTTTAATCCTATCAGCGGCATACAGCAAGTCCCAGTGTTGTAACAGTCTTACCCACAAAATAGCAATAACTGAAGCGTTGGCAGTATGTATATTAGGCAAGCAATCAAGCGTCCTATAGCCATAGCAGAGGTACCTTGTCATTGTTTTTTGTTCTCCTCTGGTCCGCTTGCGATCTTATTTGCTGCACAGGAGATACCCTTCGTGGAGTCTGCGGGCGTGTCTGTTACTGCGACTACAGCATGTTGCTTGCTTGCTACCAGGGACGCTGGGAGTTGGCCCACGGGTTGTCCCCCCTGCCGCTGGTCTCTCTTAGCAGCGTCTCTCTGCTGGTTGCTTGTGCTCCCTCGTCCGTGCCACAGGGGGGTGGAAACAGGCTTTGGGGGAATGGGGCGGTGGGACCAATCCAACCCGCTCAGCACATACGGGAAGTGGCTGCGTTCCACACTAGGCAGCTCCGCTTCTCCTCCCTGCGGTCATGGCTAGAGTCAGGCCAGCGCTGGAGTGGAGGGTTCCGGAGAGCCAGGCCGCCTGGTGGACCTGCACGCACCTACGTCATGCTCCTCCCCCACTCACATGTTCTTCACTTCTCATCACAGGACACACCCTTCTGTCACCTCTTAACTGGATTGGACTGCCTCTTAGCTTTGTGTCAGATATACACTGAAAAACTCATTATACAAGTACACTTGTTAATCAGTGTATTTGTTTGCTTATAAAGGGCGTGACAACAGCAAGGAAGTGATTTAGCATGAAAACAGTCTGACCAATTAAGAGACCAGAAGCAGATCAATTCAATTTTGTTCCTGCATTGGTCTTTTTAACATTTTGTTTATTTTGTTCTAAAACTGTGTATGTTACTAACACTGTGTGTAATTACTAGATTAGCAGAGTTTACATTAGTTTTCCATAATTTTAAAACAAATATCCATAAAAGTGGAAGAGAACGTGACAAAGGGGCGAACATTTTAATCTGGTCACCAAAAAAGAAAAAAGAATATTGCTTTTGAGGAAATCAAACAAGAATTACATGGCTCTATGCATACGTTTTTGAAGACAGGCAAGATAAGTACAAGTGAAGAGGTGCCTGAGCGTGAACATGAGATGATGGAATCAGTTTTGACTGAAAGAGAAGATGATTCACAGCCAAACACTTCTGCTGAATCTTGTGTACCATTTTGTGTAGCACAGAAGAAAGAATTAGGGAAAGGCCTCTTGTTTCAGGTTCTAAGCAACCAGAGTCTTCATATCAGCCTCTGTTAGAATCCTGGAGAATGGATTTTCCCAGTGGAAGATAAAGATAGAATCTGTTATATTCATAAAGGACCAGTAAGGGAAGGAAAGGTAACTTTTCCATTAGACAGTGGAAAAATTAATTTTTCTAAGTTTCATTTCACCAGGGTTATAAGCAACAAGGAAACACAAGATAGGTGCTGGTTAGTTTATTCTAGAAGCAAGGACTGTGTTTTCTGTTTTGCCTGTCGTTTGTTTTCACCATTACGGAGCGCTTTAGTGTCTGATGGTTGCAATGACTGGAAGAACCTGAGCAATCAACTTGGTCTTCATGAAAATAGTTCTGCCCACTTAGAGAACATCATCACATGGATGGAAACTGAGAAAAGATTTATATGTGGGAAAACTATTGATGCATCGGTGCAAAAGCAGATACTCCGGGAAAAGCAACGTTGGCATGAAATTCTGGAAAGGCTTATAGCCACTGTTCAATTCTTATCATGCCATAACTTACCATTTTGAGGGCACAGAGATAATTTAGAGAAAGAGAATAGTGATAATTTTAATGATCTGATAAAGCTTTGTGCAAGGTTTGATCCTGTTCTTCGTCAACACTTGCAACAAATTGAAGAGAAACGTTTTCACAACCATTACTTGTGAAAAAACATCCAAAATGAACTAATTTCATTTATGGCCAAATTTGTCAAACGGAAAGTTATTGAAAAGATTCTTCAATCAAAATATTATTCCATAATTCTTGATTGTACTAGGGATGTGAGCCACGTTGAACAGATGACTGTGGTATTACGACATGTTAATGAAAAATCAAGAGATATTGAAGAGATTTTATTGGATTTTTACCAGTTGACAAAATGACAGCTGAAGAGTTAACTAAAACCATACTGCTGGAAATTGAGGAATCAGGTTTGGACATCAAAAATTGCCGTGGTCAAGGATATGACAATAGAGCAAACATGCGAGGGGAGAAAAGTGGTGTAAAAACTAGGATATTAAATATCAATCCTATAGCTTTTTTTTACACCCTGTGGTTGTCATAGTTGGAATTTGGTTATCGTTGATGCAGCAGCATCTTGTGCAAAAGCCAAATTATTTTTTGGGGTTTTGCAAAGACTTTACACATTATTTCCTGGCTCATCCAATATATTGGCAATTTTAAAAGAGAAGGTAAATATTACCCTCAAGCCATTATCAGAAACCAGATGGGAGTGCAGACTTGAGAGTTTAAAGGCTTTCCGTTACCAACTAAAATAAATCGCTGAGTGCCTGGAAGAGATGAAGTATGCTGATCTTGCTTTCTGTAGTGAATGTAATTCACTAAAAGAAGAAATTTTGTCATACGAGTTTGTTCTGTCATTAATTGTATGGTATGAGATTTTAGTAAAAATCAACCTTATCAGCAAGGTGTGGCAAAAGTTTTGTATGCAGCTGGACACTGCAGTAAAACATTCGGAGGCATTTCTGTGCTGGCTGAAAGAATATCGACAAAGTGGCTTTAATTCTGCCACTGTTACTAAAATGTGTGTATTCAAACTAAGGTACTCATAAACCTAGGTTGAATAGTAGCGCTTAATGGTAATCTCAACTAATCTAGAACAGTAACTTGCGTGTGCAAAATACCATGTGATTATAAAATTATATATAGGACATTTGGCAGTCGTGTATACAAGTGTATAATATTTCAAGCTTTCACCACGTGATAAGTGAATACACTTAAAAACAGTGAAACAATATATATATACAAACAATATATTAATATTTCCTAAAAAATCTAAATATAGGTGTCACAAAGTTCTTATCGTGTCAAAACCAGCAAAAGTGAATCAGTATTCTCCACAGCAAGCTCCACTTCAAAGTATCACAATCAAAAACGCTCAGCCATGCTCCGGACATGTTTCGTCACTCAAAGACTTAATCATGGGGTCTTTGAATGATGAAACATGTTGGGGGCGTGGCTGAGCGGAATTAATCTGAAGCACTGACGGCGCTACAAGCTAAACAGGAGAATGTCCAACTATTCTATGGTCTGGGCAGCGAGTAGAGGGTGCGATAAAAGAGATATTATTACACCTCGAGTCCGCCGTGACTAAAGACCATTTTTGATTGTGATACTTTGAAGTGGAGCTTGCTGTGGAGAATACTGATTCACTTTTGCTGGTTTTGATTTTAAGAAATGTGAGTGAATTGGTTGAAGCTTTATTTGTGTTGTTTTAATAAAGTGGTTTTATTGGATTACACTATTGGAGCACTTTTCTCATTTACATGTGGAAAAACACTGCATCACATATTGGATAGTGTGGAGGAGTCACACTTATAAGCGTGTTTGCCTGTCACGAAAGGGCAGGCATCAGGATCTGGTGAGTGAGTTTCTTATGGGAGAGGACACATTGAATACAGTGGTGTGGTGGAAGATTAAGAAGACTGGTTAAGCACTTTTGAGAAGATTATCTGTTACTCTAAAGGACTTTGTTTGAATCTTCCACAACTTATTTTTGGCACGATAAGAACTTTGTGACACCTATATTTAGATTTTTTAGGAAATATTATTAATATATTTTTTGTATATATATATATTGTTTCACTGTTTTTAAGTGTATTAACTTATCACGTGGTGAAAGCTTGAAATATTATACACTTGTATACACGTCTGCAATATGTTCTATATATAATTTTATCATCACATGGTATTTTGCACACGCAAGTTACTGTTCTAGATTAGTTGAGATTACCATTAAGCGCTACTTTTCAACCTAGGTTTATGAGTACCTTAGTTTGAATACACACATTTTGATATACTTTTCAAGTAGCAGCTTTAGTTTAGTTAGTGTATCACTCTTTGGCGCAGTGGTGGATATTTGAATTGGGGCGGAGAATTCAAATTCATTCCAGTTTTCTGCCATTGTTACTGCCAGAGAAATTGCTGAAGAAATGGACCTTCCAAGGGAATTTCGACAGTTCAGGATACGTAGGATCAAAATAATGTTTGATTATGAGTGTCCAGATGAAGCAGTTGTTAACCCTGCAGACAGGTTTAGAGCAGAATATGTCAATGTTATTGCTGACAAGATTCATGCTAGTTCTGAGCCTTGCTTTGAAGGTTTAAAAAGCTATGTCAGCAATTTTGGATTTTTATATGATATCTCCTCTTTATGCATTAAATCTGCAAAAGACCTATTACAAAACTGCAAAGAACTTGAAGCCCTACTTACTTTACCCAATTCTTCTGATTCTGACATAAGAGGTCTGGAATTGTATGAAGAGCTACAAATGTGTATGCATACTGTTCCTCCAAAATTGGATATGTCCGGTTCCTTGAAATACCTCATTGATAACAATTTAACTGACGTTTATCCAAACATCTATGTTGCATTAAGAGTCATCTTAAAAATTCCAGTTACTTTTGAATCAAAACTAAAATGAATAAAAACATACTTAATATCAACTATGAGCCAAGAGATTATCTGCCTTAGCAGTTTTGTCCATTGAACGTGATCTGGCTTCAAAATTTAATTATTCATCTGTGATAAATAAATTTACAACTGCAAAATGTAGGAGAATGTTTTGAAACTCCAACTTTTGCTGAATTAAACTTATGATACTGTTGTGATACTGAAACATTAAAAAAGTTTACTACTGTTAAAACCTCCCAGGAGGGTTGTGTATGAGCCTCAACTATAGTTAGCACATATATTGTGGTATTGTATTAATATTGTTGTATTTTTAAACAAAGGGTTTGTTTTTTTTGTTTTGGTTGGCTTTCAGTAAGTGCCTGAGAAAGGACCCTGGCATAAGTCTATGCTAATAGGACAACCCTTACACCAGGCTGTTTTCCTGCAGGCACCCTAAACAGACACCTGTTCAAAATTGACCGGAATTTGTTGGAGCAGCACCATGGTAGTTGCAGATCAAACAGAAGCAGCTTTCTTGGCTGTAAAGGATAGGAGAGTTCAATTCCACTTTAAGGCCTCTACAAACTCGGCAGTGTCTAAAAATGGAGAGCAATTAAGCATGTGCAAAGCAGGGTGAGACAGTGTACTACTACATTTTAAACAGTATAGACACTTATTTGTAAAAAAATTTCATAGCTATGCCTGCAAAAGGGACCTGAAGGGATCTAGCAGGACTTAATTTTCTGACTAAACTTCCAATTAAATTTTTTTTATTGAAGTTTTTCTGAAGAATACAAGGATCTAAGTTATTTTATGTTACTTGAAAAATATTACACTTAATACCTCTTATGTTCCATGCACTACTGAGCAAATATGGAATGTTACATATTTATCTGTTTTTATGTTTTACATTTTTGTAAAAAAAATCACTTGTTGCATGCTTGTTGTTACATTAAACAGGTTATATGCAAGAATATGTTGTAAAATTATATATTTTTTTGTTTTATACTTTGTTGACAATTTTATTTTACATTTAGGAGACAGCACTGAGGATAATGAGTAGGCTGCAAAATTTGATCTATATTTGTGTGCATATAATATATATATAACTAAGAGATAAATCCTATGTTTAATAATATTTGATTAAAGAATAATTGGTCAGAGAAAATTATAGAAACTGTGAGTTCATAGGATTTAAGGCTGTTAATATATGCATTTATACATAAAGAAGATAGTAAAATATAAAACAGTGGTTCCTGTAAAATACAATACTAAAACAGCGCTAAAACAATGACATAAAAAGAAAATGAGTTCTTTCTGTGATAAAGTCCACAGGTCATAAATAAAGTGAAGAAATATTGTAGCGGAGGTAGTCCTTTAAGTGTATCTCAGAATTAGAGTGCACAGTTCAAATAATGGGTGACTTTTCAAGTGGTTAGGTAATCCAGATGTCTATCCAAGCACCTCTTTAATCCCTTTATAACATTCCACCACGTGAGGCACGCTCCCCTCAGGGGGTTAAACTCACCAGAAGAATAAATTAAACAGGCCTTAAGATATATAGCATCAGCTCGGTATATACTGCACAGGAAACGTCAAACATCCAGAATCAGTGCCAATCAGATCACTTCCTCAGCTTAGGTACCACCAGGGTTTTAAATACCATCAGGGTTTCAAAGATAACTCAGCTCTCAAAGGAATGTCATAAAAAAATGGAAAAAGTAGCATACATAGTGTAATTCCATTTATTAGATTCTTTAAAAGCATAACCCATTACAATCCCCTATAGTATTCAGCGTACATTTCAATTTCTTTCAAACAGCGTATAAATAGTGTCACTTGCGTGTAATGGTGGAGGTAGTTCTCCAATCGTCCACAGTGGCAGCAAACAATCCCTCCTGGAGCGGCCTGTGTGTCTCTGCTGACACAAGCTTCACTTCCTGGATGGTGGTTAGCGGCGGTGGAACGCACACGTGACTTCCGGTCGAGCGTTGTGTTAGCCACGCCCTTACGCGTTTCGTCACTTCCTGACTTCAACAGAGGGCGTGGCTACACGGCGCTCTGGCTGGTTTAAGTAATCCCATTCACTGGCAGTGTAGCCAATCAGGGATCGCAGAAACCGGACAACGTTACTATGGTAATCGAATGCCATGATTCTGTACAGCCCTGTGACGGGCAACAAAAACATACACCACCATCCAAGTGCTCAACAATTATTCAATAATGTTGGCATCTTAATTGTTGAGCACTTGGATGGTGGTGTATGTTTTTGTTGCCCGTCACAGGGCTGTACAGAATCATGGCATTCGATTACCATAGTAACGTTGTCCGGTTTCTGCGATCCCTGATTGGCTACACTGCCAGTGAATGGGATTACTTAAACCAGCCAGAGCGCCGTGTAGCCACGCCCTCTGTTGAAGTCAGGAAGTGACGAAACGCGTAAGGGCGTGGCTAACACGACGCTCGACCGGAAGTCACGTGTGCGTTCCACCGCCGCTAACCACCATCCAGGAAGTGAAGCTTGTGTCAGCAGAGACACACAGGCCGCTCCAGGAGGGATTGTTTGCTGCCACTGTGGACGATTGGAGAACTACCTCCACCATTACACGCAAGTGACACTATTTATACGCTGTTTGAAAGAAATTGAAATGTACGCTGAATACTATAGGGGATTGTAATGGGTTATGCTTTTAAAGAATCTAATAAATGGAATTACACTATGTATGCTACTTTTTCCATTTTTTTATGACATTCCTTTGAGAGCTGAGTTATCTTTGAAACCCTGATGGTATTTAAAACCCTGGTGGTACCTAAGCTGAGGAAGTGATCTGATTGGCACTGATTCTGGATGTTTGAAGTTTCCTGTGCAGTATATACCGAGCTGATGCTATATATCTTAAGGCCTGTTTAATTTATTCTTCTGGTGAGTTTAACCCCCTGAGGGGAGCGTGCCTCACGTGGTGGAATGTTATAAAGGGATTAAAGAGGTGCTTGGATAGACATCTGGATTACCTAACCACTTGAAAAGTCACCCATTATTTGAACTGTGCACTCTAATTCTGAGATACACTTAAAGGACTACCTCCGCTACAATATTTCTTCACTTTATTTATGACCTGTGGACTTTATCACAGAAAGAACTCATTTTCTTTTTATGTCATTGTTTTAGCGCTGTTTTAGTATTGTATTTTACAGGAACCACTGTTTTATATTTTACTATCTTCTTTATATATTTACTTGATTCTAAACAGCTGCTTTTTTAATTATTTTTTTTAAAATTATATAAATACAATCACCTATTTATATAATCCATTTGTTGACTCAATCGGTCAATCTGTTTCACTGTATACATACATCCAGCGCTGAGTAGTGTGTACACTTAGGCCACCTGCTATACACTTCTTTGCTCATATGCATTTATACAGTTAATTTTTATCATCTATATTATTTTGTCCATTATGGGCGTGAGTGGGGCCTAATGTCTAAGTTTTGCCTAAGGCCTCACAAAGTTTAGCGCCGACTCTGGTTATTGACTTCCATAGTTCCTAGATTGAAGAACAATGTTTGTTATAGCAATAATGATAATAAAAACCTGCTTCTGCTTTACCATGCTCACTTTGAATTAATCTCACCTCCCCATTATTTTCAGTATTCTATGGACCATAAATAAGGTGGCAATCCTAAGGATGGTGGACAGAGGCTATCATGTCTAAAAATCCCCCTCAATCTATTTCTAGGTGGCACTGTCTAATAGGGATGAGCCGAACACCCCTGGGTTCGGTTCGCACCAGAACCTTCGAACGGACCGAAAGTTTGCGCGAATTTTCGAACCCTATTTGTTACAATGGACGCGAACGTTCGAAATCAAAATTGCTAATTACAACAGCCAATATGCATGTTAATGTCATAAAACAGGTTTGGGGACCCGGGTCCTGCCCAGGGGACATATATCAATGCAAAAAGAACTTTTAAAAACTAACGTTTTTTCGGGAGCAGTCATTTTAATGATGCATAAAGTGAAAAAAAAAAAAAGTGAAATTTTCCTTTAAATATGGTACCTGGGGGGGGGGGGGGGGGGGGGTGTCTAAAGTATGCCTGTGAAGTGGCATGTGTTTCCCGTGTTTAGAACTGTCCCTGCACAAAATGACATTTGTAAATGAAAAAAAGAAGCCATTCAAAACCACTTGCGGCTTTAATGTCATGTCTTTTCCTGGCCATATGGCTGAAAATCCTTGCAAAAAATGGCATGGCTACCCCATCAACCCCCCCCCCCCCCCCCACCCAGCCCCTTTGGGTCTTGTGTGGATATTAAGGGGGACCCCGCACCCAAAATAAAAACCCTATACCTACAACCCTATATACTCTGAACAGCAGTATACAGGCGGTGCAAACAAGACACGGACTGTAGGTTTGTTCTTAAGTAGAATCTGAACAGGTACATTATGAAGTGTAGCTCCATCCCCAAAAAAATCAATTTTTAAGCTTTTTGGAGAACATAGGGAGGGGTTATCACCCCTGTAACATTTGCTGTCTTTGCACATCTATTCAGAACATTTCACCTCACTTTCCGTCCCAATGACAAATGTTTTTGGAAAAGTGGGGTTTTAATTGAAACAAGGATTGGTGATAAAGCATCAGTAGAGAGGAGATACCTTTTTCCCAAATTAAATCTAACAGGATCGAATTTTCCTTCCTAGGGGTAGATTTCCTCTCACTTCCTGTTTTCTCTTTCCGTTTGCAAGTAGGAGTCGTTTGTAAGTTGGATGTTTGAAAGTAGGGGCCTGCCGTATATACTCTGCAGAAATTTGCCCCATTAGATGTTGGTGTAGCCACAAGACTGTAAGCCCTCACAGTTACTCTTGGTGGGCACAGGAATGGGCCCTGCTGTGAGTTATTAGATCAAGATTTGTAATTGCATGCACCTGTTGAACAGGGCAGAAAAATTGGGCCTTTGGTGGTGGTGGTGGACGGTGTTGCCACAAGACTGTAAGCCCTCACAGTTACTCTTGGTGGGCACAGGAATGGGCCCTGCTGTGATTCATTAGATCAAGATTTGTAATTGCATGCACCTGTTGAACAGGGCAGAAAAATTGGGCCTTTGGTGGTGGTGGTGGACGGTGTTGCCACAAGACTGTAAGCCCTCACAGTTACTCTTGGTGGGCGCACGAATGGGCCCTGCTGTGAACTATTAGATCAAGATTTGTAATTACACGTTAAACAGGGGCTGAAAAATTGTGCCTTAGGCATTGGTGCTGGTGCCACAACACTGCAACCCCTCACAGATACTGTACTCTGAGCACAGCAATGAGACCTGTTGCAAAGCATTGCCTAAAAATTGTAATTACACGCCCCAACAGGGGCTGAAAAATTGTGCCTTAGGCACTGGTGCTGGTGCCACAACACTGCAACCCCTCACAGATACTGTACTTGGAGCACAGCAGTCACACCTGTTGCAAAGCATTTTTTTAAAAAATTGTAATTACACGCCCCTGTTATACAGGGGCTGAAAAATTGTGCCTTAGGCACTGGTGTGGTGGCACCCAGAAACAAAAATGTTCTTCCAAGCTATCAAGGAATGGATCATTGAGGAGGAGGAAGAGGATAGTCAGTGAACATAACAGGACAGTCACTCAGCATCAGCATAGGCAGTCTTGAAGGGATGTGACATTATAAATTATTCAGTTATATCCGCTTCAGGTGCCTGGTAGCTGGTGGTGATCCAAGACTGATTCATTTTTATGAAGGTCAGTCGATCAACCGAGTCGGTGGACAGGCGCACCCTGTGATCGGTGACAAATCCTCCAGCAGCACTGAATGTGCGTTCGGAAAGAACGCTGGATGCAGGACAGGCCAGTAGCTGAATTGCATACTGTGCAAGCTCTGGCCAGTGATCCATCCTCAAGACCCAGTAAGCCAGAGGATTTTCGGTGGGAAAGGTGTCCAAGTCTGACCTTGCCCCTAGGTATTCCTGCACCATGTATATCAGACGCTGGTGATGGTTGCTGGAACCGATCATACCTTGGGGCTGCGGACTAAAAAATTGTCTGAACGCATCGGTCAGACGTCCACCTTCCCCACCGCTCCTTCTGCTACTGACCGAAGCCTCAGCAACTCGTCGTCCAGGACCAGGAGTTTGTAACCTCCCAGTTTTTTGGGAACGCGTTGCACAGACCTTTCTGCAAGGCCTCCCTGAGATGTCTCATCCTCTGCTCCCTCTGCGACAGCAAGATAAGGTCCGCAACCTTACCCTTGTACCGTGGATCAAGGAGAGTGGCCAGCCAGTAATGGTCCCTCTCCTTGATCCGAAGAATACGAGGATCCTTCCGCAGGCTTTGCAGGATCAGGGAGGCCATGCAACGTAGGTTAGCTGAGGCATTCGGTCCGGAGTTTTCTGGGTCACTGAGGACGACATGATCGCCAGCCACCTCCTCCCAGCCACGTACAAGTCCACTGGTTTGTTGGGACTGTACATCATCCCAAAAAGACTGCTGCTGCTGATGCTGATGCTGAGTGCCAGGCTCCACCTCCATGCTCACACAATCCTCCTCCTCCTCCTCCTCCTCATCCTCTTCCTGTGTGATGGGTGGGACAGAAGGAACACTGTCTGGATAAAGGGGGCCATGAGAGGCAAGGAAGTCCTCCTCTTCCTGCCTCTGTTCTGCCTCAAGTGCCCTGTCCATTATCCCACGCAGCGTATGCTCCAACAGGTGGACAAGAGGTACAGTGTCACTGATGCATGCACTGTCACTGCTCACCATCCTCGTGGCCTCCTCAAATGGTGAGAGGACAGTGCATGCATCACTGATCATGCTCCACTGGCGTGGGGAAAAAAAGCCAAGCTCCCCTGACCCTGTCCTGGTGCCGTAGTCGCAAAGGTACTCATTGATGGCCCTCTGCTGCGTGTGCAGTCGCTGCAGTATGGCCAACGTTGAGTTCCACCTGGTGGGCATGTCACAAATTAGGCGGTTCTTGGGCAGGTTCAGCTCCTTTTGCAGCTCAGCCAGCCGAGCACTGGCATTATAAGATCGGCGGAAATGCACACAGACTTTCCTGGCCTGCCTCAGGACATCCTGTAAGCCTGGGTACCTGCCCAAGAAACGCTGCACCACCAGGTTGAGGACGTGAGCCATACAGGGCACATGGGTCAGCTGCCCCTGTCGCAGGGCAGAGAGGAGGTTGGTGCCATTGTCAGAAACGACCATTCCTGGCTTAAGCTGGCGTGGCGTCAACCACCTCTTGGCCTGCCCCTGCAGAGCTGCCAGAACCTCTGCCCCAGTGTGGCTCCTGTCCCCCAAACACACCAGCGCAAGCACGGCATGGCATATTTTTGCCTGCGTACTCGCGTAGCCCCTTGTACGCCTACGGAGCACCGCTGGTTCCGAGGACAGAGCACTCGAAGAGGCCATGGAGGAAGAAGAAGAGGAGGGGGTGGAGGAGAGAGGTGTGTCACAACCAGTAGTAGCATTTTGGAGGCGTGGTGGCGGAACAACCTCCAACACTACTGCACCTTGTCCTGCATCCCTCCCAGCTGCCAATAGAGTGACCCAATGGGCCGTGAAAGACAGATAACGTCCCTGTCCATGCCTGCTGGACCATGAGTCAGCGGTAATATGCACCTTAGTGGGGATGGAGATCCCAGCTGATGAGGAGCAAGGAGAGGTCCGCTTTGTTCTTTGGTGTGGGTCTTTTATGTGTGCTTGCCAACGAGCTGCATGGCAGGTCGACATATGTCTGCTCATGCTTGTGGTGCCCAAGCGGCTGATGTTTTGGCCACGCGAGATACGCTTGAGACAAATATTGCAAATAGCAGTGGTGCGATCTGATGCACTCGTCTCAAAAAAGGCCCACACCAAAGAACTTTTGTGATAACGTGCAGAGGCAGCGCCCTGCACAGGCGGAACTCTGCGGTGTGATACAGTTAATGTGCTGGCCTCTAGCTGGCCTCCAGGGGGCATCCTGCCTCGTTGGACATGTGCCGCCGCATCCTCCTCCTCCTCCTCCTCTCTCCCTTCAGGCACCCACGTGGAGTCAGTGACCTCATCATCCCCCTCCCTCTTCACCACTAGAGCAAACCTGGCAGTAAGCTGCAGCTGGTGAAACATTACTGCCAGATTGCTGTCCTTCAGCATCCCCTCTCTCTGCGCGCATACTTCTGCCTTCCTCAAGCTGGGTATCATCATCCGAGCCTTCGAATCGTTGGGCATCCTCCTGGAGCATGTACCCAACACTGTGCTCAAACAGTTTGGGGGACTCCTCAGGAGGACATGGTGAGTCTAGGGAAGGGGTGGCTGATGATGCCATTGAGTACGCGTTGGCAGCTGCTCTGCCAGTACCCTGAGCCTAGGTGAGAGAGGATAAGGAGGGCTTGGTCATCCATTCTACCAAGCCTTCGGCATGATGCGGCTCGACATGTCCAGCTGCCGAAAACAAAGACAAGCGTGTCCCATGGCCACGTGCTGATGACGATGCACGACCACGTCCACGACCAGCACTGTTGTCTCTAGAAACAAAGCCTGCTTGCCCTGTGTTCTTGCCTCGGGACGGTCTGCCTCTCCTTGGCGGTCTTCCAGCCATTGTAGTCTGTAGTGTATATTGTATAAAAAATAGAGCTCCTATGTGTGCTCACAACACACTGTAGGTCCTATGGGTGCTGACACAAACACACTATAGGTACTATGTGTGCTGCTGACAAGAAAATATAGGACCTATGTGTGCTGCCACAAACACACTATAAGTCCTATGGGTGCTGACACAAACACACTATAGGTACTATGTGTGCTGCTGAAAAGCAAAATATAGGACCTATGTGTGCTGCCACAAACACACTATAAGTCCTATGGGTGCTGACACAAACACACTATAGGTACTATGTGTGCTGCTGACAAGAAAATATAGGACCTATGTGTGCTGCCACAAACACACTATAAGTCCTATGGGTGCTGACACAAACACACTATAGGTACTATTTGTGCTGCTGAAAAGGAAATATAGGACCTATGTGTGCTGCCACAAACACACTATAAGTCCTATGGGTGCTGACACAAACACACTATAGGTACTATATGTGTGCTGCTGACAAGAAAATATAGGACCCATGTGTGCTGCCACAAACACACTATAACTCCTATGGGTGCTGACACAAACACACTATAGGTACTATATGTGTGCTGCTGACAAGAAAATATAGGACCTATGTGTGCTGCCACAAACACACTATAAGTCCTATGGGTGCTGACACAAACACACTATAGGTACTATATGTGTGCTGCTGACAAGAAAATATAGGTCCTATGTGTGCTGCCACAAACACAATATGGCTCCTATAAATCCCTGCCTGGGATGGGACAGAAGGTTGGGACAGAAGTTGGGGTGCAATGCTGTTCTAACAGCACTGCGATTGGTGCTACTGCTATGCTGTACTAACAGCACGCACACACCAGACTAATCCCCGGCAGCAGCTAATATCACACTCACTGTGCAATCAGCAGCAATGGATGATCAGTAATGATGAATGACTCAGGTAGCAATGGTTTAGCAAAGAAATAGCAATCAAGCAAAGAAGCAAATCAATCAGCAGACCGCTCTCCCTAAAGCCGGAACACATGTGACCTGGGCCGACGGCGTGGCGGCCTTTTATATGGTGGGGCGTGTACTAAAGCCCTGAGCTTTAATTGGCTACAGGCGTCCTGCCTGTAGCCAATTATTGCTCTCCTAGTTTCCGGCGCTGTGATTGGCCAAGCATGCGGGGGTCACAGTGCATGCTTGGCCAATCATCAGCCAGCAATGCACTGCGCCGGCCGCAATGCATTGCGGGCCGCTCGCATCACACGAATGTGATGCGAACGGCCCAAATAGTTCTGGGCTCGCCGAGCGAGCGAACGCCCGGTGCTCGATTCGAACGTAGGTTCGAATCGAGCATCGGGCCCATCCCTACTGTCTAATGTTCCCCAACAGAAACACAATAAAATGCTAATTCAAGACTCTAAACTTTGAATAAGGGCACTTTGGACTAATTAAAGTGTATGCAAACCCTAGCAATAAACATAATTTATTTGCTCTTTTTTGGACTTATCATGTTACACATCCATTTCTATTTGTTTGCCTTTAAATAATTGGGTCACTACCTCACTCCATAGCCAGGGGATGCTCTGTAAAGTTTGTCCCACTGTTCTTCCTAATGCTTTAGCCTCCGTTCACCCCATGCACTGTGTTCTGCTGAAGCTAGACACACTATGATTTTTTAACCTTTAATCTGATGTTCACCTACTATGATCTGCACAGTTGAAGTGTGTATTACACGAAACGCATCAGGGTTGGTTATACCTATTCCCACATTGCTCTTTTTAACTGTGATTACTTTTATACTTGTTTATTTTGATGGTTTTGTGCAGGTTACCAATCAGCTTCCCCTCCCTATAGTCTTGCTTGTTACTTTTTTATCTTTTATCTGCCTAACCTTGCCTAATCACACTGATATAGTCTCTGGAAGACTCTGCAGCAGCTGTTAACCATTTCAACTTATAATCAGCTATTTAGCCAGAGCTCTGTGTGCGCTACACAGATTGTTTGATTTTTATTTTTTTGGAGGATTTAGGCCCCTTTCACACTGGGGCGTTTTTCATGCGGTGCGGCGCTAAAAATAGCGCCTGTTCACCGCATGAAAAAATCCGGCCCCATTCACTCCAGTGTGAAAGCCGGCGGGCTTTCACACTGGAGCGGTGCGCTAGCAGGACGGTAAAAAAAGTCCTGCTAGCAGCATCTTTGGAGCGGGATAGGAGCGGTGTGTTCACCGCTCCTATACCGCTCCTTCCCATTGATTACAATGGGAGACCGCCGTAAAACCGCGGCAATACCGCGGTTACCGCGGTAATACCGCGGCTACGGCGGCGCTCTGCGGGGGGTGTTTAACCCTTTTTCGGCCGCTCGCGGGGGGTTAAAACCGCACCGCGAGCGGCCGAAAACCGCGGTGAAAACGACGGTAAAGCAGCGCTAAATATAGCGCTGCTTTACTGTCACCGCGGCTCACCGCCCCAGTGTGAAAGGGGCCTTACTGCTGGTTTAGACTAGAAGCTTCACAGACCCATTAACTGGCAATTGTCCTCCAGTTCACTGTTTGTAAGACAATTAGTATTTTGGAAATTGGATGTGATGCTGTCTTCTGTCACTTGGTTGTACTTTTAAAGGAAAATCACTGATTTGATTTTGCAGAGCTGGTTTAAATAGAGTGAATCAGCCCTGTGATACTATATACTTGTACACTGGGTTCAGCCATAAACGCAGTCTCTGAATATCTCCTGAATCAACCATGTCTGCAGTCTCTGATCATCTCCTGTACCATGTTTGCAGTCTCTGACCAGCTCCTGTACCATATCTGCAGTCTCTGACCATCACCTGTGGTATGTCTGCAGTCTCTGACCATCTTCTGTGGTATGTCTGCAGGCTCTGATCATCTCCTGTACCATATCTGCAGTCTCTGACCATCTCCTGTGGTATGTCTGCAGTCTCTGACCATCTCCTGTACTATGTCTGCAGTCTCCGATCATCTCCTGTACCATGTCTGCAGTCTCTGACCATCTCCTGTGGTATGTGTCCAGTCTCTGACAATCTCCTGTACCATGTCTGCAGTCTCTGATCAGCTCCTGTACCATGTCTGCAGTCTCTGATCAGCTCCTGTGGTATGTCTGCAGTCTCTGATCATCTCCTGTGGTATGTCTGCAGTCTCTGATCATCTCCTGTAGTATGTCTGCAGTCTCTGACCATCTCCTGTACTCTGATCATCTCCTGTATCATGTCTGCAGTCTCTGATTATCTCCTGTACTATGTTTTCAGTCTCTGACCATCTGGGGAGGTCGCCAGGGGTAAGGCTGAAGGAGGGACCAGGGGCATGGCCAGGATGGGACTGAAGGAGGGGCCAGGGGCAGGACCAGGGTGGGACTAAAGGGGGCCCCGTCAGGTAGGCTGTACGGGGCCCCATGATTTATATAAGTGGCCCTGAATGTTTGTAGCCCTGTCCAGTTCTCTGTATGGACCACAGAACACCATATCCTCCATGTAATGGAAATGAGGAGAGGCTGGGGTGTTCTGTAGTCCCAAAACATTTCCTGCTCTAGGGTGATGCTTTTTCTCATCAGATACAGTGCAGTGATAAAACATTGTCACTCTAGGACAGGATGTGTGTTACTAGCAAGAGCATTATTTTAAAATAAAGGAAAAAAAAACAAAAAAAAAATGGAAAATTAGTGCAATGACCACATCTAAGGACTAGCAAGCTATAATTTTATTTATTCATGTTTTATTCTAGAGTTTAGATACACTTTAACAATTTGCGGACCGGGTCATAGACAAATGACATCCTGGTTGGCATTTTAACATTTTATAGGGACAGTGTAAAAAATTAAAAAAAAATTTAATAAAAAATAAATAATTAAAGTGCCCCCATCCCCGTGGCGGCAAACACATGTGTATGTTAAGCCCACATATGTAAACAGTGTTCAAACCACACGTTTGCGGTATCGCCACAAACGTCAGAGCGAGAGCACTAGCACTAGATCTCCTCTGTAACTCTAAACTGGTAACTTGTTTAAATATTTTTAAGTACCAGAGTTTGGTGCCATTCCACTAGCGTGCACAATTTTAACCACTTGACCACTGGGCACTTAAACACCCTTAATAACCAGACCAATTTTCAGCTTTTGGTGCTCTCACATTTTGAATGACCGTTACTCAGTCATGCAACACTGTACCCATATGAAATTTTCGTCCTTTTTTTCACACAAATAGAGCTTTCTTTTGGTGGTATTTGATCACCTCTGGGTTTTTTATTTTTTGCGCTATACATGAAAAAATGCGGAAAATGTTGAAAGAAAACGCATTTTTCTTAGTTTATGTGATAAAATTTTGCAAATTATTAATTTTTCTTCATAAATTTTGGCCACAATTTATATTGCTACATATCTTTGGTAAAAATAACCCAAATTAGTGGATATTATTTGGTCTTTGTGAAAGTTATAGAGTCTACAAACTGTGGTGCGAATCATAAAAAATTTAGCACACCTGATGTACTGAGGCTTATCTCATTTCTTGCGACCCAAACAAGCCAGGAAAGTACAAATACCCCCCAAATGACCCCTTTTTTGAAAGTAGACATTCCAAGGTATTTAGTAAGAGGCATGGTGAGGTTTTTGATGTTGTCATTTTTTTCCCACAATTCTTTGCAAAATGACGATTTTTTTTTTTTTTCACAAAATTTTCATTATAATAGGTTATTTCTCTCACATGGCATGTGTATACCACAAATGATGCCCCAAAATACATTCTGCTACTCCTCCCGAGTATTACGATACCACATGTGTGAGACTTTTACACAGCCTGGCCACATACAGAGGCCCAATATTGAAATAGCACCATCAGGCGTTCTAGGAGCGTAAATGACACATCTCATTTCTCAACCACCTATTACACTGTTGAAGGCCCTGGAGCACCAGGACAATGGAAACGCCCACAAAGTGACCCCATTTTGGAAAGCTAACACCCCAGCGTATAATCTAGGAGGCATAATGAGTCTTTTGAACGGTTCTTTTTTTTCCAGAAGTTTTGGGAAAATGTGGAAAAAAAAATGAAAACGCATTTTTTTTACACAAAGTTGTGCATTTACAAGATATTTCCAACACATAGTATGTACATAGCAAAAATGACACCCCAAAATATATTCTGCTACTCCTCCTGAGTACGGCGATACCACATGTGTGAGACTTTTACACAGCCTGGCCACATACACAGGCCCAACATTGAAGTAGCAACTTCAGGCATTTTAGGAGCATAAATTACACATCTAATCTCTCAACCACCTATTACACTTTTGAAGGCCCTGGAGCACTAGGACAATGGAAACGCCCACAAAGTGACCCCATTTTGGAAAGCTAACACCCCAGCGTATAATCTAGGAGGCATAATGAGTCTTTTGAACGGTTCTTTTTTTTCCAGAAGTTTTGGGAAAATGTGGAAAAAAAATGAAAACGCATTTTTTTTACACAAAGTTGTGCATTTACAAGATATTTCCAACACATAGTATGTACATAGCAAAAATGACACCCAAAATATATTCTGCTACTCCTCCTGAGTACGGCGATACCACATGTGTGAGACTTTTACACAGCCTGGCCACATACACAGGCCCAACATTGAAGTAGCAACTTCAGGCATTTTAGGAGCATAAATTACACATCTAATCTCTCAACCACCTATTACACTTTTGAAGGCCCTGGAGCACCAGGACAATGGAAACGCCCACAAAGTGACCCCATTTTGGAAAGCTAACACCCCAGCGTATAATCTAGGAGGCATAATGAGTCTTTTGAACGGTTCATTTATTTCCAGAAGTTTTTGGAAAATGTGGAAAAAAAATGAAAACGCATTTTTTTTTTACACAAAGTTGTGCATTTACAAGATATTTCCAACACATAGCATGTACATAGCAAAAATGACACCAAAATATATTCTGCTACTCCTCCTGAGTACGGCAATACCACATGTGTGAGACTTTTACACAGCCTGGCCACATAGAGGCCCAACATCCAAGAAGCACTATCAGGTGTTCTAGGGACATAAATTACGCATCCAATTTCCTTACAATCACATTTTTGAAGGCCCTTTATATTTCTAACACAGCATGTACATACCAAGAATTACACCCTAAAATACATTCTGCTTAGTAAAGGGTAAACAAAAGATTACAGTACCTTTGGTTTTTGTAGTGCAATTGTCCACAGGAGGAGAGCCCTGATCCAGGCAGCAGGCAGGGACGTGGTCAGCGACAGTGAATGGAATTGTCCAGGCAGCAGGCAGGAATATTGTCCATAGTCAGTACGTCCATATACAGCCCAGGGTCAGTGCAAGTAGAGACGTTGCCAGCAGTGCCAAAATATTGGACCTGGTAGTAAGCAGGAACACGGCCAGGAAAGAATGGGGACAGGGGTAGAGGCTTCTCCCACCCAAATCTCTATGAAGCCTCCGAGCCTCCAGACCCTAATCCGGGAATGAGAAAACTAAAAAATTAGTTTTCTTCATCCAGAAAAACTATTCTGGAGCCCCTCACATATGTGAGACCCCTGTGTTCCCACTAGCATAGTAGGGTAAAAGATCAATCCAAGAGGCAGGCAAAAAACGTGGTCAAACAGTCCAGGGTCAGTTCCAGAGAAGGCAGAGGTAGGTACAGTTTAGCGTTAGGCAGAAGCGTGGTCGTATAACAGGCCAGGGTCAGTTCCAGAGCAGGCAAAGGTAGGTACAGTTTAGCGTTAGGCATAAGCGTTGTCGTATAACAGGCCAGGGTCAGTTCCGGAGAAGGCAGAGGTATGTTTAGCATTAGGCAGAAGCTTGGTCAAATAACAGGCCAGGGTCGGTTCCGGAGAAGGCAGAGTGGCATAAGGGGTGTGGAGGAAAATTATAGGAAATGAGAATAATGTTTGCCATACTTCCCTAATAATTTACAAATGTATGGTAACGGCGGAAACATTGACCTATACAGAGGCCTGGTTGGGAAGGACAATCGGGACAATAATACGTGGTGTCTCTTCGAATTCCTTCTCTGGAGCACACCCGGCATTTCTTCTGGCGTCTGTGGCCTCTTTCTTGGAGGGGGACTCTCTCAGGAAAGTGGCGCTCGTGGAGTCTGCTCACGGAATCAGAGCGAATAGGTGCTGGTGGGGGGCTTTCAGGGTACAAAAGGGCAGAAATAATTTCTTCATGGTAGTGCAGATAGGGTACGGGGTTCTCTGTCGATTTTTGGTAAATAATATACGTATTATACATGGCCAAACTGAACAAATAAATGGACACTTTTTTATACCAGTGGCGGGATTTTCTTGTGGGAAGGTAGGGTTCAATCATCTGATCGTTAAAGTCCACTCCCCCCATAAACAAGTTGTAATCGTATATGCACGCTGGTTTCTGGGTTGGGCCATTTCTTCTGGAGACTTCCACGTAGGTATCATTATGGATGGTAGTAAGCATGTGGACGTTTCGTTTGTCCCTCCACTTTACAGCCAATAGCTCCTGGTTCCGCAAAGATGCCGCCTCCCCTCGTCGTAGCCTTTCATTAACGAGTTTTTGCGGGAAGCCCTTTCTATTCGCTCTGACTGTACCACATGCTGGGGTGTCTCTCCGGTGAAGATTGCGGAAGAGGGGCAAGCTAGTGTAGAAATTATCCACATAAAGATGGTACCCCTTTCCAAGCAGTGGATAGACAAGCTCCCAGACCACTCTTCCGCTGGCTCCGATATACTCTGGGCATTCAGGGGGATTCAGTTGGGAGTCCTTCCCTTCGTACACCCGGAAAGAGTACATGTACCCTGTGGCTCTGTCACACAGTTTGTACAGTTTTACCCCATATCGGGCCCTTTTGCTGGGGATAAACTGTTTGATGCCAAGCCTGCCTGAGAATTTCACAAGGGACTCATCCACGCAAATATTCTGGAGTGGCCGAATTTTAAAAAGTTTGTCATAAGCTGGGTCGTTTCGGGGAGGGCACTGGGTGTTATCATTGTAGTGGAGGAACCGCATAATTATTAGATATCTGGTTCTTGGCATAAGGGATGAGAAGACTGGCATGTGGTGGTAGGGTTTGGTAGACCAATAGGAGTACAATTGGTTTTTTTTTGAGAGTCCCATTGTAAAAGTTAGGCCTAAGAAAATTCGGAATTCCTCTACAGTTAGTTCTCTCCACTGAAAGGGACGGGCGTAACTAGAGCCAGGGTTACTTGCTATGTGCTGCTGTGCGTAGAGGTTGCACTGGGCCACAATGAACGATAAGAAGTCATCGGTGAAAACTAAGTGAAAAAAATCAATCATTTCAAAATCATCGGTGTTCACCTGGACACCTGGCTGGGCGGTGAAAGGGGGGATATTTGCTGCTCCGGAATTGGGGGGAAGCCACAGGGGGTTTTGAAGGGCATAGGGAAGGCTGGCATGGCCCCTATCCCTTTGGGGCTGAGATGGTACCCTACTGGTGACTGACCTTTGTTGTGGCTCTGCTCTCGAGGTGGACGGCTGTGCTCTTGAGGTGGACGGCTGTGCTCTTGAGGTGGACGGCTGTGCTCTCGAGGTGGACGGCTGTGCTCTCGAGGTGGACGGCTGTGCTCTCGAGGTAGTAGGCTGCTGCTCCCCGCCACAACGCCTTCTTTTCACGGGCACACATTCCTCTTCTGATTCGGTATCGGACCCGCTACTTGTAAAGGGGTTTGTAGGCCGACTCCGCTTCGGACTGAGACTCAGAGAGCTCCCCGCTGCTCTCATCGGTCATACAAAGAAGCTGGTAGGCCTCCTCACTAGTAAATTTTTTTGCCATACTGGTGGCTGGTGAGGCTACACTGGTGGGCACAGGCGGCACTGGTGGGCACAGGCGGCACTGGTAGGCACAGGCGGCACTGGTAGGCACAGGCGGCACTGGTAGGCACAGGCGGCACTGATGTGGCACTGCAGTAGCACAGGTGGCACTGATGGGCACAGGTGGCACTGATGGGCACAGGTGGCACTGGTGGGCACAGGTGGCACTGGTGGGCACAGGTGGCTCTGGTGGGCACTGTAGTGGCTCTGGTGGCACTGATTAGCACACAGGCGGCACTGGTGGGCACACAGGTGGCACTGGTGGGCACAGGCGGCACTGGTGGGCACAGGCGGCACCGGTTTGGCACTGCAGTGGCGCAGATGAGCACTGATGGGCACAGGTGGCACAGGTGGCACTGATGGCACTGGTGGGCACTGGTGGGCACTGGTGTGGCACTGATGTGGCACTGGTGTGGCACTGGTGGCTCTGGTAGCACTGGTGTGGCACAGAGGTGGCACTGGTGTGGCACTGGTATGGCACAGAGGTGGCACAAAGGTGGCACTGGTGTGGCAGAGGTGAAACAGGTGGCACAGGTGGCACGGATGACAGATGGCACTGTTGTGACACTGATTTTGGGCACTATTGGGCACTGTTGGGCACTATTGGGCACTGTTGGGCACTACTGGGCACTGCTGGGCACTGCTAAAATAGAAATGCTCACTGTATGGCACAAGATCGCTCTCCTCTCCTCTCACGCTGGATCGGTGTGAGGAGAGGAGAGAGATGAACTTTTAGTGACCTTTCTGTGTTGACATTTATGATCGCTCCGTCATTGGACGGAGCGATCACGTGGTAAAGGGCCGCTGTCATTGGCCCTTTACCGCGATCCGTGTTGCGCCGGGTCCCGTGGACCCGGCGAGCACGGATGTTCCCGTGTGCGCGCCCCAGGGGGCGCGCAGGAACGATTTTCTGGAAGGCCGTTAATTAACGGCCTCCCAGAGTTAAGAAACCGCCCTGTAGCCGTTTTTCGGCTATGGGCCGGTTATTAAGTGGTTAAAGCATGACATGTTGGGTATATATTTATTGTGTTTTTTATTTTCCCTCCCCCTTCTCCCGCCCACCCCCCTTTTTCCCCATTCCCCAAGCTGATGTGATTTAACTTCCCTCCCCCTTGCCTCTTTTCTATTCCATCTTAATTTTTTCTGTCCCGACCAGGTTCCCTCCTCCTCTACCCATCCCAGTAATGGGGGGGGGGGGGGTTTGGATATCCAGCCGGTGACAAAAACCACTCAAATCCTCTGGAAAATGCACAACTACAGAACATCCATCCTCTTTCCCTATCAAACAAGCTGGGACCCCCATTGATAGGGGATCTCAGATGCAATCATCAGTTCAGTTAGAGACTTTAATCTTCTCCGTCTTATCAGTGCCTCCACTGCCAGATCAGAATAGACCTGCAGCTCTGTGCCTTCATAGGTCACCCCTGGGCAAGACCTAATTTTCCCCATGATTAAAACTTTCTCTTCCGCGTAGTGGAACCTCACTATTACGTCTCTCGGCTTCTCTGACCCCCCAGCTGTGCACTGTGCGATCCTATGTATTCTATCTATTTTTAATATCTCTGTTGTTTCCCTACCTAAAAGGGGATTAAATAGTTGTTGTGCTATTTTCCTAAATCTACGTTGCTATGTATCTCTGGGAGACCTTTGATACGCACATTCTTCCTCCGACTCCGATTCTCTTGGTCCTCTAATTTATACATGAGGGTTCTATTTACTCTTTGTAAGGCACTGACTTGTTCTGCTATCTCATCTAGCCTTTGGTCCTGTGCTTCTAATCTGTCCTCCATCTCCTCTACTCTCCCTAGGACAAGCCCAATATCTACCCTTACTGCTGCAATTTCCACTTTCAGTGATTTTTGAAAGCATCTCTGCAAGCATTGTCTTTATTTGTGACACTTCTTCCTGAACTGGGGGTTGCATACTACTTGCCCCTACTGGCTCTACTGGCTCTGCTGGCTCTGCTCCTTCTACTCTTTTTTCTTCCCTCCTCCCCTGAAGAATTTCATGCGTTTTCTCGCTACCTTGTGCACTATTCCCTTCTCCCTTTGGCCCTGCTGTTTTTGCTCCGTTTACTTTCCCCCCTTTATTTTCTTCCACAGCCGCCTGCCTAGTTAACCCTGAACGCAGGGGGGGCTCCTAATCTGGGGCTTCCCTGTCCTTCCTCCATTATACTGGAATTATTAGCCATATAGCGTTGAATACCTCCCGGACTAGCGGCCGGTGCACTTTTACTCGTTTTGCTTGGTTTCTGCCTCATTTTACTCGCTCCAAGCAGCTAGCTGGGGCCCCTTGACTCGGTCTCTCCTTGTTCTCTCCCTTGACCTTTGTCTCTACTTCAACATTGATTTTCAGCAGCAGCTCAAAAAGATCACTTTTCCCTTTTACTATCACACTATAAACTGCATTAATTAGCACAGTCAAATCACAAGAACAAAACGGAAGAAAAAAAAAAAAAATAAAGGGAAAAAGGAGGGGTGAAGAGGGAGACCCCCCAAATCGTCCAGTCTGATTCGCTTCCTTGGAGCTAACACCCAGGGGGATCCAGGCACAATCCTGAACCCGTCTTGGTCCCGTAGCCGACCTGGGATTCGTAGTGTTTAATTACCCCCTGTTGCGTGTTGCTTTCACATAAAAAGTGTCTTAGAAAGTTATTCTGGTTTGTCGGGGCGGCTTCTCAGGTGTACGGGGTATGCTGTATAACAGACTGTATAATATTATCAGTCAGTCCATAGTTGTTTGTGGCATAAAAAACAAAAAAGAAAGGAAACAAATTGGGGGTAGCCTTCTCAATATTGCTCACTGCTTCTATCCAGGTGGTAATACCTCCCACCCTTTGATCAGATCAATGACCTTGCCCATTGACACTCGGGTCGCTCTCCGCCACCAGAGCGGGACGTCCACCGAGGCCTCAGCAGTTTCCTCCTAACGATACCAGCAGCGTTAAGATTAAGGAGATTTATTAACAGTGGAGGTGGTGATCTCTGCTATACCAAATGTCCATTGCTATATAACATCCAAGGGGTACCAGCGGTCATTTAAGTTTCAATATTTATTGCATAAGTCTGTTGCATTACAAATGCAAGCTATCTTACTATAGACCCTTGTGTCCATAGATACTTCCAGATACCGGCAGTCACTATTGCAATTAATGAGAGAGGGGGTGTCTCCTTTTCAATTATCCTCTTTAAATAGTGCTAGTTAGTGTTGGTTTTAATCCTATCAGCGGCATACAGCAAGTCCCAGTGTTGTAACAGTCTTACCCACAAAATAGCAATAACTGAAGCGTTGGCAGTATGTATATTAGGCAAGCAATCAAGCGTCCTATAGACATAGCAGAGGTACCTTGTCATTGTCTTTTGTTCTCCTCTGGTCCGCTTGCGATCTTAGTTGCTGCACAGGAGATACCCTTTGTGGAGTCTGCGGGGGTGTCTGTTACCTCGACTACAGCATGTTGCTTGCTTGCTACCAGGGACGCTGGGAGTTGGCCCGCGGGTTGTCCCCCCTACCACTGGTCTCTCTGCTGGGTGCTTGTGCTCCCTCGTCCGTGCCACAGGGGGGTGGAAACAGGCTTTGGGGGAATGGGGCGGTGGGACCAATCCAACCCGCTCAGCACATACGGGAAGCGGCTGCGCTCCACACTAGGCAGCTCCGCTTCTCCTCCCTGCGGTCATGGCTAGAGTCAGGCCAGCGCTGGAGTGGAGGGTTCCGGAGAGCCAGGCCGCCTGGTGGACCTGCACGCACCTACGTCATGCTCCTCCCCCACTCACATGTTCTTCACTTCTCATCACAGGACACACCCTTCTGTCACCTCTTAACTGGATTGGACTGCCTCTTAGCTTTGTGTCAGATATACACTGAAAAACTCATTATACAAGTACACTTGTTAATCAGTGTATTTGTTTGCTTATAAAGGGCGTGACAACAGCAAGGAAGTGATTTAGCATGAAAACAGTCTGACCAATTAAGAGACCAGAAGCAGAAACCACTTCGATCAATTCAATTTTGTTCCTGCATTGGTCTTTTTAACATTTTGTTTATTTTGTTCTAAAACTGTGTGTGTTACTAACACTGTGTGTAATTACTAGATTAGCAGAGTTTACATTAGTTTTCCATAATTTTAAAACAAATATGCATAAAAGTGGAAGAGAACGTGACAAAGGGCGAACATTTTAATCTGGTCACCAAAAAAGAAAAAAGAATATTGCTTTTGAGGAAATCAAACAAGAATTACATGGCTCTATGCATATGTTTTTGAAGACAGGCAAGATAAGTACAAGTGAAGAGGTGCCTGAGCGTGAACATGAGATGATGGAATCAGTTTTGACTGAAAGAGAAGATGATTCACAGCCAAACACTTCTGCTGAATCTTGTGTACCATTTTTTGTAGCACAGAAGAAGGAATTGGGGAAAGGCCTCTTGTTTCAGGTTCTGAGCAACCAGAGTCTTCATATCAGCCTCTGTTAGAATCCTGGAGAATGGATTTTCCCAGTGGAAGATAAAGATAGAATCTGTTATATTCAGAAAGGACCAGTAAGGGAAGGAAAGGTAACTTTTCCATTAGACAGTGGAAAAATAAATTTTTCTAACTTTCATTTGACCAGGGTTATAAGCAACAAGGAAACACAAGATAGGTACTGGTTAGTTTATTCTAGAAGCAAGGACTGTGTTTTCTGTTTTGCCTGTCGTTTGTTTTCACCATTACGGAGCGCTTTAGTGTCTGATGGTTGCAATGACTGGAAGAACCTGAGCAATCAACTTGGTCTTCATGAAAACAGTTCTGACCACTTAGAGAACATCATCACATGGATGGAAACTGAGAAAAGATTTATATGTGGGAAAACTATTGATGCATCGGTGCAAAAGCAGATACTCCTGGAAAAGCAACGTTGGCATGAAATTCTGGAAAGGCTTTTAGCCACTGTTCAATTCTTATCATGCCATAACTTACCATTTTGAGGGCACAGAGATAATTTAGAGGAAGAGAATAGTGGTAATTTTAACGATCTGATAAAGCTTTGTGCAAGGTTTGATCCTGTTCTTCGTCAACACTTGCAACAAATTGAAGAGAAACGTTTTCACAACCATTACTTGTGAAAAAACATCCAAAATTAACTAATTTCATTTATGGCCAAAACGGAAAGTTATTGAAAAGATTCTTCAATCAAAATATTATTCCATAATTCTTGATTGTACTAGGGATGTGAGCCACGTTGAACAGATGACTGTGGTATTACGACATGTTAATGAAAAATCAAGAGATATCGAAGAGATTTTATTCGATTTTTACCAGTTGACAAAACGACAGCTGAAGAGTTAACTAAAACCATACTGCTGGAAATTGAGGAATCAGGTTTGGACATCAAAAATTGCCGTGGTCAAGGATATGACAATGGAGCAAACATGCGAGGGGAGAAAAGTGGTGTAAAAACTAGGATATTAAATATCAATCCTTTAGCTTTTTTTTACACCCTGTGGTTGTCATAGTTGGAATTTGGTTCTCGTTGATGCAGCAGCATCTTGTGCAAAAGCCAAATTATTTTTTGGGGTTTTGCAAAGACTTTACACATTATTTTCTGTCTCATCCGATATATGGGCAATTTTAAAAGAGAAGGTAAATATTACCCTCGAGCCATTATCAGAAACCAGATGGGAGTGCAGACTTGAGAGTTTAAGGGCTTTCCGTTACCAACTAAAATAAATCGCTGAGTGCCTGGAAGAGATGAAGTATGCTGATCCTGCTTTCTGTAGTGAATGTAATTCACTAAAAGAGGAAATATTGTCATACGAGTTTGTTCTGTCATTACTTGTATGGTATGAGATTTTAGTAAAAATCAACCTTATCAGCAAGGTGTGGCAAAAGTTTTGTATGCAGCTGGACACTGCAGTAAAACATTCAGAGGCATTTCTGTGCTGGCTGAAAGAATATCGACAAAGTGGCTATAATTCTGCCACTGTTACTAAAATGTGTGTATTCAAACTAAGGTACTCATAAACCTAGGTTGAATAGTAGCGCTTAATGGTAATCTCAACTAATCTAGAACAGTAACTTGCGTGTGCAAAATACCATGTGATTATAAAATTATATATAGGACATATTGCAGTCGTGTATACAAGTGTATAATATTTCAAGCTTTCACCACGTGATAAGTGAATACACTTAAAAACAGTGAAACAATATATATATACAAACAATATATTAATAATATTTCCTAAAAAATCTAAATATAGGTGTCACAAAGTTCTTATCGTGTCAAAACCAGCAAAAGTGAATCAGTATTCTCCACAGCAAGCTCCACTTCAAAGTATCACAATCAAAAACGCTCAGCCACGCTCCCGACATGTTTCGTCACTCAAAGACTTAATCATGGGGTCTTTGAGTGACGAAACATGTCGGGGGCGTGGCTGAGCGGCAATCATCTGAAGCACTGACAGTGCTACAAGCTAAACAGGAGAACATCCAACTATTCTATGGTCTGGGCAGCGAGGAGAGGGTGAGATAAAGGAGATATTATTACACCTCGAGTCCGCCGCGACTACAGACCATTTTTCATTTTGATACTTTGAAGTGGAGCTTGCTGTGGAGAATACTGATTCACTTTTGCTGGTTTTGATTTTAAGAAATGTGAGTGAATTGTTTGAAGCTTTATTTGTGTTGTTTTAATAAAGTGGTTTTATTGGATTACACTATTGGAGCACTTTTCTCATTTACATGTGGAAAAACACTGCATCACATATTGGATAGTGTGGAGAAGTCACCGGACTACTGTTTAAGATCTTATAAGCGTGTTTGCCTGTCACGAAAGTGCAGGCATCAGGATCTGGTGAGTGAGTTTCTTATGGGAGAGGACACATTGAACACAGTGGTGTGGTGGAAGATTAAGAAGACTGGTTATGCACTTTTGAGACGATTATCTGTTACTCTAAAGGACTTTGTTTGAATCTTCCACAACTTCTTTTTGGCACGATAAGAACTTTGTGACACCTATATTTAGATTTTTTAGGAAATGTTATTAATATATTGTTTTTTATATATATATATATTGTTTCACTGTATTTAAGTGTATTCACTTATCACGTGGTGAAAGCTTGAAATATTATACACTTGTATACACGACTGCAATACGTTCTATATATAATTTTATAATCACATGGTATTTTGCACACGCAAGTTACTGTTCTAGATTAGTTGAGATTACCATTAAGCGCTACTATTCAACCTAGGTTTGTGAGTACCTTAGTTTGTATACACACATTTTGATATACTTTTCAAGTAGAAGCTTTAGTTTAGTTAGTGTATAACTCTTTGGCGCAGTGGTGGATATTTGAATTGGGGCGGAGAATTCAAATTCATTCCAGTTTTCTGCCATTGTTACTGCCAGATAAATTGTTGAAGAAATGGACCTTCCAAGGGAATTTCGACAGTTCAGGATACCTAGGATCAAAATAATGTTTGATTATGAGTGTCCAGATGAAGCAGTTGTTAACCCTGCAGACAGATTTAGAGCAGAATATGTCAATGTTATTGCTGACAAGATTCATGCTGAGTGCTAGTGCTGAGCCTTGCTTTGAAGGTTTAAAAAGCTATGTCAGCAATTTTGGATTTTTATATGATATCTCCTCTTTATGCATGAAATCTGCAAAAGACCTATTACAAAACTGCAAAGAACTTGAAGCCCTACTTACTTTACCCAATTCTTCTGATTCTGACATAAGAGGTCTGGAATTGTATGAAGAGCTACAAATGTGTATGCGTACTGTTCCTCCAAAATTGGATATGTCCGGTTCCTTGAAATACCTCATTGATAACAATTTAACTGACGTTTATCCAAACATCTATGTTGCATTAAGAGTCATCTTAAAAATTCCAGTTACTTTTGAATCAGCTGAGAGGAGCTTTCAAAACTAAAATGAATAAAAACATACTTAAAGTGGTTCTGCACTCATTTCATTTAGTAAATCTCTTTGCCTTCCAAATCAGGCAAAGAGTACTAAATGAAATGTTTTTTTTTTTTTTTTATTTTACTTACCTTGTAATTGAAGACTTCCGGTCTTCTCCCTCTGCGGCGGCGGGCGGGGTCTTGCGTCGATCGTCGTCACGCCGCACTGTCTCCTGGGATCTGGTGTCATTGATCCCAGGAGTCAGTGCGGGCATCTTCCGAAATCTCGCGAGATTTCGGCCACATCTTCCGAAATCTCCCGAGATTTCGGCCGCATCTGCCGAAATCTCGTGAGATGTCGGCAGATGTGCCGTTACTGCGCACGCGCGAGTAACGGCGGTGCATGCTGGGCCATCAACACTGCCTGTGGGGTTTCACATGCCCACAGGCAAGATGGCCCCCAGCACTAAAGAAGAAGACGAGGAACTTCAGCGGACGAAAACCGGCGGCGATCGAGATGGAAGATGGAACAGGTGAGTCCCCTAATAAAGGTAAGCATACTTTATATTACGTCCTTAAAAAAAATTTTTTTTTTACAGAGTGCAGAACCGCTTTAATATCAACTATGAGCCAAGATTATCTGCCTTAGCAGTTTTGTCCATTGAACGTGATCTGGCTTCAAAATTAAATTATTCATCTGTGATAAATAAATTTACAACTGCAAAATGTAGGAGAATGTTTTGAAACTCCAACTTTTGCTGAATTAAACTTATGATACTGTTGTGATACTGAAACATTAAAAAAGTTTACTACTGTTAAAACCTCCCAGGAGGGTTGTGTATGAGCCTCAACTATAGTTAGCACATATATTGTGGTATTGTATTAATATTGTTGTATTTTTAAACAAAGGGTTTGTTTTTTTTGTTGGCTTTCAGTAAGTGCCTAAAAGGACCCTGGCATAAGTCTATGCTAATAGGACAACCCTTACACCAGGCTGTTTTCCTGCAGGCACCCTAAACAGACACCTGTTCAAAATTGACCGGAATTTGTTGGAGCAGCACCATGGTAGTTGCAGATCAAACAGAAGCAGCTTTCTTGGCTGTAAAGGATAGGAGAGTTTAATTCCACTTTAAGGCTGTCAGCAGATTGGCCTCTACAAACTCGGCAGTGTCTAAAAATGGAAAGCAATTAAGCATGTGCAAAGCAAGGTGAGACAGTGTACTACTACATTTACTAAACAGTATAGACACTTATTTGTAAAAAAAATTCATAGCTATGCCTGCAAAAGGGACCTGAAGGGATCTAGCAGGACTTAATTTTCTGACTAAAGTTCCAATTAATTTTTTTTTTTTTATTGAAGTTTTTCTGAAGAATACAAGGATCTAAGTTATTTTATGTTACTTGAAAAATATTACACTTAATACCTCTTATGTTCCATGCACTACTGAGCAAATGTGGAAAGTTACATATTTATCTGTTTTTATGTTTTACATTTTTGTAAAAAAAAATCACTTGTTGCATGCTTGTTGTTACATTAAACAGGTTATATGCAAGAATATGTTGTAAAATGATATATTTTTTTGTTTTATACTTTGTTGACAATTTTATTTTACATTTAGGAGACAGCACTGAGGATAATGAGTAGGCTGCACAATTTGATCTATATTTGTGTGCATGTAATATATATATAAATAAGAGAGAAATCCTATGTTTAATAATATTTGATTAAAGAATAATTGGTCAGAGAAAATTATAGAAACTGTGAGTTCATAGGATTTAAGGCTGTTAATATATGCATTTATACAGTTAATTTTTATCATCTATATTATTTTGTCCATTATGGGCGTTAGTGGGGCCTAATGTCTAAGTTTTGCCTAAGGCCTCACAAAGTTTAGCGCCGACTCTGGTTATTGACTACCATAGTTCCTAGATTGAAGAACAATGTTTGTTATAGCAATAATGATAATAAAAACCTGCTTCTGCTTTACCATGCTCACTTTGAATTAATCTCACCTCCCCATTATTTTCAGTATTCTATGGACCATAAATAAGGTGGCAATCCTAAGGATGGTGGACAGAGGCTATCATGTCTAAAAATCCCCCTCAATCTATTTCTAGGTGGCACTGTCTAATGTTCCCCAACAGAAACACAATAAAATGCAAATTCAAGACTCTAAACTTTGAATAAGGGCACTTTGGACTAATTAAAGTGTATGCAAACCCTAGCAATAAACATAATTTATTTGCTCTTTTTTGGACTTATCATGTTACACATCCATTTCTATTTGTTTGCCTTTAAATAATTGGGTCACTACCTCACTCCATGGCAGGGGATGCTCTGTAAAGTTTGTCCCACTGTTCTTCCTAATGCTTTAGCCTCTGTTCACCCCATGCACTGTGTTCTGCTGAAGCTAGACACACTATGATTTTTTAACCTTTAATCTGATGTTCACCTACTATGATCTGCACAGTTGAAGTGTGTATTACACGAAACGCATCGGGCTTGGTTATACCTATTCCCACATTGCTCTTTTAAAACTGTGATCACTTTTATACTTGTTTATTTTGATGGTTCTGTGCAGGTTACCAATCAGCCTCCCCTCCCTCTAGTCTTGCTGGTTACTTTTTTATCTTTTATCTGCCTAACCTTGCCTAATCACACTGATACAGTCTCTGGAAGACTCTGCAGCAGCTGTTAACCATTTCAACTTATAATCAGCTATTTAGCCAGAGCTCTGTGTGCGCTACACAGATTGTTTTATTTTTATTTTTTTGGAGGATTAAATGCTGGTTTAGACTAGAAGCTTCACAGACCCATTAACTGGCAATTGTCCTCCAGTTCACTGTTTTTAAGACAATTAGTATTTTGGAAATTGGATGTGATGCTGTCTTCTGTCACTTGGTTGTACTTTTGAAGGAAAATCACTGACTTGATTTTGCAGAGCTGGTTTAAATAGAGTGAATCCGCCCTGTGATACTATATACTTGTACACTGGGTTTAGCCATAAACGCAGTCTCTGAATATCTCCTGAATCAATCATGTCTGCAGTCTCTGATCATCTCCTGTACCATGTTTGCAGTCTCTGGCCAGCTCCTGTACTATGTCTGCAGTCTCTGACTATCCCCTGTGGTATGTCTGCAGTCTCTGATCATCTCCTGTACCCTATCTGCAGTCTCTGACCATCACCTGTGGTATGTCTGCAGTCTCTGACCATCTCCTGTGGTATGTCTGCAGTCTCTGATCATCTCCTGTACTATATCTGCAGTTTCTGATCATCTCCTGTACCATATCTGCAGTCTCTGACCATCTCCTGTGGTATGTCTGCAGTCTCTGACCATCTCCTGTACTATGTCTGCAGTCTCTGACCATCTCCTGTGGTATGTGTGCAGTCTCTGACAATCTCCTGTACCATGTCTGCAGTCTCTGATCAGCTCCTGTACCATGTCTGCAGTCTCTGAACAGCTCCTGTGGTATGTCTGCAGTCTCTGATCCTCTCCTGTGGTATGTCTTCAGTCTCTGATCATCTCCTGTAGTATGTCTGCAGTCTCTGACCATCTCCTGTACTCTGATCATCTCCTGTATCATGTCTGCAGTCTCTGATTATCTCCTGTACTATGTTTGCATCTCTGACCATCTGGGGAGGTCACCAGGGGTAAGGCTGAAGGAGGGACCAGGGGCATGGCCAGGGTGGGACTGAAGGAGGGGCCAGGGGCAGGACCAGGGTGGGACTAAAGGGGGCCAGTCAGGTAGGCTGTACGGGGCCCCATGATTTATATAAGCGGCCCTGAATGTTTGTAGCCCTGTCCAGTTCTCTCTATGGACCACAGAACACCATATCCTCCATGTAATGGAAATGAGGAGAGGCTGGGGTGTTCTGTAGTCCCAAAACATTTCCTGCTCTAGGGTGATGCTTTTTCTCATTAGATACAGTGCAGTGATAAAACATTGTCACTCTAGGACAGGATGTGTGCTACTAGCAAGAGCATCATTTTAAAATAAAGGGAAAAAAAACAAAAAAAAAATGGAAAATTAGTGCAGTGACCACATCTAAGGACTAGCAAGCTATAATTTTATTTATTCATGTTTTATTCTAGAGTTTAGATACACTTTAACCATTTGCGGACCGGGTCATAGACAAATGACATCCTGGTTGGCATTTTAACATTTTATAGGGACAGTGTAAAAAATTAAAAAAAATTGAATAAAAAATAAATAAATAATTAAAGTGCCCCCATCCCCGTGGCGGCAAACACATGTGTATGTTAAGCCCACATATGTAAACAGTGTTCAAACCACACGTTTGCGGTATCGCCACAAACGTCATAGCGAGAGCACTAGCACTAGATCTCCTCTGTAACTCTAAACTGGTAACTTGTTTAAATATTTTTAAATATTTTTAAGTACCAGAGTTTGGTGCCATTCCACTAGCGTGCACAATTTTAAAGCATGACATGTTGGGTATATATTTATTGTGTTTTTTTTATTTTGATTTATTAAAGTGTATTTCTCCCCAAAAAATTGCATTTGAAAAATCGCTGTGCAATAACAGCTATTTTATTTTCTAGGGCCTCTGCTAAAAAATATATAATATTTTGGGGTTCTAAGAAATTTTCTAGCAAAAAAAAACACAGATTATTACATATTTGAGAGAAGTGTCAGAATAGGCATGACAGGCAAGTGGTTAAAATACAACAATCATTCATGTATATGACTAATCGTTCATTCAGTTTTCATATCAAATCAATCAAATTATTAGCTCATAATCATCTTGAGATGTTTGCATTGCTAGGGTATATTTAAATTATTTTTTTTTCACATCACACTTTAAGGTTAATTGTTTGTGTAAAGCACCAAGGCTGACTGAAGTGACACACCGTGAAAGAAAATCAATTATAAAAGTCTGTTATACTTTAAATGTACTACCTTGTTTTAAAACTGTATCCTAATGCAAATGAAGCAACTTACTTTTTCAGTTAATTAAACACAAGGGGATAGTCAAGGGTAACAAAGCATATGTAAAATGTCATCAAAGAGGACATCCTTAATCTTGCTGCGTATTCTTGAATACACATTTTTCAAAGATTAATGTCACGGCAGATAAGAAAGTGCTGATATATAGATGATTAGGTTCTGCACAATGCAACATGAGAAATTACATCTATTGAAAAATGTTTTTCTAGTTCCACTGTGGACAAACAATCTGTGTGTAAATGTGCTTTTTCATGGGTCATTTCTTAAACACAGCTAGACTAAAACTTCTAACAAAATGTAATCTGCATTAGAAAATAATACATTCATTTAAAAAAAATATATATATATACAGTATCTCACAAAAGTGAGTACACCCCTCACATTTTTGTAAATATTTTATTCTATCTTTTCATGCGACAACACTGAAGAAATTACACTTTGCTACAATGTAAAGTAGTGAGTGTACAGCTTGTATAACAGTGTAAATTTGCTGTCCCCTCAAAATAACTCAACACACAGCCATTAATGTCTAAACTGCTGGTAACAAACGTGAGTGCACCCCTAAGTGAAAATGTCCAAATTGGGCCCAAACTGTCAATATTTTGTGTGGTCACCACTATTCCAGCACTGCCTTAACCCTCTTGGGCATGGAGTTCATGGGAGCTTCACAGGTTGCTACTGGAGTCCTCTTCCACTCCTCCATGATGACATCACAGAGCTGGTGGATGGTAGAGACCTTGCGCTCCTCCACCTTCCGTTTCAGGATGCCCCACAGATGCTCAATAGGGTTTAGGTCTGGAGACATGCTTGGCCAGTCCATCACCTTTGCCCTCAGCTTCTTTAGCAAGGCAGTGGTCATCTTGGAGGTGTGTTTGGGGTCATTATCATGTTGGAATACTACCCTGCGGGGAGGGGATCATGCTCTGCTTCAGTGTGTCACAGTACATGTTTGCATTCATGGTTCCCTCAATGAACTGTAGCTCCCCAGTGCCGGCAACACTCATGCAGCCCCAGACCATGACACTCCCACCATCATGCCTGACTGTAGGCAAGACACACTTGTCTTTGTATTCCTCACCTGGTTGCCGCCACACACACTTAACACCATCTGAACCAAATGAATTTATTTTGGTCCCATCAGACCACAGTACATGGTTCCTGTAATCTATGTCCTTAGTCTGCTTCTCTTCAGCAAACTGTTTGCGGACTTTCTTGCGCATCATCTTTAGAAGAAGCTTACTTTTGGGACAACAGCCATGCAGACCAATTTTATGCAATGTGCGGCATATGGTCTGAGCACTGACAGGCTGACCCCCCCATCCCTTCAACCTCTGCAGCAATGCTGGCAGCACTCGTATGTCTATTTCATAAAAGACAACCTCTGGATATGACGCTGAGCACGTGCACTCAACTTCTTTGGTCGACCATGGCGAGGCCTGTTCTGAGTGGAACCTGTCCTGTTAAACCGCTTGGCCACTGTGCAACAGCTCAGTTTCAGGGACTTGCACAATGTACTTATAGCCTAGGCCATCTTTATGTAGAGCAACAATTATTTTTTCATATCCTCAGTGAGTTCTTTGCCATGAGCTGCCATGTTGAACTTCCAGTGACCAGTATGAGAGAGTGAGAGCGATAACACCAAATTTAACACACCTGCTCCCCATTTACACCTGAGACCTTGTAACACTAACATGTCATATGACACCGGGGAGGGGAAATGGCTATTTTCACTAAGGGGTGTACTCACTTTTGTTGCCAGTGGTTTAGACATTAATGGCTGTATGTTGAGTTATTTTTTACATTGTAGAAAGTGTAATTTCTTCAGTGTTGTCACATGAAAAGATATAATAAAATATTTACAAAAATGTGAGGGGTATACTCAATTTTGTGAGATACTGTATATAACAAATTAGAAAATAATGTAGCTGCATATTTTTGCTAAAAAAAATACTTTATTATCATTGTATTTTGATATGATTTGGGCATTTTGAGTACAGAATAGATGACAGACATACAGTATCTACACAACCCACTCCCTTTTTAGTTCATTGAAAAGAAATGGGCTGTCAGAACACAATGTTAATGTGCTTGATGAATAAACTCATAAGTGATCATTCATGTCTATGACCATAACCTGTCAAAAAGATTTTGTTGGGGAACTGCTTAGTGGTGACCACACTAAGGCAATGCAGCTCTAAAACACATGCATTGTAGCAAATCAAAAAGCACAGTAACACACTACTGCGTGATGTGCTGCATCAGAATACAATGCTGCATGTCTGTTTTTAGTCCATTACCGTGTATTGGCAGTTCATTCAAAATTAATGGGCTGCCCTAATGGAAGGCACGCTAACATGTGGCACGACGCATGTTACTGCAGTGCACATAATCAGAGAAGTGTAAATGGGCCCTAGGGGAAACCTATCATGAGAGAAGCATAGAAGATCCCATTACCGACACCATCTTCTAAAAAAATTATGCGCTGTCATACTGCCTCTCTTGATTACCTTTTGTCACTGAAATAAATATTTTTTTTTGTTTTTTCCCATAATTTTCTGATCTGCATACTCTGAAATACTAAAGCCAATAGGATTAGGAAAAAGTTAGACAACTAGCATTTCCAGAAGGAGGTCAACAATAGGTAACCTCCTATTGGAAGTTTAAGTGGAACTTTAATCAGAAAATTCAGTCCCGCTAGATCAGTTCAGGCTTGCCCCTTTTGCAGGTATAACTATGTAAAGCATAAAAAATAAGTGCCTATACTGTTTAAAATCTAATAATACACTGTCTCACCCTGCTCTGCACATGCTCAGCTGCTCTACATTTTTAGACATTGCTAAATTTGTAGAGGCCGATCTGCTGAAGGGGAATTAAGCCCTCCTATCCTTTACAGCCAAGGAAGCTGCTTCTGTTTGATCTGCAACTGCCATGGTGCTGCACATGTGCTCAGTTATGGTTAAGGATGCAAGCAAATGCGAGAGTTAGCCACCCCAGCATACCAGGAATGTAACTGTTGTTTGAAACCATTAAATCGATAGGTTTAGTTCTGCTTTATGAATTAGACCCCTTTCACACTGAGGCAGTTTTCAGGCATTTTAGCGCTAGAAATAGCACCTGCAAAGCACTTGAAAACTGACTCCCGTTCATTGCAGTGGGTGCTTTCACACCTGGGCGATGCGCTTGTGGGACGCTAGTCCTGTAAGCAGCATCTTTAGGGCAGTTTTGGAGCACTGTATACATTGCCATGAAATGGTCAGCGCTTCTTAAGCACCTAAAAAGCGCTTCAGTAGCACTGGAGTTTTTAACCCCCTAACAGCGGTAAAGCGCCACTAAAACAAGAGGCTATTTTACCCCTAACGCACGGGCGCCCCCAGTGTGAAAGGGGTCTTACTGCTGTTCAAGGGCTCTGGGCTTTAGCAAAATGGCAGCCTCCAGCAATTTACAGCACACACAAATTTTGGTAGCATAATTATTAAATTAATGTGAAATACTGTATACTGTGTGTTCCTTGCTAAAGAACATTATTTTCTATCAAATTGTTATGGGTAAATTTCCACTTCAAAGAATAGCAGACCGGTTGGCAGGATAAATCGGTAATAAAACTGTGTTGCAGGGGGATTCAGAAATCATGTGTTTACCTCCCTGGCGGTATTATGTCTGATTTTTGAATGTCAAAGTGGTACATTGTTTTGCATGGAAATTTGTTGTTTTATATTGTAGGCCTGTAATTTTTAGGAATATTTCACTTAAATCTGTCAAAACAAGAGTCTAGTAGACATCGGTATGATAAAGTTTGAAACACGAAATCATAAATTATAATATAATAAATAACTATAAATAATTATACAAATAATAATTTAGCAATACATTTTATTCAATAATGTAATCAAATCAAAAACATTGAAATTTGTCCAAACAAGGGTGCAATATTACTAGTCACTGTAATACTAGACACTGCATATTGGTTTAGTAAACATTCCGGGTATGATACATTTTGAAACATGGGACTGCACAAAGTTCAATGTCACAATCAGGACAATGGAACCTGGTTTCCTTTCGGGATTTCTTTCCACTGTCATCTCGCTTTGAGAAACAAACCACGCACATCCTTGTAGGTGCTGACTTTTTTCGGTTGGTGGGATGTAGTCCATAAAGTGATTATCAGTCAGGCGTTCCGGGTTGACAACATCAACAGTACGACGTCCAGCTCTATTCACAGCCATTGATGGTGTTTGGGGGTTCACAAAGATCCGTCCGGTAAAGTCAGAATGAATCACAGGCTTGTCACTCTTTTTTTGAGCAGAATGTAGGCATTCCACAAGCATTGCTCAAGAAGATACCTGAAGATGTTCTTGTAGTACTTCTTTTGCCATTTCCTCATTGCTGGTAGAATGTCATTGCTTGGTCGGCCGTGTCAACACCTCCAACAGGTGGACAAGAGGTACAGTGTCACTGATGCATGCACTGTCACTGCTCACCATCCTCGTGGCCTCCTTAAATGGTGACAGGACAGTGCATGCATCCCTGATCATGCCCCACTGGCGTGGTAAAAAAAAACGAGCTCCCTGACCCTGTCCTGGTGCTGTAGTCGCACAGGTACTCATTGATGGCCCTCTGCTGCGTGTGCAGCAGCTGCAGCATGGCCAACGTTGAGTTCCACCTGTTCTTGGGCAGGTTCAACTCCTTTTGCAGCTCAGCCAGCCGAGCACTGGCATATATGATCGGCGGAAATGCACACAGACTTTCCTGGCCTGCCTCAGGACATCCTGTAAGCCCGGATACCTTCCCAAGAACCGCTGCACCACCAGGTTAAGGACGTGAGCCACACAGGGCACATGGGTCAGTTGTCCCTGTCGCAGGGCAGAGAGGAGGTTGGTGCCATTGTCGCAAACCACCATTGCTGGCTTAAGCTGGCGTGGTGTCAACCTCTCGGCCTGCCCCTGCAGAGCTGACAGAACCTCTGCCCCAGTGTGGCTCCTGTCCCCCAAACACACCAGCGCAAGCACGGCATGGCATCTTTTTGCCTGCGTACTTGCGTAACCCCTTGAACGCCTACGGAGCACCACTGGTTCCGAGGACAAAGCACAGAAAGAGGCCATGGAGGAATAAGAAGAGGAGGGGGTGGAGGAGAGAGGTGTGTCACAACCACTAGTAGCATTTTGGAGGCGTGGTGGCGTGGTGGCGGAACAACCTCCAACACTACTGCACCTTGTCCTGCATTCTCCCCAGCTGCCAAAAGAGTGACCCAATGGGCCGTGAAAGATAGGTAACGTCCCTGTCCATGCCTGCTGGACCATGAGTCAGCGGTAATATGCACCTTACCGCTGACCGCCCTGTCCAGCGAGGCATGGACATTGCCTTCCACATGTGAGAAAAAGTGACGTTTGGGAAACTGCCACTGAGGAACCGCACATTGCACAAACTCATGGAAGGGGGCCGAGTCTACCAACTGAAAAGGCAGCAGTTGAAGTGCTAGCAATTTAGCCAAGCTAGCAGTCAACCGCTGGGTATGTGGATGGCTGGGAGTGAACTTCTTTTGACGGTCCAGCAGCTGGAGCAGGGAAATTTACCTGGTACAATCGGACGTGGGTGTACTGCTAGCAGAGTGCCCACAAGTACTTGGCTGTGACACATCTAATTCT
Organism: Lithobates sylvaticus; assembly: GCA_028564925.1. NCBI lineage: Eukaryota > Metazoa > Chordata > Amphibia > Anura > Ranidae > Lithobates > Lithobates sylvaticus. The sequence continues at coordinate 357,173,629 of CM053026.1, read as the reverse complement.
ACACCTTGATTCCTCTCAGTGCAGCTTTCAGAGAGGACTGAAGGTATAGTGGGGTTGGAGATCCCAGCTGATGAGGAGCAAGGAGAGGTCCGCTTTGTTCTTTGGTGTGGGTCTTTAAGGTCAAGCTGCATGGCAGGTCAACATATGTCTGGTCAAGCATGTGGTGCCCAAGCGGCTGATGTTTTGGCCACGCAAGATACACTTGAGACATATGTTGCAAATAATAATAATAAAATAAATCAGCGCAATGGTATATCAAATATTATGTAAAATTATTAGAAGCAGCTGAACACCAAGGGTCAACCTTCAAAAATCCCTCTGTAGAAACATATATAAAAAAGGTGCAGCGCTAAACACACATAAATAAAAAACAATTGAAAAATTAAATTAAAAATATGTCCATAAACAGTCCAATGGTGTCTTTCTAAGGTGATGACGGAGGCATACATATGCAGGTGACAACGTGAAAGAAAACCTCCACCACAGATGAAATGGCCGCTCACCTCACCAAGTGGACCCTTAGATCATAAAGGGTCACTAAAGCCTTTCCACCAGGGGTTAAATGATAACGATCCACTGTAGAAATACGTCACACTTGGCAGATATGCCGGATGGATGTCAGTCAGTCCTCACGGAAAAGCTCAATCCCATATCGCCATCAATCATGTGAATGAAAAATTTAAAAAAACATAGTGTTCTCTGCTTATAAACAGTTTATTGAAAAAAAAGAGATGGGAATATAAAAACTTACAAAGAGAGCACCTATATCCCAGTGCTAGGAGGGTACAGCGTATAGCAAAGTGCACAGATCGGGCTGCGGGTGATGTCACTTTCGTCCGTATGCATTACGTTTATATGCAGGACTTCATCAGCGGAACGGCCATGACTACAAACACCCGACTTATATTGGAAAGCAATTGGTTACACTGACTTCCCATTGGTGGAGCAGGATTTAATTGTCAATTAATCAAAAACTTTCAGAGAGCACAGAGATAAGGGAAGCCAGCTGAATCAAGTTTCAATCATTATAGTGAGTGTCCCTGAATACCCTCCGGCCTATCAAAGAGGACCAGGAAGTGTCCCCGGCTCAGTGATTTTGGAGAAAGGTCCAATAAAAATACAAATTTCAGGGCCGCACACTCCATCAGATAGAATGAATATTATACTCCATCGCCTATAGGGGCTATATTGTATCCTCAAATGACGTGAAAACTCTCATAAAAAAGCTGGCAATCCAAATAAAGGAATAGACATACAAAAATGTATGAATCCCAAGCGAAAGAAATATACTACAACAGCATAACTGGGCAGCATTAGACACCACTCACAGCCCTCTGTGCTAATATGTATCAAACAAATCATTAAATAACATACATCTAAATAAAAATAATCCATAATAATCAATAAAAATATATACATTACAAGTATATGTGATAGATGTATAATAAAAAGTTATAAAAATATAAAACATATAAAATAATTTTATAAAAAATTTTTAATCAGAAAATCCTATGAAAATTATATTTAAAATTATTTTATAAAAAAAAAAAAAAGACGGAAAATTAAATTTAACGGTCAGTGATAAAGCAATTTAAATCAAAGTCGACATTGAGTCCGCTGGGAGTTAAAACTTTGGTTTGGTAAATCCAGTAGGATTCGCGACGGCTCAATTGTCGTATAAAATTGCCTCCCCTCCAATGTCTCGTCACCCTTTCTATGCCCCAAAACTTCAAGCTCCTGGGGTTCTGCTGATGAACCAGCTTGAAATGTCGGGACACGTTATGGGTTGTGAGACCTCTTTTTATATTATTTATATGTTCGCCCAAACGGACGTACAGTGGTCTCGAGGTTCTCCCTATATATTGTAAACCACACCCACATTCCAACATATAGACCACCCCAACGGTGTCACATGTAATTAGTTGCTCGATCTTGTATTCCTTATTAGTGGTGGTTGCTAAAAAGGATTTTCGCTTTTTCATATTAACCTTCGAGTGTTTGCAGGGGACACATCTCCCACATGCAAAAAAACCTCCTAAAAAGTTAAAAGTCTATTTTCAGTGACAATTGGAGGGTTAAGGATACTCGGAGCCAAACGATCCCTAAGAGTCAGAGCTCTTTTATAAATAAACTGAGGGCGGGGGGGGGAGGACAGGGCCCAATACCTTGTCTTGCTTGAGGATCGACCAATTCTTCAAGATGATCTTTTCAAACTTCTTATGTTGGACATTGTAATCCAGGATCATCTTAAAGTTTTGACTTTCTCTATCATTATCGCGAGCCAGGTCTGATGTCAGAATAGATCTCTCCATAGTACAAACTTTATTGACTTCATCCCTTAAACCAGATTTATCATACCCCTTCTGCTCAAACCTAGAGACCAGGATATCAGACTGTGCAATAAAATCACTGCTAGAAGTGCAATTTCGCCGCAACCTAATAAATTGACCCCTGGGGATGTTGCACAACCATGACCTATGGTGGCAACTCCCCAGGGGTATGTAGGCATTTCTATCAGTCGGTTTGAAATAATTGCACAGCCTAAAATTACCTACGTCTCTGTTAATTTCTAGGTCGAGGAAGACTACTTTATTCGATTCAATGTTCCAAGTCAATGAAATATTTTTGTCATTGACATTTAATGAGTCTAAAAATACTTCCAGACTGGATCTTTCACCCTCCCAGATCATAATCAGGTCATCTATAAACCTACGGTAGCAAATGAGCTTGGGTGGGCGATGGTTAAAAATAGCCCCTTCCTCCCAGGGGGCCATGAAAAGGTTGGCCACACTGGGAGCAAAACGGGCTCCCATCGCCACACCTTTCATTTGTAGATGGAATTCTTTGTTATACCAGAAATAGTTTCTGTTGAGACAGAACTCTAAGCTGGTCAAAAAAAACTCCTGATGTCTACCCGACAGGGAGGAGTGTGACAATGCCCATTCTACTGCCTGTAGGGCATCCTTATGTCCAATACTGGTGTATAGTGAACTGACATCACCTGTGACCATAATACTGGAAGAAGAACACGGTAATTGCTCCAAGATTTGTATAATATGCTTTGTGTCTTTAAGAAAGGCAGGAGTTTTGAGCACCAACGGTTGCAAAAATGAGTCAATATACTGTCCTAATCTCGCGGAAATGGAATCGATCCCATTCACAATGGGTCTTCCAGGGGGGTTAACACTATCTTTGTGAATTTTTGGGAGAAAATAAATAATGGGTGTTCTGCAAAATAAAGGGTTCAAATAAGAAGCCTCCTTCTTAGTTAAAATCCCCTGATCTTTACCATCTTCAATAATATGATGTAATTCGTCCTTGAATGATAGCATAGGGTCTTTATTTAAGACCCTATAGGTCTCTTCATCATTCAAAAGGCGACTCATCTCTTTTTGATAATATTCTTTGCTAAGAACCACCAATCCTCCCCCTTTGTCCGCCGGACGTATCACGATCTCTTTCCGTTCAGCCAAAGACTCCATGCCTCGTTTAATGGTCAAAGAATCATTAACTTTTTTAATTTTCAATTCCTCTAAGTCTTTGGTAACCATGTTCTTAAACACTTCCATAAATTTTCTTTCAACCGTGATCGGGTTAAAATAGATTTATTCCTCAACGAGGAATGATCGTTTGCTATAGGTACCATACTTCTAGTAGGATTCGATAGGAAGTATTTCTTCATATTAAGGGTTCTCATGTATTTCTGTAAACTTACATAAGTTTGGAATTTATCAAGGTTCTTAACAGGGGCAAATTTAAGGCCCCTGTCAAGGACCTCAATTTCATCCTTATCAAGCGGAACCCCGCTTAAATTATAGATTACGGTTCCTACTGGGGTTTGGATCTTTTGTAACCGCCTACCCCCTCTACATCCTCTCTTTCTTTTCTTTTTCTCATTGACACCCCTCCTGGTGGCGTAAACGGCGGGGGTTGTCTCCACCATTCCCCTTGTGTAGGTGGGTAGACAGGGGGACCTGACCCCTGTCCCCTGTGTTGACCTAAAAAATTCCCTGCTTCATATGGTGTTTGATCAATCAATGGTGTGAAATTATTATGAGTAGGGATAGGTCTATTTTGTGGGATAGGAGGCCCTCCTCTATTTACTTGGCCCCCTCTTGCTACATTTTGTTGGTTCTCTCTCCAATTATCTTGATAATAGGGGGGATTAGAATAACCTGCTCCACCAGATATAGACGGGGGTAGTTGTTACCACCTCTACCTCTCCCCCTCTTATTCTTTCCCCTTTTGTTTGTACCTCTAATTGGATAATAATTATGCTGGGGTCCATAATCATAAGATTGAGAGTATATATATTCATGGGAGGATTCCCTCTTGGGTGTGTCCATCCCCACCTGATTCTCCGTTGCCTCACCAGGAACCAGTCCTGAAGATACAGAAGGAACCTGAAGTGACTGCCATTTGAATATAGTCCCTCCATTGAAATCATTGGAATCCCGAATGAACTTCTTCTTTTTCTTAGTCTGGATCTCTACGTCCCACTTAATGAGTTTATTTTTTAGTTCACCATTTAATTTCAAAAACTCTGTACTCTCTTTGCATGGTTCCAAAACATTGGTGATTTCTCTAATTTGGGAATCTATGATTTTCATTTTCCGTTGTTTCCTCTTTAAGAGTAAATCCAATAATTCTAGACCCTTTTTAATAAAAAAATCTCTCCACTCAACCACAGAATCTTCATCCACCATGCCGTCATTTGGGGGAACATCCCACCTTAGGCGTCTAGGGATGAGTCTAGCTGTGATATATTGCTCGAATGATGTAATATGATGCAGCGTATCAGCAGGCTGGGTAACGGGCCACTGGCTCAACAGGCTGGGTAATGGTCCCTGGCTCAACAAGCTGGGTGACAGGTGCCGGCCCAGCAGGCTGGGTGACGGGCACTGGCTCAACAGGCCAGGTGACAGGCACCGGCTCAGCAGGCTGGGTGACAGGCACTGGCTCAGCAGGCTGGGTAACGGGCCTCTGCACATCAGGCTGGGAAATGTGCACTGGAACTTCTGGCTGGGTCGTCGTGGGCACGGAACTTCGGGCTGGGCCGTCGTGGGCATGGAACTTCAGGCTGGACCGTCGTGGGCACCGGAACTTCAGGCTGGACCGTTCACGGGCACCGGAACTTCAGGCTGGACCGTTGTGGACACTGGAACTTCAGGGTGGACTGTTGTGGGCACCGGAACTTCAGGCTGGACTGTGGGCGCCGGAACTTCAGGCTGGACTGTGGGCACTTGAATATCAGGCTGGAATATGGGCACCAGAACTTCAGGCGGGGCCATGGGCACTGGAACATCAGGCTGGACCATGGGCAGTGGAACATCAGGCTGGACCATGGGTACTAGAACATCAGGCTGGACTGTGGGAACTAGAACATCAGGCTGGATCGTGGGCACTGGAACATCACGCTAAACAGCAAATACTGGAGCATCAGGCCGGACAGCAGGCAAAAGGTTGGCAGGGTTAAGGACCATCAGAGGCTAGCCTGAACCCATTGGCAATCATGGAGGCATGTTGGAGTGGATCAGCTGGCGTGGAGGCAGACTGAAGCAGATCGGCAAGCATAGAGGCAGACTGGAGCAGATTGGCTGGCATGGAGGCAGACTGGAGCAGATTGGCTGGCGTGGAGGCAGACTGGAGAAGATCAGCTGGCATGGAGGCAGACTAGAGCAGATCAGCTGGCATGGAGGCAGACTGGAGCAGATCGGCTGGCATGGAGGCAGACTGGAACAGATCAGCTGGCGCGGAGGCAGGCTGGAGCAGATTGGCTGGCATGGAGGCAGGTTGGAACAGATTGGCTGGTGTGGAAGCAGGCTGGAGCAGATCGGCTGGTGTGGAAGCAGGCTGGAGCAGATTGGCTGGTGTGGAAGCAGGCTGGAGCAGATCGGCTGGTGTGGAGACAGGATTGGATAATGACAGGATTGTACGGGTTGGAAAAAACTTTTGTTTCTTTTTGGGTTTAGCCACTGAAGCCTTGAAGGTGACTGCATGGATGTAAATAGGGGGTGCAGTTGATGGAAGAGAAGAGTTTGAGCATGGTAAGAAAGAGGAAGCAATTACTAAGGGGATCTTTGTGGAATTGCTGCAGGCAGTAGAGAGGAGGCAGATGGGTTAAAGGTAGAATGTAGCAAGTGGAAACGGAATACTGATGTTGAGTTGGTAGCAGGGTATATTGGGCTGTGACTGTGGTTGCATATGGCCCTAATCAACTTAGGGAATGAGCAAGTCGGATACACTCTAATAGCTGGTCACTGACCCACTCTTTCAATATCTGGCGGCAGTATTCTCTGTCACCAGCAGAGAATAATAAGGAACGGCCTCTGGGCGCATGTTAGCCAAAACAGAACCACAATGGCTTCCCTAAGCAGCCACCAAAACGCATGTAAAGTAATAATAGTAAGATTTATTAAAATGATAAGTCATAAACAATAAAGCAAACCAGCAAACAACCACGGTGACACACTAATAATGACTCTCTAAACCAAACGTGAATACAGGAGTAAGATATAATCATAAACGTAATCAAGCCAGGGTCATACACGAGAGATCAATCAGATAGAACAGGGAGCAGGATGGGACAGGGAGAGGACAACAGGAGGAAGGGATAAGTCTGCAAGACATGTGTGACAGAACCCACTGTCACTGTGTGTTTTGGAGGGGGCTGTGGGCTGGCCTCCTTCCCACAGATTTTGGCCCAGAAGAGACCGAGAGACTTTGGGACAAAATGGAATTGAGATAATGTAATGTAATGCATGTTTGTGCGCATTGGCGCACATGTGCGCATGCGTGCGCGCACCCGGTAACAGCTTTTGGCGCCCAACGGCCTATTTAAACACTGCCAGTGCACAGACTCGGTGCTGTCTGCTCTACAGCATTCCGTGTGCTCCTGATACCTGCATCTTGTTACCTGTTCCTGTTACCCGACCCGGCTTGCCTCTGACGATTCCTGCTTTCCGCCTGCACCCGACCCGGCTTGTCTGACCACCGCACCTGCCTGATCCTTCTGCTACCTCGCTGCCAGCTCATCACTGACCCGGCCTGTACCCTGACTATTCTGCCTCCGTATCTGCTCCTGACGTGTCTGCCAGTGTATGACCCGCCTGCCTGCACCACTCCTCTCCTCTGCCTGGAAAATCCTGCTGAGCTACTGCTCCTCCTACAGCTGCTTCGGATTCCACAGTCTGCAACCGATCAGGCACTTGTGCGACTCTGCACTCCTGCGCTCCCTGTCTGCTCTACCGGGGGGCTTGAGTCAGAGGTGTAAGAGAGGCCGTCCACTGCATATCAGGCTCTACCGTCAGGTACGTGACACACATAGACAAAGGTCTGGAGACACCTCCCAGCAGGGGATGTGTAAGGAGGGGCTGACTGCTTATCATAATCCCGTTTATGTTATTTCAACTGTAGTTGTTTGAATATACAAGTGTTGAGTTTCCATTGGTTCTTCCTTGTCCTCTACCCCCTCTATGACAAGGCTAAGGGGAGTGTCCCTAACTGTGTTTAAAAGTGTATGTTTGGTACTTAATAAAGAGTTTATGCTCTGCGTGTTTAACCCTCAACACCTGTGTGGCTTGTCTCGTCATTGAGGGGTTAAGGGCTGGTTATGGCAAGTCTGCAGGCTGCAGGTGCGTTTGGAACACAGGAGACACAGGTCTGGAGGAGGTTCCCATACAGGATATCCAAGATCCGTCACAGTGGTGGCAGCAGAGGTATGTCTCCTGCAGTCAGGGACATCCAAACCACCACCAGCATTCAAGATCCGGTCAGCTGATGAGGAGCAATACAGTGATCGGCCAGCATGAGAGCAGAGTTCGGGAGGAGGCTACAAGGCATGCGGAAGCAACAACAGGGACCAGCGACAGAGCACACCATGCTCGGCTGGGGGGATGTGATCCGCCGGCAACTCTGGCAAGGGACGCTAAGCCACGTGCGGTACCATCAAGGGAAGATCCTTCCCTCCACCACAGAGCTGTACTGGCCGCAGTACTATGCGCGAGAGGTGTTCCTAAGGGAGATGAGTGGAAGGCGGAGCTCAGAAAATTGGTCCGGGAGGAGATGAGGCTGGACGCCAACTACAGAGCCCTCTGGTGGTTTGAGGCTCAACTGTGGCCAGGTACAGCAGATTTCAGCCTGACAGAAGGCATTGGCTAAGGCGGTGTGGGGCTGCTCCATCAAAAAATGTACAGAGACCCAGACTGGGAGCGACGAGCAGTGGCGGCTGGAAGACATCCTGGACTTCCGAGATGAGGTGCTGGATCTCCCTGAAGAGGTGTGCGACCTGGAGGAATTGGAGTTCCTGGTTGAGCAGGAATGGGAGCTCGGGATTGCCTACAAGCAGCTGTTTCACAGTGATCAGCAGCCCGGCATGGCTCCCATTACCTGGGACTGTCTGGGAGAAATAGCAGACAGTTGCGAAGTTGCGGTTAGGACGGGAAAACGTAGGGGCACACCTGGTATCCAATCTGTCAATGTTTATCCTGCCACTCAGAAGCAGTCTTCACCCATACTCATGGCTCAACAGGATCCAGCCCAGCTTTTAGGCCAATGTAGTGCTGTGGTATGGCTGCTGACCTGTAGTTGGGTGCTATGTCACTTTTTCAGACTGGCAGAAACTATATATACTGTATATACACAGTGCTATGAAAAAGTATTTGCCCCTTTCTATTTTTTTATTTGTTTGCATATTTGTCACACTTAAATGACTCAGATCATCAAACAAATGTTATTATTACACAAAGAAAACCAGAGTAAATATAAAATGCAGTTTTTAAATGATGGTTTCATTTATTAAGGGAAAAAAGCTGTCCAAACATGCCTGGCTTTACGTGAAATAGTAATTGCCCCCTAAACCTAATAACTGGTTGTGCCACCCTTGGCGGCAACAACTGCAATTAAGCGTTTGTGATAACTGGCAATGAGCAATTTTGGCCCACTCTTCTTTGCAGAATTGTATTAATTCAGCCACATTGGAGGGTTTTCCAGCACGAACGGCCTGTGTAAGGTCATGATACAGCATCCCAATTGGATTTAAGTCTGGGCTTTGACTAGGCCACTCCAAAACCTAAATTTTGCTTTGTTTGAACCATTTGTAGGTGGACTTGCTGTTGTGTTTTGGATAATTGTCCTGCTGCATAACCCAAGTGCACTTGAGCTTGAGGTCACAAACTGATGGCGGACATTCTCCTTTAGGATTTTGTGGTAGAGCTTAGAATTCATGGTTTTATCAATTATGGTAAGTCGTCCAGGTCCTGAAGCTACCACCACCATGTCTGACTGTTGGTATGATGTTCTAGTTATGAAATACTGTATTCGTTTTATGCCAGATGTGACGCACACCTTTTAAAAAGTTAAATTTTTGTCTCATCAGTCCACAGAAAATTTGCCTAAAAGTCTTGGGGATATCTTAAAGATATTTTTTGGTAAATGTGAAATGAGCCTTTGTGTTCTTTTTTGGTCAGCAGTGGCTTTGGCCTTGGAACACTCCCATGGATATCATTTTTACCCAGTCTCTTTCTTATTGTTGAATCATTAACACTGATCTTACCTGAGGAAAGTGAGGCCTGCAGCGCTTTAGATGTTGTTCTGAGTTCTTTTATGACCTCCTCGATGAGTCGTCATCATGCTCTTGGAATAATTTTTGTAGGCCGGCCACATTGGGAAGGTTCACCACTGTTCCAAGTTATCTCCATTTGTGAATAATGGCTCTCCCGGTGGTTCACTGGAGTTACAAAGCCTTAGAAATGGCTTTGAAACCCTTCCTAGACCGAAACATGTTTGTTTCTAATCTGTTCTTGAATTTTTTTAGAATGTCGCATGGAGTGTGTGTCAGAAACCATGAATCAGACCGAGACTGAAGTACAGTTAAATCATACTTGTTTAATAATAAAAGTAAATAGAACAAACGTAGTCAAAACATAGCCAAAGTTCGCTAGCCAGACAAGCCAGAAAGTCAGGAAGCCAGGAATCAGCATAGTGGAACAGTAACTGGAGAAAGTCTCTGTGATGTTGACTAAGGTGAAGGCAGAGATCATCTGGGCTGGATGGCTTAAATAAGCAGGACTGACGAGCAGGATATCATTAACAGTCGAGTCACTATGGAGAGATAGGAGCTGGCAATTAGCAGACAGCTGAGCAGCCAGCTCAAAGAAGGAAGCGCTGAGCCCAGCCCTGACAGTGTGGCTTTTTGTGATCTGTTAGCGTGCTTCACTTTGTCAGCTTCTATTTATGTGATTTCTTGATTCAACAGGTCTGGCAGTAATCAGGCCTGGGTGTGGCAAGTGAAATTTAACTCAGCTTTCAAAAGAATTGTGGTTAATCACAGTTCATTCATGATTCAGCATGGGAGGAGGCAATTACTTTTTCACATAGGGCCAGGCAGGTTTCAACAGTTTTTTTCCCTTAATAAATGAAGTGTGGTCGGCTCTTTAGGGATAACAACCGATGCAGCTAAAAAGCCGATTGGTTGCTAACTTTACTGGTTTTTTTTTTAATTCATGGAAGTGTCTTTTTTCCCCAAAAAATTAGTTTGAAAGACCGTTACGCAAATACTGTGTGACATAAAATATTGCAATAATTGCCATTTTATTCTCTTGAGTCTATGCTAAAAAAATACATATAATGTTTGGGGGCTCTAAGTAACTAGCAAACAATACATATTTTGACTTGCAAGCAACAAATATCAGAAATAGGCTTAGGCATGAAAAGGGATATACTGTACACCGATCAGCCATAACATTATGACCACTAATAGGTAAAGTGAATAACCTTGATTATCTCATTGCAATGGCTCCTAAAAGTGGGTGGGATATATTAGGCACAAGTGAACATATGTCCCTTAAGTTAAACGCAAACAAAATGGACAAAGGTAAGCATTTGAGTGCTTTTGACAAGGGCCAAGCTGTAATTACTAGATATCTGGGTCAGAGCAACTCCAAAACTGCAGCTGTGGTATGTTCCTGGTCTGCAGTGGTAAGGACCTACCAAAAGTGGTCCTAGGAAGGAAAACCGATAAATTAGTGATAGCGTGATGGACAGCCAAGGCTCATTGATGCATGTAGGGAGCCGTGTAGTCTGATCCAAGGAAAGAGCTACTGTAGCTCAAATTGCTGAAAATGTTAATGCTGGTTCTGATAGAAAGGTATCAGAACACACATTGCATCACAGTTTGTTGTGTATGGGGCTGACCCACGTCCACAGTAAAAGTGCCTACAATAAGGAACATGGGGACATCAGATTTGGACCACAGGAACCATGGAGGAAGGTGGCTTGGTGCAATGAATTCAAGATTTGAGGAACACAATAATGAGTTCAAGGTGTTGACTTGGCCTCCAAATTCTCCAGATCTCAATTCAATCAAACATCTGTGGGATGTGCTGGAAAAACAAATCCGATCCATTGAGGCCCCACCTTGCAACTTACAGGACTTGTCTGACCCTGTATCCAGTCATTCGTCTGTCCTGCTCTGCATGGTGCCTGGTGACGCTTGTCCTCCATCTGCTGTGTGCCTGCATCTGCTACCACCTTCTGCCTACCCAGCCTGGGGTCTGCTGTTCCTGCTGCCATCTGCTGCTTCAGTTTTCCAATCCAACTCTGGTGACACACCTGCCACACACCTCTGAGACAAAAGGAAGATCTTACAGGCACTCTTACCTCACCGCGCTCTCATTGGCCCTTGAGCCAGGGCGGTACGAGAGGTCTCCCTCTACATGTCAGGCTCTGCCACAAGGTACATGACAGTTGATCTGTAGAACGCCTCCAGAAATTCAATTTCCTGCTTCTGTGATTCAGTGACTCATTTTTCCAGAAGTCTGCACTAAGATACATCTAAGCATGCTGAATCATCAAGTGGGAGCTGTTCCGGCTTGGAGGGCTGGAGTTAATGTTTTGCCTAGTTTTTTAGGGCTCATTTACACTTGCTTCTACTTCAACACACATTAAAGTGCCTAGCGCTTCAACATGCTTTTCTGATGTGTTTTTCATGCTTCTGTGATGCTTCGGTGTTGCTTCGATTATGCTTTGGTGGTGCTTTTTTGAAGCTTTAATGAAGCAGATGACCTGTGTATGTTGATATCTTATACCTGCAATATCACCAAAACAAAGTGAAGCTAAAGCTGAATAAAAGCCTCTCAAAACTGCAGGTACCGTAAGCAAGCTTTTTCATAGACTACTATTGAGCTTTGAAGAGGCTTTGAAGCACCACTAAAGTGACATAGGGTATCATTTTTGAAGTGAAGCAAAGCAAAGCAAAGCAACATGTGAACAGGACCATTTTATTTAGTGAGAGGTGCTTTGATTGGCATTCAGAGTGCTTTAAAAAAACATGTCCAATGCTATGTTTTGAGGGGTCTAGTTCAGGAGAGCCGTCGTCAGCCCTGTAGGAGAGAGCCACCCGCGAGAGAGAAGCCAAAGAGTTCTAGCACAACTGTGGGTTGTAAGGCCCATAAGGGATGGAGACGGAGAAAGAGACCTGCAGGAGTAGGAGAATGCTGCTTGTCATGGCCTGCAACAGAGACTTTTAATTGGGGGTTCATATACCAGTGCTGGAGAAATGCCTCTGAAGGACTTAGGCTTGCTGGACTGCATCAATTCACGTATAGCGGATTAGCACTTAGCCTATAGTTATAGTTAGGGTTAGGGAAATACCATGTCATGCCTGTTGGACTGTGAAATGTCTATTTCTGCACTTTTGCCAAGTAAAGTATTGGAACGTTGTCCTCCTTGCCTGGTCTAAAGTTACTAAAGAAGTGTATCATAAGTAGCTGGCACACACACATAGTTAACAAGTGAGTCTTAAAGTGTTTGTAAACCCTTTACAACAACCTTTTACTACAGGTAAGCCTATAATAAGGCTTACCTGTAGCTACCATGGATATTTCCTGAACCTACATGGTTTAGGAGATATGCCCTGTATCAGCACATGCGCACTGAAGCAACGGCTCGTTTGTGCTGTTGCTTCAGCTGACGTGACGTCATTGTGGCTTCAGCCAATCACAGCCCACGACACCCGGAAGTAACTCCGGAAGTCATGTCGCCAGGCAAAACAGTGTGCCGGGACTGCTGTGGGGGCTTCCATCTAAGGTGAGTATTTCATAATGAACTAGTATGCTATGCATACTAGCTTATTATGCCTTTGTCTTGCAGTTTTTTTTGTGGGTTTACAACCACTTTAACACATTGGGATATGAAGACATCAGCATGGAAGGGAGTAATTTAAAGACATAAGTAGTTGCCAAGAATAACAGAAGTATAACAAGCAGCCTGTCGATAGCGTATACCTGTTACAGGTGGCATGGCCTCTAGCAGCGAGGGAGATGTTGTCGGCTCTATTTCTGCCAGGGGTCTGTCTTCCATAGCAATGGGAGCAGATTGCACCTCAGAGATTCCCCACTCTGTATAGAGGTACGGAAGTTGGAGAGTTAAGTGCACATGTGGAGCCCACTCCTCTACTGGGAATTGTAGTGGAAAACTCTGGACAGGTAGATGTGGACATTGGTGAAGTGTCCCTCCAAAATGCGAGTTACTGTGAAGGTGTACATTGTCATGGGAAACCGGGAGTTAACTGGAGAACAGATGCAGTGCAGTGTACATGGTGTACATTCATCTCTAAGAGTAGAGGCTTGCCCCATGGCAGCCTCAGCCTTGCCCCAAGGCATTGGTGAAGACGGCACAGAGTAAAGGTATCCCATGTATGTAGCAGATTGACCCTGTAACAAAGTGCCCAGAAGAATCCACATGGAGTGACCCTTACACTTGGCACCCAACAAGTTAATGCGGAATACATGGACGACATGTCAACCACCCACCTACTCTCTCCCCCCACCCCCCCCACCCCCAACTGCCCTACAAGTCAGATTTTAGGCTCCTCTGCAACACAAATTGTCAGCTCTCCTTATCAAAGCACTGCAAGTGCATCAGCTGATTAATAATGAAAAAATTACTCCTATTCAGAATCAGTATCCAAAAGACATTGAAGAACAAACAGCTTTTTCTTCAGAGGAGAAACAGCAAGAAATCTGCAGCAAAGTTTGTTAAAATCCCTGCAATGTACATAGATCAACCAGAGGGGATTGTTTTTTTTTTTCACAACAAAAGTGGGATTACTATTTATTCTGTAACCACATGTAGAATGCAGGGCCCTGTGTGAGAATATGCCCCAGGCATGAATGGGGGTTTCCATAGATACAGGTCATGGGGATGGACTAGAAAAGATTTCAATAAATGTTTTTACCAGCACTATCAAATGCGCTTCACATTTCTTCTTTTTTTTTTTTTTTAAATGTTTCTACAGTGTTAAAAAAAACAGTTGTATGCGGTGAACTCCTTAAAGCCACATACTTTCAATAGAGGTGGTGCTATGGTGAACTGACAAATGGTGCCATCATAAAATTGGTCCAAATTTAAAAATATCACAGCATACCATTTGTAAATAGAGCTTAGAGGTTTATTTACTACTGCATAGTGCGTGCGTTATTTGAGGCCACTAAAGCCCTGTTCCTCAAGCAGCAGCGATCCAAAGCATTACACCCATTATGTAGTGGCAAATCAAGCCTAATCTCTGTTTTGCTACAAATGTTGTACTGGTGATGCTTTAATTTTTGTTCTACAGTGTAAAAGTGCTGAAAGATATAATCTTTTTGTGAGCCTATTTTAATAAAGTGTGAATCCTGCTGGCTTAAGTGAGCCCCTGGTTGCTAATATGGTTTTTAACTCCGAAATCGGGATCTTGTTCTCTCCTAGCTCCTGTCCATCTAGGAGTTTTTGTATGTTCCAGTGTCTTCTGATGTATTCTCCATGAAGGAAACCAATCAAAAAGTTAACAACTAAATCAACCCCCCCCCACCCTACAATGGCCACAATAGGTATTTAGGCCAAGGACATCAAGTGGAAAGATCTCATCAATAGATATATAGGGCAAAGGCACTTGGCCTTTTTTTCCAGTGTGTGCTATAAACTAAAAAAATATTATTGGGCGGACTGACTCTTTAGTGAATTATGTAAATCATTATTTTTCATCAAACTCCTTTTGGGTTTACATTAAGAGCTACTGAACCAGAACTGTTGACTTATCTGTGTTGATGGAGGAATCAATCATTTCCTGCAAGAAAGAAATTTGCTCCGTCTATGGTCGGCCTAAGCTGACCTCTGCCACACTACACAGCCAGGCAAGTGATACATTAATTTACTAGTTCTAGACTGCAGCTTCCTATGTCACCCTCCATCCTTAGATTGGTCACTAGACAACATCACTGTTCTCCAATGAGCACAGATGTTATTTAGGAAAGAGTAAGGCCCCTTTCACACTTATACGACTTGTCCCACGATTTGGGACTGCAAAGTAGCATGACAAGTCGTTCCAATGACAGCCATTCATATTAGTAGACTTCAAGTCGTTCCAACTTCAAAGTAGTCCCTGCACTACTTTGGTCCGATTTTGATGCCACTTACACAAGCATTCCTATAAATCGCGGCAAAATCGCGGGAAAAATCGTGCAACTTTAAAGTTGCACAAGTGTGAAAAGGGCCTAAAGCTAAACCACGGAGTAGTGAAGTGATCTCTGTTGCTGTGCAATGTGGTAGTGCTGTACAAATCACATGACTGGCTAAACAGAACAACAAATCCTTTGTTGGGTAAAACAATAAACATATATGGTATGTATTGTATGTGTAATTTGCCATTTACCTGGTATTCTTTTTATGGTTCACGCTTGTAGATTAAAACCTGATATGTCTGGGTATAATAACTAGTTATTCTACTTGCAAGTGTGCAAATCAGAAATGGAAAAAAGTTGACTCTCATTAGTAGTTTGAACATATTTAGAAAAGTTTTACTTTAACGCATATAGTAAAGTGGGGCAGTCTACCTTGCACTCTTAAGACATATTATATCAAAATGACCTATAGTTATAAATAATTGATTCTGGAAACATGCTTTATTTTGCATTCAAAAAGTAATCTAAGCAATTAAGTGCTTGTTGACTCTAAATGACTTCTAAATTATTCTTCTTAGCAGTTTTCTCCAACATTTCCTACAGTGTCAGTACATCAACACTTTTTACTTCTCTTGCATAAAGAATTAACAGAAAACTTGAAGGACAATGACAAAGTGACAGCTTTTATTTTTCCATGGGAGGAAAAAGAATGTATTCATGCCCAAGGTGTTAATAAGTTGGCAGCACCTCATAATTAAGGTTGGTTGGATCACCCTTGAGCTTTGTTCAATAGGGTTATTGGCACAACTGCGCATGCGCGAGTAACGGCAGTGCATGCTGGGCCATCTAAAGTCCCTGTGGGTGTTTCACATGCCCACAGGCAAGATGGCCCCCAGCACTAAAGAAGAAGACGAGGAACTTCATCGGACGAAAACCGGCGGCGATCGAGATGGAAGATGGAACAGGTGAGTCCCCTAATAAAGGTAAGCACACTTTATATTACATCCTAAAAAAAAAATTTTTTTTTCAGAGTGCAGAACCGCTTTAATAAAAAAATATTAGGATCTTCTCTTTATTTAAAATCTGGAGTCAGTATCTTTGGCTTCATTTTTCTAACAATTTTTTAATCAAACTTTCTGGAACATAAATAACTACCTATGTATAGTATATTAAGTAAGTAATAATTTGATGTGGTATGCCTCTAAAAAAATTTTTTTTATTTATTTTTTAGTGCTGACTGGGGTCTGACAACTGCAACTGAGGCTTTGTTCAAACCACTGAGGCCTTCAAAGAAGGAGCGAGAGGCCCCAGAAATCGTATCTGCACTGATCTGTAATTCAAATTTCAGGCATCCCCTGCATTTAATTTCTTAGCGAGATTCCACTGTAAGGCTCATCGACACCCAATCTATTCCTATTAAAACACTGCACTTAGGCATTAAAATGAAGGCAGGCCCTCCCATATACAAACCATTGTTCGAAAGATCATGGTGAAACAAAACTGCAATTGCAATTTCTGCAGACAAGAAAAAGGGTACACGCCAGCAATAAATGAAACCTTTGCAATTTACCTAAAAGAGATTATTTATTTCGCAACAAAGCTGGAGGTGCTTTTCTGTGATGTTAACATAGACTACATTTCAGTGGAATATGTCCATTATTTTTCTTCTTAGTCATCATGTACTTTATCTTTCATGATAAAGAGGGATTTGAATATGTATTGCATTACAGGAACAGCTGGAACACTGGGTGTAAAGTTAGGGTAATATATCTAAAAGAACACATTTTTAATTACTCTCATGTATCATAGTTCCCAGCCAGTTTACGGCTTCGGTTTGATTTAGTCAACAGTTCCGTCTTTGTTGGATGCAATATAAGGAGCTGTTGGCAGAAATATAAATCTATAATGACTTGTATTTCTGCAGCATTTGGGATTAAACTAAGGTTTACATGTACAGGCATATTTATTGACGTGAACAGCAGTGGACATTGCACAGTAACCTTTAGCAACCAATCAATAGAAATTTATTTTTCTAACTGCTGTTAAAGCGGAACTGAAGAGTCAGTCTGGGAGGGCTGTGGAAGCTCAGCCAGGAGGACTAGAGAAATCAGCAGCTACAGCCAGGTGGGCTGGCAGTGCCTGAAGAGGTGGTACTGGGATCGGTAGCCACAGGAAGACAGCTGGGCACTAGGACTTTGCTACATACCAAAAGGAACCCACAGTCCCTGCCTGTAAAAGGCATTTGCTGAAATCTGGCTGAGCCTTATTGTCAGATCAACTAATAGTGTGCCAACTGGTCCTGGGAGTTGTTGAGATTCAAGCAAGTGTTGTGCTGGGGGGGGGGGGGGGGGGGGGGGGGGGGGGGGGGGGGAGCTGAGGAGTGTGTAAATAAAATATTCTGTAAGCAAGAACTTATCCCTGAAAATTTCTACTACAGTCAAGTGGGCATCCCATAATACCCTTAATCCCATCCAAATTCAATACCGCTAATAAAAATACAAAAACAAAGCTGCAAGGATTGTTTCCTGACTCACGAGTGCTGTTGAAAATTCTGTGAGCCTGGGGTGGGGATCCCTTATTCACCAGCAGTGCAAATTACAAAATATATTTTACTTTAATCCAGATGTAGATAACTTTCAATAAAAACAGACTGCAACCACACTTGCCGACCGTCGCACGCCGCTATACGTCGGCAGAATGGCACAGGTGGGCAAATGGGCTTTCTCGATCGCAAACCCCCCCCCCCCCTGTGCGCGGTGGTCGGATTCGTTAGAGAACCAATCAGTCCTCAGATTTAATTCGTCAGGACCGATCAGCAGGTCCAGGCCTTAAATCATTGACCTGGACCTGCTGATCGGTCCTGACGAATTAAATCTTTCCCCTGCCTGTGTAAGTGTAAACACAGACAGGGGAAGTGATGTCATCTCTCCTCGTGGAGTCTTTGCGATTCCACTGAGAGAAGAGAGGATGTCTAAACGTGAGTTGCACAACACTACACTAACGCCAGTACACATAATTACACTTGTCACCCCCCCCCAGTTAACCCCTTCACTCCCTGTCACTGTGTCACCAATTGCAGTTTTCCGATTTTTCACTGATGCATTGGTGTCATTTGTGACTGTAATAAGTGTTAGGGCAGTTAGTAGTAGGCCTAGGTAGGTCTAGGGTACCCCCCTAATAAAGGTTTAACCCCTTGATCGCCCCAGTTAACCCTTTTACCCCCTGTCGCCAGGGTCACTAATAGATCTTTTTTCTGATCGCTGTATTTGTATCACCGGTGACGCTAGTTAGCCAGTTAGTTGATTCGTTTCACCTTCAGGTTTTATAGCGTCAGGTACCCCATATATATATATATATGTATATAAATATATATATATATATATATATAGTATTGAGTACACCCCTCACATTTTTGTAAATATTTTATTATATCTTTTCATGTGACAACACTGAAGAAATTACACTTTGCTACAATGTAAAGTAGTGAGTGTACAGCTTGTATAACAGTGTAAATTTGCTGTCCTCTCAAAATAACTCAACACACAGCCATTAATGTCTAATCTGCTGGCAACAAAATTTAGTACACCCCTATGTAAAAAAGTCCAAATTGTCAATATTTTGTGTGGCCACCATTATTTTCCAGCACTACCTTAACCCTTTTGGGCATGGAGTTCACCAGAGCTTCACAGGTTGCCACTGGGATCCTCTTACACTTCTCCATGACGACATCACTGAGCTGGTGGATGTTAGAGACCTTGTTCACCTCCGCCTTCCGTTTGAGGATGCCCCACAGATGCTCAATAGGGATTAGGTCTGAAGACATGCTTGGCCAGTCCATCAACTTTACCCTCAGCTTCTTTAGCAAGGCAGTGGTCATCTTGGAGGTGTGTTTGGGATCGTTATCATGTTGGAATACTGCCCTGTAGCCCAGGGAGGGGATCATGCTCTGCTTCCGTATGTCATAGTACATGTTGGCATTCATGGTTCCCTCAATGAACTGTAGCTCCCCAGTGCCGGCAGCACTCATGCAGCCCCAGACCATGACACTCCCACCACCATGCTTGACTGTAGGCAAGACACATTTGTCTTTGTACCCCTCACCTGGTTGTCACCACACACGCTTGACACCATCTGAACTAAATTAGTTTACCTTGGTCTCATCAGACCACAGGACATGGTTCCAGTAATCCATGTCCTTAGTCTGCTTGTCTTCAGCAAACTGTTTTTCCAGCTTTCTGGTGCATCATCTTTAGAAGAGACTTCCTTCTGGGATGACAGCCATGCAGACCAATTTTATGCAGTGTACAGCGTATGGTCTGAGCACTGACAGGCTGACCCCCCACCCCTTCTACCTCTGCAGCAATGCTGGCAGCACTCATATGTCTATTTCCCAAAGACAACCTCTGGATACGACTCTTTGGTCGACCATGGCGAGGCCTGTTCTGAGTGGAACCTGTCCTGTTAAACTTCTGTATGGTCTTGGCCACTGTGCTACAGCTCAGTTTCAGGGTCTTGGCAATATTCTTATAGCCTAGGCCATCTTTATGTAGAGCAACATTTTCGTTTTTCAGATCCTCAGAGAGTTCTTCCAGTGACCAGTATGAGAGAGTGTGAGCATCCCATAATACCCTTAATCCCATCCAAATTCAATACCGCTAATAAAAATACAAAAACAAAGCTGCAAGGATTGTTTCCTGACTCACGAGTGCTGTTGAAAATTCTGTGAGCCTGGGGTGGGGATCCCTTATTCACCAGCAGTGCAAATTACAAAATATATTTTACTTTAATCCAGATGTAGATAACTTTCAATAAAAACAGACTGCAACCACACTTGCCGACCGTCGCACGCCGCTATACGTCGGCAGAATGGCACAGGTGGGCAAATGGGCTTTCTCGATCGCAAACCCCCCCCCCCCTGTGCGCGGTGGTCGGATTCGTTAGAGAACCAATCAGTCCTCAGATTTAATTCGTCAGGACCGATCAGCAGGTCCAGGCCTTAAATCATTGACCTGGACCTGCTGATCGGTCCTGACGAATTAAATCTTTCCCCTGCCTGTGTAAGTGTAAACACAGACAGGGGAAGTGATGTCATCTCTCCTCGTGGAGTCTTTGCGATTCCACTGAGAGAAGAGAGGATGTCTAAACGTGAGTTGCACAACACTACACTAACGCCAGTACACATAATTACACTTGTCACCCCCCCCCCAGTTAACCCCTTCACTCCCTGTCACTGTGTCACCAATTGCAGTTTTCCGATTTTTCACTGATGCATTGGTGTCATTTGTGACTGTAATAAGTGTTAGGGCAGTTAGTAGTAGGCCTAGGTAGGTCTAGGGTACCCCCCTAATAAAGGTTTAACCCCTTGATCGCCCCAGTTAACCCTTTTACCCCCTGTCGCCAGGGTCACTAATAGATCTTTTTTCTGATCGCTGTATTTGTATCACCGGTGACGCTAGTTAGCCAGTTAGTTGATTCGTTTCACCTTCAGGTTTTATAGCGTCAGGTACCCCATATATATATATATATGTATATAAATTATATATATATATATATATATATAGTATTGAGTACACCCCTCACATTTTTGTAAATATTTTATTATATCTTTTCATGTGACAACACTGAAGAAATTACACTTTGCTACAATGTAAAGTAGTGAGTGTACAGCTTGTATAACAGTGTAAATTTGTTGTCCTCTCAAAATAACTCAACACACAGCCATTAATGTTTAATCTGCTGGCAACAAAATTTAGTACACCCCTATGTAAAAAAGTCCAAATTGTCAATATTTTGTGTGGCCACCATTATTTTCCAGCACTACCTTAACCCTTTTGGGCATGGAGTTCACCAGAGCTTCACAGGTTGCCACTGGGATCCTCTTACACTTCTCCATGACGACATCACTGAGCTGGTGGATGTTAGAGACCTTGTTCACCTCCGCCTTCCGTTTGAGGATGCCCCACAGATGCTCAATAGGGATTAGGTCTGAAGACATGCTTGGCCAGTCCATCAACTTTACCCTCAGCTTCTTTAGCAAGGCAGTGGTCATCTTGGAGGTGTGTTTGGGATCGTTATCATGTTGGAATACTGCCCTGTAGCCCAGGGAGGGGATCATGCTCTGCTTCAGTATGTCACAGTACATGTTGGCATTCATGGTTCCCTCAATGAACTGTAGCTCCCCAGTGCCGGCAGCACTCATGCAGCCCCAGACCATGACACTCCCACCACCATGCTTGACTGTAGGCAAGACACATTTGTCTTTGTACCCCTCACCTGGTTGTCACCACACACGCTTGACACCATCTGAACTAAATTAGTTTACCTTGGTCTCATCAGACCACAGGACATGGTTCCAGTAATCCATGTCCTTAGTCTGCTTGTCTTCAGCAAACTGTTTTTCCAGCTTTCTGGTGCATCATCTTTAGAAGAGACTTCCTTCTGGGATGACAGCCATGCAGACCAATTTTATGCAGTGTACAGCGTATGGTCTGAGCACTGACAGGCTGACCCCCCACCCCTTCTACCTCTGCAGCAATGCTGGCAGCACTCATATGTCTATTTCCCAAAGACAACCTCTGGATACGACTCTTTGGTCGACCATGGCGAGGCCTGTTCTGAGTGGAACCTGTCCTGTTAAACTTCTGTATGGTCTTGGCCACTGTGCTACAGCTCAGTTTCAGGGTCTTGGCAATATTCTTATAGCCTAGGCCATCTTTATGTAGAGCAACATTTTCGTTTTTCAGATCCTCAGAGAGTTCTTCCAGTGACCAGTATGAGAGAGTGTGAGCGATAACATCAAATTTAACACACGCGCTCCTCATTCACACCTGAGACCTTGTAACACTAATGAGTCACATGAAACCAGGGAGGGAAAATAGCTAATTGGGCCCAATTTGGACATTTTTCACTTAGGGGTGTACTCACTTCTGTTGCCAGCGGTTTAGACATTAATGGCTGTGTGCTGAGTTATTTTGAGGGGACATCAAATTTACACTGCTATACAAGCTGTGCACTCACTACTTTACATTGTAGCTAAGTTTCATTCCTTCAGTGTTGTCACATAAAAAGAGATAATAAAATATTTACAAAAATGTGAGGGGTGTACTCACTTTTGTGAGATACTGTATAACCCCTCTGATTGCCCCCTAGTTAACCTTTTCACCCCCTGTCACCAGTGATCACCGTATTACTGTTACTGGTGACAATGGTTAGTTAGCTTGTTTTTTAATAGCGTCAGGGCACCCGCCGTATATTACCCAATAAAGATTTAACCCCCTGATCACCCGGTGGTGATATCAGTTAGGTTTTAGCGTCAGTCAGGGTCTGTGTTGCCCCAGGCAGCGTCAGATTAGTGCCAGTAGCGCATTACACCCACGCACGCACCATACACCTCCCTTAGTAGTATATCAGCCCACATACCTGCTAGCACCTGCGTTTAGCCCCTCCACCCTGCCCAGCCCAGCCCACCCAAGTGCAGTATCAATCGATCACAGTCACTTACAAAAACACAACACACATAATTGCAGCATTCGCAGAGTCAGGCCTGATCCCTGCGAACGCTAACAGTTCTTTTGGTAGCGTTTGAAGCAGTCGCTGACAGTCAGGAGCTCTTTTTCCTGTGAGTCTCACTACTGTACCAGTAAATTCAGAGACCAAAATGTAAAATCGAAGGTACAGTAGTGAAGAGACCTACATGTTTGCACACCAGATTTGGGGTTCCTAGCACTAAGTGGCCCGAGATACGGTGCCCCAAAGTCGGGTCGGAAAATGTCATTCTCTGCTGCAGAAAAGTGCTTGACTCGAGTATAAGCCTAGAGGGGCACTTTCAGCACAAAAAAATGTGCTGAAAAACTCGGCTTATACTCGAGTATAGACAGTAATAAAAAAATAATAATCAGTTACAGGTTAAAAGCATGATAACAATCCATGTATATTACCAAGATAATGATCCCCAGATGGGGAAGATCACAGTGGGACAATCGATCACGGATAACGTCTCAACTAGTTTTGTGAACTATTGCCGCTTCATCAGGAGGGTATCTGTAAATTTATTAGCAGATGATCAAAAACAATATAGTTAACCAAAGACATAAACAATAGCAACATTTTAATACATGTCCATTAGACAATATTTGTGTATTTAAAGGGGGAGGAAGAGCGAGGCTGCTTACCCACATTCCAAGCAGCCACCAGGTACACTGATTAATTCATTTTGACAGCAACAGCGTTTGCTCCCACGATATGCAAGTCAGTGACTCCAGCGCTGTAGGAGGTGATTTCAGCACACAGTTAAATAATGGTGTATGTATGCCCATCATTAAAAGTGGGTGGATAAAGGGCAGTATTCTAATGGTGGGCATACCCAACGATCAATCTCTTTTTTTCATGGCTGCATGAAAAAAAAGAACGTTACAATGTATGCCCAACAAAGGACCAGCAACGTACTGTATGTTGTATGTTGCTGGGTTTTGAGTGGTTATATCAGAATGATGCCTGCAGGTTTAGATATCATGTTGGTATCATTCTTTTCAGCCAGGGATCAGCTTTAATGTAATGCAATCCTAGCGGCTAATTAGCCTCTAGACTTGTCACTACCTATTGCTATCATAGGGGTTATTTGCATTCCCTGAGATAACAATAAAAAATAAAAAAAAATTAAAGGAACAGTTTAAAAATAAAATAGAAATGCAAAATAAAAAAAAAAGCACCTCTGTCCCCCCGTGCTCACCCGCAATGGCGAACGCAAGCGTCGGTCTAGTGTCATATGTAAACAGAAATTACACCATGCATGTGAGGTATCACCGCAAAGGTCAGATAGAGGGCAGTAATTTTAGCAGTAGACCTCCTCTGTAAATCTAAACTGGTAGCCTGTAAAGGCTTTTAAAAATGTATGTCGTTTTTCGCCGCTGCACGTTTGTGCGCAAATTTTAAAGCATGTCGTGTTTGGTATCCATGTACTCAGCATCTTTTTTTTCATCACACATTTGGGCAATATGGTGTGTTTTAGTGCATTAAAATTAAAAAAAGTGTGTTTTTTCCAAAAAAAATGTGTTTGAAAAATCACTAGAAAAAATATGCGAGGAAAAGGGGGAAAAAAAAGTCATATCTAGATTGTATAAGGCCTTGCTGGCCGAAGAACACTTGGAGGTACCGCCCTTTTTTACAAAATGGGGGAATGAACTAGGCTCACAAGATTATAGACACAGAATCAGTAAGATTTTGAAATTAACTCACAACTCAGCAATCGACACCTCATCCGCAGAAATTAACTATAAATGCCTTTCCAGATGGTATATGACCCCGGATAAACTAAATAAATTTCAATCAGATAGATCACGGGATTGCTGGAGAGGATGTCAGCAACGTGGCACGATGGCACACCTCTGGTGGGATTGCCCAAAAATAAAGAAATATTGGAGAGAGATTTTGGATATCATCAAGGAAATAAATGGGGCAATCGTACAAGAAGACCCGTGGGTATGTTTATTCCACGGAACAGGGGAGCCAATAAAACAATACGTAAATACATCGACCCCTCAGATGCTGAATGCTGCGAAGGGCTTAATCCCGAAGAAATGGCATCAAGAAGAAGCACCTACAAAAAAAGAATGGGTTCTGAGGCTTGAAGAAATATATCAGCTTGAAAAATTAAGATTTACTGGAGAGGAAGGGGAGGGAGGAGATAGAGGTTAATGGGTTAGCTGGCAGAAGTTTAAGCAGACATGGAGCTACGCTGAAATTATTATTTAAAATGATGGAAGTGAGAAGATAAGAGGTATTTCGGGGGGGAGGGAGGGTTACGGGGGGGGAGGGGGGGGAAACTCCACTAAAGGAAGAGAGAAGGAGAGAAAGGAGAAGGAAGAAAAGAGAAGAAAAAAAAAAAGGAAAGAATGTTTTCAATGTTTTAATGGAAATAAATTAAACAAATATATGAAGTATAAAATAAAAACTTTAATGTCTAAATATTAAAAAGAAGATAAACTACACAATGATGTAAAGGACAACGAGAGATATAAATGAACGTCAAGTTGAATAATTGTCTCTCATGGGGGCGTGGCGACCGAGCTCTGAGATGGCCGCTTGATCTGAGAGCTCCGCTTGCCAGCCAGAGAGATCGCTCTACATCCGAGCATTCCAGCACACAACTCGGCCATAAAACAACTCCAGCACACGGCCGGGCGGCGCGGAAATGACCAAACGAAGAAAGAACGCACCGCAGCCACAAAAGATGGCAAATTTCTTTACAGCCAAGTCCCGCGGGCCTGCGCAAGATGGCGGCGGAGGCCCGACGCCGCCGCGCTCTAACGAACAGGCCGCACATCACAGGCAGGGAAACGGAGGTACCCGCACACCGCAAGGACACATCCACCACCTCAGCGAACCCTCCTCGGGCACATCTAGCCCCTCCACAAGGAGTCCGGCGAAATCCAAACCCAGGCTGTCCTCGCCTGATAGGCCGCAGACCGCACAAGAAATGGAGGTAAGCGCCCAGCAGGGATATGGGACTGAAGCATCATCATCTCCCCACTCTCCCGACCCCATAGCAGACTTCCCCACGGCAGACAGGCCCATCTCAGACACAATGCTGAAGGAAATGTTACTATCCCTCAGGTCTGCCCTGCACACTGACATGGTGAAAGGGATCAACCAGTGCCACAAAGAAGTGCAAGCTCTTGGGGTTAGAGTAGACAGAATTGAGCACAAGATGGAGGAGTACACTACTAATTACAATGTGATGGTAGATGCTCATGCAGCACAAGGGGAGGACATAGAATGGCTGAAAAACAAGGTCTCTGACCTTGAGGACAGAAGCAGACGCAATAACATCAAACTGAGAGGAATCCCAGAATCTGTCCCAGCACCTCAACTCCTGCAATACGCCCAAACGCTATACTCTACGCTAGTACCTACCCTCACAGCTCAGGACTTAATTATCGACAGGATCCACAGGATCCCCAAACCCTCCTTTCTGCCTGAAGGTACACCAAGAGACACCTTGCTGAGAATACACTTCTTTCACGTGAAAGAACAAATCCTTCAAGCTGCACGCAGACAAGATGCTGTCCCACAACAATACGCAGACCTACAAATCCTGACGGATCTGTCTAGGTACACACTACAAAGAAGGCACAACCTGGCCACTATCACTAAAGCCCTGAGGAACCACAGAATCCCACACAAGTGGAAGTACCCGGCCACCCTCATCATTACACACAACGGTGTGACGAAAGCTGTTGCCACCATGGAAGAAGGCATTGCCACACTACAACATTGGGGGATTCTCCCAGACCTAACAGCACACCCCCCATCAATGCCACCGCCACAACCACAGCAGCTCCAGGAAGACTGGCAAGTAGTCTCACACAAACGTAATAACAAGAAGAATGCTGGAAATAGCTCATGATCTACACATAAAGGATACTCAACCCTCTCTGGCTGAAGGAGTTCAGTTTAAACTCCTACCACCCCGTTACCAAACTAGCAGACATGTCTGCACACGGATCGCTTTACAGATCTTTTTTTACATTTGTTCAACCCGCCTTTGTCTTGTTTTACCTTTTCTTTACCTCTTGTTTTAGCTACAGTGAAATACTACTCTGGACCTCACCCTCCATCTTCTTAGTGACATTTACTACTGCCATGATGTCTGAACTGCACCGGAGACAGAACTTCCTCCACCACTGTGAGTACATGTGCACCACACCAAGCACACCTCCCCCCTGTCATCAACAATGTCTCTCACATTTTTATCTCTGAATGTCAGGGGACTGAACCACCCTGCTAAGAGGTTCTCCATGTGGCAGGAGGCCCACAAACACAAAGCAGACATACTCCTCATCCAGGAGACACACTTTCAACAGCAAAAAGACCCTGCGTGCTCTAACAAAGCATACCCGCATATATTCTCAGCTTGCACCCCGGACAGTAAAACAGGAGGAGTTATGGTGGCCATCAAAGACACTGTCTCCTTTACACTCAAAGACTCTTTCATAGACAGCAACGGTCGGTACATCATCTTAACAGGAGATTTGGATAATATACCGATCACTATAGTGAACCTCTACACACCGAACAAACATCAAATACGGTTTATCAGACAAGTCTTAAAGAAAACCAGTTCACTACTGTATGGACGGCTTATTATTGGAGGTGACTTTAACCTTATTGCGGACCCTACGATGGACACCACCACCGCCAACCCGCAGAGACCACGAAATCTGCTGCGTATCCTAAACACACATGACCTGTTTGATGCCTGGAGGTGTCTCCATGCAAATGAAAGAAATTACACTTTTTTTTCCACAAGACACTGCTCGTATTCTAGAATAGATATGTTTGTAACTGACAAATGGCTTTTGCAGCGAGTCCGATCAACTGAGATACACGATATCGGATGGTCCGATCACGCTGCAATCACGTTATCTCTTAACTTGCAGGGTGTCTCCCCCTCACCCCCTATCTGGCGATGCAACGTAAGACTACTCCAAGAACCTAAACTATTTCCGACTATATCCCAACACCTCATAGACTATTTTAAAATCAACGACAATCCTGACGCGAGCCCCTTCTCGATCTGGAATGCCCATAAGGCAGTCTTGAGAGGCATACTTATCCAATTGGGAGCGATAGAGAAAAAAAAATATAACACCAAACTAAACCAAATACTGACTGAAATCCAGACACTAGAAGCCACAAATAAAACATCCCCCACACCAGCCACAGCAACCAAACTGTCCAACCTCAGGAACTCACTAAGGGAACTCCTTACACAACAATTTGACAAACACCTGAGAAGGTTACAACTTAATTCATATGCTAATGCCAATAGGGCAGGTAAATACCTAGCACAAAGAATAAAAGCAGCACGTACTAAAACTAAAATCGCATTCTTAGTTCACCACACCACACACAATAAAATCTATAACCCAAAAGATATAGCGGATCAATTTGCTGATTATTACGGAGCCCTTTATAACCTGCATGCAGATGCTTCGACACCCCAACCGACTCCTGACAAAATCCAAAAATTCTTGCAGAAAATTAATCTCCCATCCCTGTCAGAAGAACACCTATCCTTGCTTAATGCCCCATTCACTGTTCCAGAGATTGAAAAAATTACCTCATCATTACCGAATGGCAAATCCCCAGGACCTGACGGCTTCGGGAATGAATACTATAAAGTCTTTAACAGCCAACTTGCCCCACACCTACTCAAAGTTTTCCATAAAGCTAGTGAAACGTCCTCCTTCCCTCCTGAAATGCTGAAAGCCCACATCATAACACTCCCAAAACCAGGCAAAGAACCTACCACCCCAGCCAACTTCAGGCCAATATCTCTTCTAAACTCGGACATAAAAATTTATGCAAAACTAATAGCGAAACGACTGACTGACATCATCCCTAATATTATACCAAAAGACCAGATGGGATTTGTGAGGGGGAGACAGACCTCAGACGCCACGCGGCGTATTGTTAATATCATTCACTATGCTACGTCCACCAAAACGCCTTCTCTGCTTCTATCCATAGATGCAGAGAAGGCGTTTGACCGCGTACACTGGAAATATATGGAAGCTGTATTAACAAAATTTGGTTTTGAAGGCTCAATACTCACAGCCATAATGGCCCTTTACTCGTGCCCCTCGGCACAAGTCTACACATCTGGTACTCTATCCAAAAAATTTGAAATCTCTAATGGTACTCGCCAAGGGTGTCCCCTCTCCCCAACCATATTCAACTTAATGATAGAACCGCTGGCGGAACACATGCGCACAAATGCTGCCATAAAAGGCTTCCAGATAGGTAAGACGAAACAGGTCATAAACCTATTCGCAGATGATGTCATTCTGCTACTAACTGAACCACTGACCTCCCTCCCAAAAGCACATGAAGTTCTTTTGGAATTTGGGTCAGTTTCTTACTACAAGGTAAACTTTACCAAATCCCAGATCCTGGACCTAGGGGTGCATACGCAGGTCAAACACAAACTACAGAGCTCTATGCCATATTCATGGACCAACAGATACATAACCTACCTGGGCATATTAGTATCCAATAACACGTCCACATTAGCAGATATTAATCTCAAACCACTCTTAGCCAAATTGGATAAACAACTCACAGACATAGGTAAATGTGAAATCTCTTGGCTTGGCAGGATTGCGGCCTTTAAGATGTCTATATTACCACAAATCCTTTACATCTTCCGCTCTCTGCCAATTCCGATCCCAAAACACTACATATCTGCCCTTACGCAATCCGCCTGTAAATTCACCTGGGGTGGGAAAAGAGCCAGATGTCCACGTAACAGCCTCCTACCACACAAATCCGTGGGGGGAGCTGGTTATGTGGACATACAGGACTACTTGTGGGCCACTAGGCTGGACCAACTAAAATACTGGTTCTCACACTCAGAATGCCCACTATGGGTCAACATAGAAAAAGCACTTACCCCCACGAATGACCTCATCTCGTTTCTCATGGGAGACGTATGGGATCCTTGGGATACCGGAGGCCTACCTCCCACTCTGAAAGTAAATCTCCAAACCTGGAGATTTTTACTATCACACAAGACCACTGACAGCAAGGAGATAGCATACGAGTTCCCGATAGAACTATTGGAAGCCAAGATTCCATACCTCAAAACTACTAGCCTCAAATCACACAATATATACCATATACAAGGCTTGATCACAGACAGTATACCCAAAAGTACTGCAGCACTTATGACCGAATATGACCTCCACAGGGATCTATGGTTCTCCTGCACGCGCATTTCCCAATTCCTGAGAGCACACCCATTGCCTACCATAGCCATACCGTTAAAGATCTGGAGATTCTACTCCGCAACGACACATCCACACAAAGGTATATCCTTATTCTACAACTTCCTGAATAACAAACGCGATTTTACCAAATCATCAGCTCTCAGTAAATGGGAAAAAGACCTAAACTCTGCCATCTCAGATGACCAATGGTTACACGCATTTAACACGATACAAAAGGCCTCACACTGTGTAAACCACTGGGAAATGACCCTGAAGATTGCCAACAGGTGGCATTACACACCATATAGACTCTCCGTCTTTTTTCCAGCTTCATCTCCACTATGCTGGAGACAATGCGGACACGTAGGTAACTTAATACATACCCTCTGGGAATGCCCAAGCCTGACCAGCATTTGGAACAAAACCTTCCAACTGATATCGGATCTCACAGGCATACTAACTACCCCCAACCCCTCGCTAGCGTTACTTCACATAGGACTAGAACCCTTCCCTCGAGAAGATAGGGCAATGGTAACTCACTTACTCCTAGCAACCAGAACTATCATACTTCGTAACTGGAAAAGTACTGTTGCCATTAATATATCCGAAGTTATAGATCTGGTCAATAAAAATCACTCGTTTGAAAGGCTAATTGCCATAAACTCGCTTCGATGCAAAAAATTTGATAGCGAATGGAAACTCTGGACTGATAAGTTTAAACGTATGTGAAATAACACTTTTTTGACGTCAAGTCACTGTTTTGTTAATGTTAATGTTACTGTTAATACTATAACTCTTGTTTGCTATACACATGATACGTCACTACTGCTATATTATGGAGTATATTCACTGTAACCACAGTTTATATAGGCGGTAATTCCGCTCACTGTACAACCCCCCCCTTTTTTTTGTTTCTTTCCCCCCCCCCTTCCCACTTCCCTTGGCTCCCCATTCTTCATGTACTGTATGTTTTGAAAATTCAATAAAAAAGATTGATTTAAAAAAAAATAATTGTCTCTCCAAGGATTGCTGAGATGGAGTAAAAAAAAAAAAACAATGTATGCCCAACAAAGGACCAGCAACGTACTGTATGTTGTATGTTGCTGTGTTTTGAGTGGTTATATCAGAATGATGCCTGCAGGTTTAGATATCATGTTGGTATCATTCTTTTCAGCCAGCGATCAGCTTTAATGTAATGCAATCCTAGCGGCTAATTAGCCTCTAGACTTGTCACTACCTATTGCTATCATAGGGGTTATTTGCATTCCCTGAGATAACAATAATAAAAAAAAAAATTAAAGGAACAGTTTAAAAATAAAATAGAAATGCAAAATAAAAAAAAAAAGCACCTCTGTCCCCCTCTGTCCACCCACAATGGCGAACGCAAGCGTCGGTCTGGTGTCATATGTAAACAGAAATTGCACCATGCATGTGAGGTATCACCGCAAAGGTCAGATCGAGGGCAGTAATTTTAGCAGTAGACCTCCTCTGTAAATCTAAACTGGTAACCTGTAAAGGCTTTTAAAAATGTATGTAGTTTTTCGCCGCTGCACCTTTGTGTGCAAATTTTAAAGCATGTCGTGTTTGGTATCCATGTACTCAGCATCTTTTTTTTCATCACACATTTGGGCAATATGGTGTGTTTTAGTGCATTAAAATTTAAAAAAGTGTGTTTTTTCCAAAAAAAATGTGTTTGAAAAATCACTGCGCAAATACTGTGTTGAAAAAAAATTGCAACACCCACCATTTTAATCTCTAGGCCTTTGTTTTAAAAAAAATATATAATGTTTGGGGGTTCAAAGTCATTTTTTTTTTTTCATGTAAACAAAAAGTTTCAGAAAGGGCTTTGTCTTCAAGTGGTTAGAAGAGTGGGTGATGTGTGACATAAGCTTCTAAATGTTGTGCATAAAATGCCAGGACAGTTCCAAACCCCCCCCCCCCCCCATTTTGGAAAGTAGACACCCCAAGCTATTTGTGGAGAGGCATGTCGAGTCCGTATTTCATATTGTGACACAAGTTGCGGGAAAAAGACACATTTTTTATTTTTTTTGCACAAAGTTGTCACTAAATTATATATTGCTCAAACATGCCATGGGTATATGTGAAATTACACCCCAAAATACATTCTGTTGCTTCTCCTGAGTACGGGATATGTCTAGCCGCGTACGGGGCCCCCAAAAACCAAGCACCACCTTCGGGATTTCTAAGGGCGTAAATTTTTGTTTTCACTCCCTACTACCTATCACAGTTTTGAAGGCCATAAAATGCTAAGATGGTACAAAACCCCCCCAAATTACCCCTTTTTGTAAAGTAGACACCCAAGCTATTTGCTGATAGGCATGTTGAGTCAATGGAATATTTCATATTTTGCCCAGGTTTTGGGAAAATTACACTTTTTTTGTACCTAATGATATATTGTTCAAACATGGCATAGTTATATGGGGAATTACACCCCAAAATACATTCTGCTGCTTTACATTTTTGAGACTTTTTGGGAGCCTAGCCGTGTACAGGACCCCGAAAACCAATCACCGCCTTCATGCTTTCTAAGGGCGTAAAATGGTTATTTCACTTCCTCACTACCTATCACAGTTTCGGAGGCCCTGAAATGTCAAGATAGAACAAAACACCCACAAATCACCCCATTTTGGAAAGAAGACACTTCAAGATTTTTTCTGAGAGGCATGTTGTGTCCATGGAATATTTGATATTTTGCCACAAGTTTCGGGAAAATTACAATTGTCTTTTTTTTTTTTTTTTTTTTACACAAAGTTGTCACTAAATTATATATTGTTCAAACATGGCATGGTTATATGTGAAATTACACCCCAAAATACATTCTGCTGCTTCTCCTGAGTATGGGGATACCACATGTATGAAACTTTTTAGGAGCCTAGCTGCGTACAGGATCCCAAAAACCAAGCACAGCCTTCATGCTTTCTAAAGGCATAAAATTATGATTTTACTCCTCACTACCCATCACAGTTACGGAGGCCCTGAAATTATAGATCCAGGTAGCACAACCCCCCCCCCCCCCAAATGACCCCATTTTGTAAAGTAGACACTCCAAGGTATTTGGGTATTTGCTAAGAGGCATGGTGAGTATTTTGCAGCTCTCATTTATTTTTGAAAACGAAGAAAGAACATTTTCAAAAAAAAGTCTCACATGAGGTATCCCCATACTCAGGAGAAGCAGCAGAATGTATTTTGGGGTGTAATTTTACATATAACCATGGCACGTGTGAGCAATATATCATTTAGTGACAACTTTGTGTAATTTATTTTTTTTTTGTAATTTTTTAAATCACAAAAAAATTAAATATTCAATGGGCTCAACATGCCTCTCAGCAATTTCCTTGGGGTGTATACTTTCCAAAATGGGGTCATTTGGGGGCGGGGGGTTCTACTGCCCTACCATTTTAGCACCTCATGAAATGAGATAGGCAGTCATAAACTAAAAGCTGCATAAATTCCAGAAAATGTACCCTAGTTTTTAGACGCTATAACTTTTGCGCAACCAATAAATATACGCTTATTGAAATTTTTTTTTACCAAAGACATGTGGCTGAATACATTTTGGCCTAAATGTATGACTAAAATTGAGTTTATTGGATTTTGTTTATAACAAAAAGTAGAAAATATAATTTCAAAAATTTTGGGTCTTTTTACGTTTATATCGCAAAAAATAAAAATCTTTCTTTTGGTGGTATTTGATCTCCTCTGCGGTTTTTATTTTTTGCACTATAACCACCTCACTACAGTGCATTTTCACCCCCTTCCTGACCAAGCCATTTTTCAGCTTTCAGCGCTGACGCACTTTGAATGACAATTGCGCAGTCATACGACACTGTACCCAAATTAAATTGTTATCATTTTTTTCCCCACAAATAGAGCTTTCTTTTGGTGGTATTTGATCACCTCTGCGGTTTTTATTTTTTGCGCAATAAACAAAAGAAGAGCGACAAATTAAAAAAGAAAACAATATTTTTTACTTTTTGCTATACTAAATATCCCCAAAAAATATATACAAAAACATTTTTTTTCCTCAGTTTAGGCCGATACGTATTCTTCTACATATTTTTTGGTAAAAAAAAAATCGCAATTAGCGATTATTGATTAGTTTTGCGCAAAAGTTATAGCGTTTACAAAATAGGGGATAGTTTTATAGCATTTTTATTAATATTTTTTTTTTTACTAGTAATGGCGGTGATCAGCGATTTTTTATTGTGACTGCGACATTATGGCGGACACATCGGACATTTTTGGTTAATATGTTCCCTAAGAGTGATTCTTACTGTGGGGGGAGGGGACTCACAAGGGGAGGAGACCGATCGGTGTTTCTCTGTACAGAGAACACACCATCGGCTCCTCTCCTCTGACAGGACCGTTGATCTGTGTGTTTACACACACAGATCCACGGTCCCGCTGTGTTACCGGGCAATCGCGGGTGCCCAGCGGACATCGCGGCCGCTGGGCACGCGCATCGGGTGCCCAGTGACACGGCGAGAGCGCGCGCGCGCGCTCCCGGCGGCGTGCGCGCGCTCCCTTTAGTGCACAGAAGGGGAGGACGTCATATGACGCCCTCCCTGAACGAGGCCGATATATAGTCTACATATTTGTGGTAAAAAAATTGAAATAAGCGTATATTGATTTGCGCAAAAGTTATAGCTCCTACAAAATAGGTTATTGATTTATGGCATTTTTATTATTTTTTTACTAGTAATGGCAGTGATCTGCGATTTTTTTATCAAGACTGCGACATTGAGGCAGACAGATCGGACACTTTTGTCACTTTTTTGAAACCATTGACATATATACAGCGATCAGTGCTATAAGTAGCCACTGATTACTGTATAAATGTCACTGGTAGGGAAGGGGTTAACACTAGGGGCAATCAAGGGGTTAAATGTGTTTCCTAAGTGTGTGTTCTAACTGTGGGGGGATGGGATTGACTGGGGGAGGAGACCGATTGGTGTTCCTATATAATAGGAACACACGATCTGTTTCCTCTCCCCTGACAGAGCGTGTATTTGTGTGTTTACAACTTTACACACACAGATCCCTGTTCCTGCTCTGTCAGGAGCGATCGCGGGTGCCCACTCACTTCCTATACCCCTTAAATCGGCCGCCGTACAGCTCGCGCAGGAGTGCCATTCTGCCGCCGTTTGATGTCGGGCGGCTGCCATGTGGTTACCTAGCAATCTGGCCCATCTACACATCGCGACTTACACATTGCAGCTCTTCACCACATATAAAGCTCTCAGACTCTCCTTGGGTTTTGACAGCATGAGATCTGCCTTTTTTATCCATATACCAGGATTCTAAAAGGGTGGCTACCAGGTAGTAATCCTTCTTCATGGCCCAAATCCTGCAATCCTTGCACAGGCATTTCAGCATGAATGAGTCCATTCGCCACAAATTAGCTGCAGCAGAAGACACTAAAACCTGACAACAACAGTGTCCTGGGCAATCTAACCCCCCACCCACACTCTTTTGGCTTGCTGCAGGAAATCCTGGAAGCCAGGGTACCTAATCAGAAACTGCCGCACCATCAGTTTTAGGACATGTAATATGTGTGAATATGTCCCTACCAAAGGGCAGCCAGCAGGTTGGTCCTGTTGTCATGCATGACCTTGCCTGCCATAAAATGATGTAGGGTCAATCACCTCTTGGCCTGTCACTGGATAGCTTTTAGAATCTCTGGCCTGGTGTGGTGCTATCCTAAAGTTATATCAGCTTGCCTAGGGCATTGCAATACTCTGTGGTACTTGGGGGGAGTGTGGAGTCACCAGGTGAGACTAGTGAATAGGTGGGGATAGAGGTGACTGTGAGATCACTAAGCCCAAGGTAAAGTGCAAAAGGCTGTACCACTAGCTCCAGTGGTGTTCCCTGCCTAAATGCTTTCCAGCCATTGGCAAATTTACCCTGTGGGTTGAAAAAGGATATGTAATGTCCCTCCCATGCTTGCAGGACCATGTGTCTGTGGTCATGTGAAACCTACCACTAATCACATGGTCCAGCAACATGAAGACATTAGTTTCAACATGCTGGGGGAGAGCAGGGATGGCTTTTGAGCAAAAAAATGGCAGCTGGGTATATGCCACAGTGGTGCAGCACAAGCCATAAATCCATGGAAGAGGGTAACACGCACTAGCTGGAATGGGATCAGCTGTAAAACCAGCAGTTTTACCAAGCTGGCTGGAGTGGTGCTTAGGAGACAATATTTTCTTCTGCTCCAGTAGCTGTGGAGGAGTCACTTGCCTGGTCAAGGATGCTGGAGACCTGTGGAAAGGTTTAAGCCCATGCTTGGCCCTACTTAGCATGGCCCTGTGCTGGCCTTTTCCCCTACCTGATGTGCTTTAAGTGTCTCAAACCCCTTCTCAGGCTTTTATCCCTATCGCTTGAGAGAGCAGATGTTGCAGTGGATGCAGCTGAAGAAGATTGTGGAGTGGGTGGAGAGGTGGAAAGTGAGAAACGATGGAAAGGCGGAGTTCGGGCCTCTTGTTGTCCACTATTATCATTGAGGTGAGGCTCCCTTGCAGCCTTGTTGTGCAAATTCCTGTGTCTACTTGTGAATGTGGTACCAAAATAGGTACAACTGATATGCTGCAAACAAAGACTGCAAACCACAATGCTGCTGTTGGCATAGAATGCATGAGAAAAAGTCCAGACTGCTGAGCTATGTGGAGCAGCCCTGAGGAAAGCAGGGCCCTGTACCTGTGAGACAGTGCTATCCAGTGGAATAGAATGCCAGCTCCCTCCAGTCCTCTGCAAGCTGCGCCTGTTCCTGGATGAAATTTTGCTTTGCTGTTGTTCTCCCTCTTCCTCAATTTCCTCCTCTACAAACTCTAGTGCCCAGGTACACCCGGCTACCTCTTCCCCGCTATTCTCATTGCTAGCACCCTCTTGGCAGTAAGCTGCGGGGGCAGGATCCTTATAGCCAGTTGCTATTGCAGTTGCAGTTCTGAAGACTAAAATCCTTCTACATAAACTGTACATATTTATCTGAAGCCTTCTTTTCTCCACAGCTTTCCAAAGTACCCAGTTTAGATGATCCGATACCAGAGTGAAGGAAAAGGACACACAGTCTCACTTGGAAACCTGCACATCTGAGGCTGTTGTTGCTCCCACACACAAAAATATAGTTCCATAAAGAATTGTTGGATCTATGCATTATGGACACAGGGAGGAATAGGGGGGGGGGGGGGAGTACACAATATTACCACAGTGCAATTCATAGTAATGTAACACAGCACGACACTCTGGACATGGGAAAGGGGGTGCACACTATCATCTCTCCCTGCAGACACACTGTCAACTCTCAATCTCTAACACAGGCTGACAAAAGGCTTGTAAGATCCATAACGTTTATAGTGATGGGTGTAAGGATGGGCTGAACACCCCCCCCTATTCAGTTTGCAGCAGAACTCCCAAACAGGGGAAATGTTCTAACCCAAACAGCGAAGCCCGTTGAAGTCTATGGGAGCCAAACAGGGAACACAAATGTGCGAATTTTAAAGGTTTATATGCAATTAATTGGCCATAAAAGGGGTATGAAAGTCTGGGTACTGCCCTGGGGGATATGTATCAATTCAAAAAACAAAAACAAAAAAACAATAGTTTTTTCAGGAGCTGTGATTTTAATTATGCTTTAAGTGCAACAATAAAAATGAAAAGTTCCTTTAAATATAGTCCCTGGGTGGTCCTCTTAATTTGCCTGTAAAGTGGCGCATCTGTAGCATGCATAAAACATTCTACAGCAAAAATGAAATTTCTAAAGTAAAAACTGTGATGTCAGAAGGGGGCGGTGCCAGCCGCTGACGTAACCAGATGGCCCCTCCCCTATATAAGGAATGTCAAAGCGCAGAGTGGGCATACAGTGTGGCAGAGCGGTTTTTATTTTTTTTCTATTTTTCGGGTCCGGCGGGCGATGTGATTGACGATGGATGTACATCGAAGGACACAATTTTTTTATTTTTTAATAAAGCATTCGTCAAAACTGTCTCTTGTGTTTATTACTTTTTGACACTTTTTTGGTGAATGGGTAGGGATATTATGTACCCATTCACATCGGGGGGGCGGCCAGGATCTGGTGGTCCCCTTGTTAAAGGGGGCTTTGAGATTTCGATAAGCCTCCCCACCCACAGACCCCAACAACCACAGTCCAGGGTTGTCCGCAAGAGGCCCTTGTCCCCACCAACATGGGGGCAAGGTGCTTTGGGGTGGGGGGGCAGAACTAGGCACCCATCCCCCCATGTTGAGGACATGTGGTCTGGTATGTTTTGGGGGGGGCGCTCACTCACCCCCCCCCCCCCCCCCACACTATCCTGATCTGCCAGGCTGCATGCCCGGATAAGAGTCTAGTATGGATTTTGGGGGGGACCCACACAATTTTTTTCTTTTTTTTTTACAGGCACTTTTTTTTTTTTTTATTGGTCATTTGTCAGCGGGGAAACCCATTGACAGCTGATGACTCATCGTTTGTTAGGGACACTGCAGCTGACTTCTTAACAAACAGCTTACACTGCACCCTGATTAGGCTTTGCCCAATCAGTGCGCAAAATGTACTGTGCAGTGTGCAGTGCATTGCAGGTCATTCGTCGGGGCATGTGCAAATTCGGGTGTTGGACGAATGGGCTGAACTGCCAATGTGTTCGGGCCAAACCATTCGTCCAACGCTAATCAGGAGTTCTCTGCTCAGAACATTTTTTGTTTGAAGTGTCAGAGTGAGGGGAGGACTGTGTCATTTTAGAGCTGAGGAGGAGTCTCCCTCATCTCTATACTGTGGTATGCAAGGTCTGTTGGCAGCTGCAGTGCCTTTAACCAGAGACAGGGTGAACATCCAGTCAAAAATAATAAGGTACAATATGTTTGAATACCTTTGGCCCACTTTAATAGTTTATGCCACAAAAAGTCTGCAAATACCTGTACATTTTGTAATGCAAATTTTGGCTTGGAGCTCAAGTTGAGCTCTTTGGCGTATCTACTAAGCGCTTTGATTAGTTTTACACAGTGAATAGTTTGCTTTAATGTATATGACATAAAAATGATATTTCTAGAAGATAAGAATAGCAAGTGCTTTGCTACTCAAATTCTTAAATATTTCTTAATGTTCATTTTTTTTACAATTTCTGGGGATAATTAATATATAAATATTATATAAGGCATGCTACATTGATTTCTCATACAGGTTGACTTTTGACATAGTACAAGCACCAAAACTGTTAGAGCATGAAATTATATTTCTATAAATATAGTATGAACAGTAAATGTGTTAATTTGTTTGAAATGGCATTAGATGGTTGATAGTGAAACAAAGAACAAGAAATCATCATAAAACTAGATACAACAAATAAAGATACATAATAGGCATATCATATTTAAAGCAGGTAATGTGACAGCCACCAAGCATTACTTAAAGTGGTGTTGCCACCAAAAAAAAAATTGGGCTTAAAAATCATAAAAAAAATAAAAATAAAATAATTGGATTTTTTTTTTTAATTTACTCACCTCTAAATGCCTGTTGCTAGGGGGTCCCTCGTAGTCTGCCTCCTTCATTGCCCGGGCAATGACGTCACTTCCCCTAGGCGCCGCACAGTCATCTGGGACCTGTTATGTGTCCCAGATGAGTGAGCGTCGAATCACGGCGCTCGGCGCCGCTCGCGCATGCGCAGTGGGTGCCCCGCTGTGAAGCCACAGCCGGGGTGCCCACATTAAGAATGCCGGCGCCGCAAGCGGAGCGGGGAACAAGGGGGGGTCTCGTTCCCCCGCATCGCTGGACCCTGGGACAGGTAAGTGTCTGATTATTAAAAGTCAGCAGCTGCAGTATTTGTAGCTGCTGACTTTTAATTTTTTTTTTTTTAAGGGGCCCTCCTCTTTAATAATAACTGTAATTTAAACCACATGAATCAGAAAGACATGCTTACAGTGAATATTCAGTGAATGTCAAATTCATTGCTTTATAATTATTCTCCATGAAGATTTTAAAATTATATAATGAAATTACTACTACTTCATTCTGAAAATGACGGGTGCCAGGTATTAGACATGTGCATTCGTTTTCGTCCGAATGCATTTTCATCCGATTTTCTGGAATTTTCACATTCGTTTTAACAAACGGTAACGAACACGCAGAATCCGAAATCCAAAAGATCCAACATAAAAAATGCTTTATTTTCATTTTGGTGCGACAACAGTTTGATATAGATAGAAGATTCGACATGACAGTGACAATAGCGATCTGTGTCTATTGAACCTGCAGTTTAATGTGCCTAACCTAACTCTATTAGTCCAATATTATTCAACATAGAGAGAAAAGATTCAACATTATAGAGACATGAAGATTCGACGAAGCAGCTAAAATCATACGATCGCCGCGAGCAGACATTTATGGTCAAATTCTCCGCCCATAGACTATAGAAGAATTCTAATGTTGGTTGACTAGTAATAATAATTAATAAATATAAGTATTACTAGTCATACAACATTAGAATTCTACTATAGCTTGTGGGCTGAGCAATCGACCGGAAATGTACGATTGCGGCGTCGTACAGTTTAGCTGCTTCGTTGAATCTTCTTAGAACATTCGACAGACACCATAAGCCTTCAATGACAGATTCAACTTTAATTCATTCGGATTTTCAGACAAATGCATTTTTTAACAAAACAAAATAAATAATAACGAATTTCGGAAGTAACTAAATAATTTTATTTTTCAGACGAAAACGAAATTCCGAAACGAAATATTTCAGTGTGCACGTGTCTATCAGGTATGATGTTGGTGCATGTGCAAGAGGTACATTATCAGTGGGCCAGTGGCCATTCAATGGATGAAGTGGAGAATCATGAGACCTGCAAAAAAAGAAATTTGGATAATTCTTGTTCTGCTGTAGATAAATCAGTTTAGGTGAAAGCTGAACTTTAGGCAAATGGCTAAATTACACAGCTGAAATACATATATGAGAGCTGGTTTACAGTCCACAAAATGTGTAATTTTGTCTATCCAGTACTGATATTTTCACAACTCTGCCACACAGCATAGGAAACCTGGAAACCGGGGGGAGGAGGCGGAGTTGCCAGCAAAGACATGTCCAGCTGAAGCTCAACATGTCTCGGGACTCCTAGACTGATAAGCCTCCTCTGTGACCCTGGGATAAATAAAATGGTCTTTGGTGCCATCCAAGGTAAAAATAAATGAAAGAGTGAAGGGAGGTCAAGAGCTCCTTCCTCACACACAGGAGTTCACTCACCAGACATCTCTGTGAATACAGCTGAAGCAAAATATTGAGACAACATAAAGGCGTCTCAGTGGTGTGAAAAAGGGACTCCTAGACTTAAGTGTTTGAACATCAAACCAATTTAAACAATAGTCAAGGACAACACAAGTAAACACCTCTGTGACCCTGTGTGAAAAAGTGATTGGACTGTGGTTGTCCACAAATAGCCACACCCAGGCCTGAAATGGTTCACAATCAAGGCATCTTTGGTGCCATAAGGTCCACCAGGTAAAAAAATAAATTGAAAGAAAGAAAGTGATCTATCAGTCTGGAAAGGAAACATTTCCAAAGCTTTGGGAATCAAGAGGCCATTATCCACCCTGTGAAAATGGCCGGCCGCCCACAGCCGACGACTCATCCTCACAACGTCCACAGGCACATGCCTCTCGTGGGCTGGCCTGCATGGCAAGCAAGGAGAAAACCACTGCAGTCTCAATTTCTCCCACAACACATCTTGATGATCCCCCAGGATGCCAAAAGTGGAATAAGGTGTGTGATCTGGCGTAGAAGGAACACTCTCAGAAAAAGACTGTGAATACAGCGAACTATGAATTCGCTGTCTCACAAGAATGTCCGAAACAAACACTTGGGTTCTATGATCTCTACATGGCTGAAGAAAAACAAAATATTTTGAGACCAAATAGTTGTGGTATTTTTTTACAGACAATTCTGCAA
Source organism: Lithobates sylvaticus (assembly GCA_028564925.1). NCBI lineage: Eukaryota > Metazoa > Chordata > Amphibia > Anura > Ranidae > Lithobates > Lithobates sylvaticus. The sequence goes on along the minus strand of CM053026.1, from coordinate 357,131,473 downwards.
AGAAGTGGGCCAAAATTCCTTAAAGCATTGCACGTTATCGCAAAGCACTAAGGGTGGCCCAACCAGTTATTAGGTTTAACTGAATGAGTCTCACATTTAAAATTGCAAATCCTTGACTATTGAGTTATGTTCCGAAACACTTAAGTGTGCCAGCAAAGGAACGCAAACACTTTTTCACACCACTGTTCTGAAAGTCTCACAAAAGAAATCCGTGAGTTAGGCCAGCGCACTTCTGACCTAGAAATCAGAGTGGATGACATGGAAACGAATGTACTGTCCCATGATAATGAATTCTGCAAACACGCTTAGAGGACTTTGAAAATAGAGCATGTCGATCAAATCTTTGTATACAAGGAATACCTGAGACTATTGTTGACTTCATTCTACTACCGCACTTTTCCAAGAACTACTACCGTCAATCCCAGTCGATCATTTGGAGATGGATAGGATTCACAGAGCTTTAACACCACACAAACCAGAAGGTCTCCCTCGTGATATTATTGCAAAATTCCACTTCTATCGCACCAAAGAACAACTCATGGCTACAGCTAGAGGAAAAGATTCCCTCATCTTTCAAGATCAAACTTATCAGCTTTTTTCTGACCTTTCCCCAATTACTGTGGCTAAATGACATGCACTGAAACCCTTACTTCATAATCTACAGCAACGCCAGATCCCTTATCAATGGGGATTCCCATTTTCTATCCGCTTTACCTATCAAGGTGTCAAACATTCCTGTAGATCCTCAGATGAACTACAAAACACTCTACAATAACTACATCTTATTGAAAGATCTTCAACTATCCCTCGTCGCACAACATCCAGCGCCCCTCAAGAATCCTCCAAATCTGAAAAAGATAGAGGCCGACAAAATTTCTCCAAGAGAAGTTAATTCAGTTCTCATGATATAGAGCCTGTAGACACAATGGACTGAATGCCTTTCACTCCTCATCTTGAAGCATATTCAATCTTAAGGCTTTGCCTTACTTAAGTCCTTAAGTACCGGTAATTTACCACCTTCAGTATAATCTGACTAAATTTATTTAAAAATAATACTGTTCTATTAAGTTTTGAACTCCCACCTTCAGTATAATCTGACTAAATGTATTTAAAAATAATACTGTTCTATTAAGTTTTGAACCCCCCCCCCTCTTAACCCCTACAACCTCAGATAAACATATTTTATGTTTTATCTATTTATCCCCTTTCTCTCTCCCCCTTCCCACTCCCCCCTTAAGCCAATGAGATACCTATTGTCTCAATTATAACCTTATTTACTTATATTTAACTTAGAGAAGAATCCTAGTTATTTTGTAAATTGAAGTACTTCTATTAATATCACTAATTTCCTTCTTCATCACTGGCAATCCTATGATAAGTAATATTGCTATGCAAACTATACAGTTTCTTATTTTAATGTATTTTTTTCCCTAGGGTTACCTGTAGGTATATATACTCACCTTACAGTATAGTTGTTAATAGCTAATTAACCTTCTGTTTTTTTTTTTACCCTTGCTAATTTTTTTTTCTCAACGGCCAAACTTTGGTGTCCAAGTATTTCTCTTTTTCTGTATATAGATCTATGCCGTTGTGGTCTCGAGAGATTGTCACTGCTCCCCCTATCTTTCTGTCCTAGGATAAACCCCCATTCTAAAACTATTACTATTATTATTATAGATACTAGGCCTCTGAGTTAGCGTTTTTTACACACTCACTACGCCGCCTTTTTACTTTTCTTATTCTCACAATTTACTTACTATTATTTGACTATATGACTCTAAAGCCCCATACACACGGTCGGACTTTTTCATCAATTTGGTCCGATCGGACAAGGTTGTTGAAAAATCAGACCGTGTGTATGCACCATCGGACAGTGTTCGTCGGTTTGTCCGTCGGACAAAGTCTTATCTCCTGCTGGAAAGATTTCCCGTCAACCCGGTCCGATCACACCAAATCCGAGCGTGTGTACGCTTGTCCGACGGACAAAGTGCTACGCATGCTCAGAAGAAATTCTGTGACGGAAGCGCTCGGTCAGGTAAAACTACCTTTCCTAATCGACACAGCACATTCGTCACGCTGCAATGTTAAAATGTCTTTAATGCAGCGCATTCTCTTTTTCTTTACAATGCAACAAGACATGTTTTAGCTGCTCCTATTCACCCGCACTTCTCACAAACTTACTTCTTTATTACTTTGCAGCATTTATACACTACATGTTTATTTTTACTCTGAACGGAAAAGAATCTTTGTTATTTTTTTACCATGATTTGTCTTTTTTTTTTTTTTTTGGGGAATACATATTTGAATGTTTTTTTTTTTTTTTTTTGGAGGGGGGTTGTGTGTCTCAAATTACCAAAAACACATTATTTACATTTGTATTTCTTGCTTAAATTTACTAGGAGGTTGTTTGTTGTTGTTGCCCCTTGTTAATTCTACTTTAGGATTAGTGAAATGTACCAGCCTACTCAAAGAAAAACTGTCATTGTAGCAAAGTAAAACACAATAGTCAATGATTATTTCAAATCAAAAAAACCTTTATTTAGGTCACACCAACAAACCAAAGAGGAACGCAGCCATGGTGAAACTTGGGGAATTTGCAAAGTCTTGGCCCCCCACGGCAACCATCATTGTCCAAGCGTAGAAAATTGGGGGCCTGAGGAGTACGTATATTAAGGGGAGTGCAATCTGGTCGTGAAGTCCAAAGTATCCGGAACTGCAGCAGATGCCATCTAGGTCCCCAGGCTCTGGTACTACAAGAGGCTCCATCTTCTCTCACACCAGACTGATTGCAGGTCGTCACTCTCAGGTCTTCCTTCCACGCTTCCTTCCACGCTGTGGCTGTCGTGCTGGTGGGGTGGCAGAAGAGGAGGAGGAGGAGGAGGAGGCGGAGCATGGTAACTATGGCAAACATGTGTGACTGGGGTCATCTCCCCAGCCCTACCCTTATTTAGGACATGGAGGATGAGCCCCTCACACATGTTGCGTTGCCCCACCTCCATACCCATCATTTTTGTGACAACCACCGAGCCAAAGGTCTCCTCGTCGGCGGGTGTGGCATGTAGGGAGTCTGAAGCCTCTCTGATCATCCGGAGCGCTGACTGTGCCGCATAACCCCCCCTTCTCGCCCTTTTGTACGGAGGGCGGAGGGGAGGGGTTTGGGTGTCAGTCAGGCTCCGAGGCCTAGCCCCCTCTTGGCTGCCACTACCCAGCTGGTGGCTGCCACTAACCCCTGCCTCCTCCTGACTGCCACCTTCCACAGCCACCTCCTGGCTGAGGTCTTCCTGTGTAGGAAAAAGGGACATAGTTTCAGTTATTTGTTCATCAAACACACACAATTCTCATCTAGTGACTGGTGCAAAAATGTTTACAAATAGAAAACCATACAATTCTCAGCCCAGCAGTTTAGATTCTGGCCCCAAATGTCTCCCACACCACTGTCTGTTGATATGTCAAACACGTTAGGAACTAAGCAATTGGCGATCCTGAATTAAGTGAACATCATTCATTATTCCCATAAATGGTAACAAAACTACTATACCTGGAACAAGCTGGGCTCCTCCACCTCTTCCAGACTGGAAGGCCCAGGTTGCTCCTCGGAAGCCTCATCAGGGGTGGGCTGTGCGCAAGGAAGCGTGGAAGGAGGAGTTGAGGTTGGCTCTGTGACATCAGCCTGGTCCTTCAGAAAATGGAGACTCTGATAGTACCAGAGCTTGGGGACATAGACCTCATCTGCTGAAGTTGCAGTTTCCTCAGACTTCACGACCTTCTTCCTCTCCCTGATATACGCACTCCTCAGGCTGCCAATTTTCTTTCTAATATCATCAACAGTTGCCGTGGGGAACCTTGGCTTGACAAATTCCACAAGTTCCTCCAGGGCTGCGTGCCTCTTTGGTTTGTTGGTGTAATGTGGGTGTATACCCTGCCACAATATGGGAAAATCCCTGTATTTGGCAATGAAGAGGGGGAGAAAACTCATGTCGTTGAATCCCTTCATATCAATCTCTGCAAGACACAACAACACACCAAACCCTATAAATTATGTCAGGCTAAACTCTCCTAATCTTCTCCATAAAGAAGCCTCAAGTTCAAATCAGTCTAGGCTAGTTATGTACCAACGTTAAATTGTACCTTCGTTTGTAGCGATCGTCTCGTGTGAGTTTTCTCTCCCCTCGTCTCCCAGATCAAGGCTACGACACAGGCGTGTGACGTTTTATATACACTGCGCATGCTTCAAACTCCGCCCGCCCCTGACGATCTTTCTCGTCTATTCCCCACCCCTTCTCTTTACGGCGTAGTGGGAGAGCACATGGCGGGGACACAGCAGGTGCGCCACAAATATCCCACCAACGAGGAGGAGGACGAGGAAAGTCCGGAGGCAGAAACGTCCGATCCCGGAACCTGAAATTCAAGGCCTCCAATATGTCATTTGGAGAAATGTTGGAGATGGTGGACATATTAAAGAGGAGCGACTATGATGGGAAGTATGGGCCTTACCTCAACCCCAATGTCCGCAAGGCCAAGATCATGTCTAAAGTTGTGAGAAGGCTGTACAATAATTTTGGGGTACAACGATCCAAGGAGCAACTCAGGAAACGCTGGTCAGACCTGAAACTGAGGGAGGCCGATCAGTACAGAAAGATCAAGAGAATTCTTCAAAAAAGTAAGTAGTTGTGTTTTGTGTTTGATTTCTTGCTTGCATACTGCTCCATTGTGTTTTGATTTTTACCAAGTTGTACATTCCAAAATGGCCACTTTCAGGTTCGTCTGTGCATTCGATCGTACTCAGCCTCGATCTTTCTGCCACTGTCATGGTCGTGTGTGTGTGCATTCGATCGTACGCAACCTCGATCGTTCGGCCACTTATAATACGATGTTTGGTGTTTTTTTGGGGAAAGGAAGTTTGTTCTCACTAGAAATGTCATCAAGAATGTAAAGCCAATTTATTCAATGTAAAGGAGAGGTCACTCAGTAGCTGTTTACCCATCTGGACTCTAGAGCACTAGTGCTGGGACACCCAAACCCCCTTTTTATTATGCTTTTCCACACATGTGCTCCAGTGGATACTAGAGGGGGGTCTCCATCACACAAACTTCTACCAAAAAGCTAGTCAGTTTAGCACCTTTACAAAGTGACTTCATTCATGTAGTTGACATTTGTAACTGGCCAAACTAAAATAGTGTCCGTCACTTTCAAGCAATGTTTGTCATTTCCTATTTCTGCCCTCAATAGCTTGTGTTGCTAAATCTTCCTTTTGGACATTCTCATAGGGGAGCGAAAACTTGGGCCGTCTGAGGAAACCCCCAAACCAACACCTACCAAAAAAGGGGAAAGAGCAGAAGCAGGAGGAGGAGGAGGAGGAAGGAGAGATCATCGAACTTGGAGAAATTGTCACCACAACAGGTGAGTGTGGGAGAACACAGCTACTGGTAAGCTAATCCATGTATGGCTGCCTCATTTCCAACACCCCATTTTTGTTTGTTTGTGGTTTTTAGGTGACGTGGATGTTGTGGAAGAAAATCGCACTTTACCACAGAGAGTGCCCACGTACTCATCGGAGAGATAATGGTCTGCAATAGAGATCTAGATTACATAAAGCAAAACATCAATGATGTTCAACAAAAATTGAAGAACATCATTGATATTTTAGGAAAAATATGAAAAACGCACCAAGTAATTAACACACATTTGTGCCAGCTTCAGAACACATTTGCAACTTAAAAACTGTCTGAAATTTGGAACATGCACACATTGTGTCCACATGTGCTAGCTCCCACCATGGTGGATGAATGGCAACGTTTTTTTGGGGTGCAAACACTTTACGAACTACGAAAGTGGTTGTGGTGAAGGGGTTGCACCCCCAAAAAACGTCCATTCATCCCCATGATGGAAAATGGCACTTTTGAAGCTTCTAGGCATGTGTTTTACCATCTAATGACCATTTTCAGTCCCAAATTGTGTGCATGTTCCAAATTTCCACTTTTCGGGGGTGACCCCCCCATGTGATGAAGGCAAGATCAAACACACTTTGAACATATAGTCATGTCTGATCTTGTCTTCACTTTACAAAGTTGAACTTTCCAAGTTCCTAGGTTCTGTTTTGCTCCATGCCTGGTTTTACCAATTGCGGAATGTTTGTAAACAATGTTGTAAATAACCAAGATGTTGTCAGTTTTGGCGTGAAGATTGTAAACGCACTTGGAATGTTTTCCTAGTAAACTTTTATTTTTCTAAATGTGTGGCTTCCTTATTTAAAAAACACAATGCATTATGTATGTAAAATGAAAAGGATATGGGGGGCAATGGTGTTATTTACTAAAGGCAAATCCACTTTGCACTCCAATTTTCTTTCCCGGGGAACTTTTTCAATGCACTTGTAGAGCATAGCGGATTTGACTTATGTAAATGACACCCACAGTGCTTTGTACGAAAAACACGGAGCACAGCATTTTGGAGAATACACACATGTCAGACCTGGTGATGAAAAGGAGTATTTTGGGTGTCAGTTATGCAGTACAAACCTTCTCTAGACCAAAGATTAGGTAGCAAACACACAACATGAGAATAATCTTTTTGGGAAGAAGAGACTGTTACCTCCTTTTGCCCAGAAAGTGCATTCCCACTGTCGAAGGCAAAGGGAAAAAATGTCAAAGTAAAATAAGCTAAAAAGAAGACTGAAATGACATGAAATCATAGGTTGGTTAAAATATCAGATTTATTAAAAAATGCCTCTCACACATCGTCAGGCAGAGCAATGGCCCCCCTACCCACAAAGTACTGCATATATTGGTCCCGGACCACACGGGCATTTAGAGGGGGCAAGCCTGGACGTGCCACTCGAAGGGCTGTGAGTTCGGCATTTGGAGGGCCCTCCACATCTGGGCCAACGGGCACCACATAGTTCCTGTTATGTCTTTTGAGGAAGTTGTGCAATATGCAACAGGCAAGAACTATGTGGTTCAGTTTGTATTCCGCCAAGTTAAATGCCGTCAGGAACAGGCGGAAGCGGCTGGCCAGGATGCCAAAAGCGTTCTCCACAACTCTTCTGGCTCTGGACAGCCTGTAGTTGAAGACCCTCTGGTCCGGGGTGAGGGTCCTCATCGGGAACGGCCTCATCACATGGGGAGTCAACGCAAACGCTTCATCTGCGACAAAGACGAAGGGGAGTCCTTCGGCATTCTCCTCTGGAGGTGGCAAGCACAGACTGCCACTTTGGAGACGCCAGTAGAACTCCGTGTGCGTAATGGCCCCACCATCCGATATCCGGCCGTTCATCCCCACGTCCACATACATAAACTCGTATGTTGCCGACACCACCGCCAACATCACTACACTATTAAACCCTTTATAATTATAATAGTAGGACCCCGAGTTGGGCGGTGGGACGATGCGGACGTGTTTCCCATCAATTGCCCCTCCGCAGTTAGGAAAGTCCCAACGGCTGGCAAAGTGGGAGGCCACAGTCTGCCATTCCTGTGGCGTGGAAGGGAACTGTGGAGTGAAACAAGAAAAAAAAATTAGTCACTTTGCACCTAAACATTGCAAGCAGATTAGACAATCAACATCTTGGAACAAGAGCATTGTATAAAATTGGAGGCTGGAAAGTATTTGCACAGAAAAGTAGAGGCTCCCCTTCACAGATTACTCACCCCCCCATCAATCCCCCCACTTCTGATGGGCCATTGGCAATAACTCGGGGTTTTTGGGGGGGGGGGTGGTGGACAGCTAACCCTCTGCACTTCATTGATTGGCAAATGGCTCAATAATGTGGGCTAGTTTGGCCAGACCCTCTGTACTTAACACTATTGGCAGGCCACAGGAAAGATCAAATAACATTTCAACCCCCCCCCCCCCCCCCCCAAAAAAAGGCAGGCACAGTGTGACATTATTAAATTACCAAGCAAGCTAATAGGAGGGAAAGAAGACAAAAAAATAGGAAATGGAATGTATGGAGGCAGTCCCTTGCACTACATGCTTTGCTGAATTCATCCCTAAAGATGCGCACTATAAAGAGGTAGGTATATAGTGTGTATGGACCTTGGGAAAGCCAGCAGATAAAGGATTGGTACCATCTGACAGAGCAGTTGGGGGAGGGGGTTCCTAATGAGTTTGCCCCCCCCCCCACCAAAAGAACAAAAAAAGGGGGCTCTACATGAAGTAAACCACACAGCAAACATTTGTGCATATTTTAGGGGGTGTTTTGGGGCAAACAATACTATGCAGCAGACAAAAGACATTGCTTAAGTGACTAGGCCATAGGTGTCTATTGGGGCAGAAGAGCATGCTGGTGAGGTAAGTGAAGGGAAAAATGCATGAAGGAGAAAAGGGGCACAGCATATTAGAACATATTGCAATCATGGTAATTAGGGAAGGAGGTCAAAAATACAAGTCATTAGCAAACAGAGCATACATAGAAGGGAATAGTAAAGTAGAAATGTTACCTTAATATAGTCCTCCTGCAGGACCTGAATGATGGCAGAACAGGTCTCTGGAATAATGATTCCCAGGGCCTGGGGAGAGATACCTGAAGAGAACTTCAAATCCTGAAGACTTCTCCCTGTCGCCAAGTACCTCAACGTGGCAACAAGCCTCTGCTCCGGAGTAATGGCTTGTCTCATGCAGGTATCCTGCCGGCTGATAAAGGGGGTCAGCAAAGCCAAAAGACGGTGAAAATCGGGGTCCGTCATCCTGAGAAAGTTCCTGAAATCATCAGGATTATTCTCCCGGATCTCACGAAGCAAAGGCATGTGCGAGAACTGGTCACGCTGAAGCAACCAATTCTTGGTCCACATACTCCTCGTCACTCTGTTCATGGACGGGTCTTGGGTCAAAGCTAAAAGCCCGACACCAATTCCGCGTACAGCACGAACTCGGCGACGAGTACGCACGGGAAACATCGCTCAGAAGGTCACAAAAGGTCGGCTGGTCAGAACGGACAAACAGAAAGCTCGATAAACAGCAAGGCCTGAAAGAACGAAGTGAATACCAGCAACGAGCAGACAATAAGCAGTGCAAATCAAAGCGTCCTATATCAAGATATAGGCCGCAATGACCAACAAATGCGAACTGACTACACGCACTAATAAACAGATACGCACGACAAGCACAAACTGAAGAGCAGTAACGATCTGAGTCAGAAAACTGAGAAGCGCGAATCTTAAGTCACCAAACTTCCACTAACTCTCGATAAACACGGATCAGCAGAAGGAGCCCAACGGGTGCCTGACGTGGTGCTGAACTTCCCTTTTGTAATCTCGTGGACGACGACTTACGTCACGACGTTCTTCCGGACCGGATATTCCGACAACGTAGTCCGACCGTGTGTACGCAACGCCAACATCGGACAAAGTACGTCGGACAAAGTCCGACTGACCTGGTCCGCGGATTGTCCGAGCGTGTGTATGGGGCTTTACTCTCTCTTTCTTCTGCTTTATTCTGTCTCCACTCCCCTCTTGTCCCCCCCCCCCCGGTTTAATTGTAGACTCACAAGCTATGAATGCAGTATGCTACAATATTTCCTTTAAGATTTACCGATGGCCCCCTTAAATGTCCTTACGTTAAACATACAAGGTCTAAATATCCCACAAAAGCGAACTAAAGTTTTTCGCTCCTTAGCTTCCTCAAAAGCACATGTTGTATGCCTCCAAGAAACCCATTTTGCAGATAAGGCGACCCCTAAATATTTTGGTTCAGCTTTTCCCCAAGTTTTCACAGCCTCTGCCAAAACGAAACAACGAGGGGTGCTAATAGCGTTTCATTGTACAACACCCTTTTCCCTTCTGACAGAGGTCAAAGACCCAGAAGGTCATTATCTTATACTCATGGGGTATCTATTGGATTCTCTAATCACAGTGGTATCCTACTATGCGCCTAACAAAATTCCATCCTCATTCCTCTCCCATTTATTACAGGTGATTGATACTCATAAAATGGGCACACTTTTAATCTGTGGAGATTCGAATCAAGTCCTTTATACTTTTTTAGATAAATCCCCAACTCCTATTGCATCTAGTTCTCAATCTCGTAAGTTCCAACAACTTCTTCAACAACACTCTTTATTAGATTCTTGACGTAAAATCAATCCTGCTAGGCGCAATTTTCTTTTTATTCTCATCCCCATAAATCATTTTCCCATATTGATCACATTTTGATCTCAATAGGCATGACCCCTGAACTCCTTTCTTCATCTATTATCCCTTTTACATGGACTGACCACTGTGCTGTACTTTCAACTTTCACTTCTCTAATACCCAAAACACAAGGTTCTACATGGCATATTAATGATTCAATCCTATCTCATCTATCACACTCCTCTGATCTATAAATAGCCATAAAAGATTACCTGGCCAATAATGAGACCCCTGATATATCCCCACTGACCCTATGGGAAGCTCATAAACCTGTTCTCAGTGGGGTTTGTATACGCCAAGCCTCAATTCTTAAAAGACTTGTACAAAAGAGCAGTGCCAAACTAAACTAAAACATTATGACAATATGTCCCTATCCCAATACATCAAATTGTATATGCACAAAATTGATTGGATTATGAACCAACTGAAACATGGGATCATACCCATATGAATAAAGTATTTAAAGTTCGTATAATGATAGTACTGACTGAAATACTAAATAAAAAATCCTGTGACCGTACACGGAAGAAAAAAGAGAAGAAAAATGGCACTGCGCCCATCCAGACGTGACTTGAAATTGTGCACCTCGGTGACTTGTATACACGATTAGTGCAAAGTGCCCGACACCATAGATACCTATGTGCTTACCAGAGGGTAAAGCATATATAGCTTTATGATGAATCAACCGGCAAGCTGGTAAGGTTGTCCCTGGTTTCTCCCTCTCCCGATCCACAGCCTCCAACAGTTGTGGTTATAAGGTATCCCACTTCCATCACAGAAAAAACGATCTGCAAGATGTTATGGATGACCCTGGCTTTCCTCACTCCCGATCCACAGCCCCATCAATTAGGATAAAGGTGTCTTTAAACCTCCTTGTACTCACTGGCATCATTGGGGAGATGTACGAACCGGCCACCCCCATATATAAAAATATATATATAGAAACCACTTAGTTAACAGGAACATCCTGGCCATACCTCACATCAGCACACAGAGAGAATTAAGAATTAAGACATTAAGTTACTAGCGAAAGTCTTATCGACCCGCTTAAATAGTGTAATAGGTTCTTTAAAAAATAAAGACCAGGTCGGCTTTATCCCACAGCGCCAAGCGGCAGATAATGTACGCAGGACTACTTTACTAATTCAAGCAGCTAAATCACGACAAATACCCATCTGTCTCTTATCTTTAGATATCAAAAAAGCAATTGATACAGTTTTGTGGCTTTACCTACATTTTGTCCTGCAGCGTTGGGGATTTGGTCCTCATTTTCTTAGCTAGGTCTCATCATTATACAAAAATCCCAAATCTTATGTTAAATATGCTGGATATAAATCGAACCTATTTGACATCTGTAGGGGTACACATCAGGGATGTCCACTTTCCCCACTCTTATTTGCCCTACTTATTGAACCCCTTGCTCAATAAATCCGTACTGACCCCTCTATTAAAGGTCTAGATTTAGCTGGTCACCATTTGCCTATTTGCTGATGATATCTTAATGTCAGGGCTGGCTTAGCCCTTCCTTCTCTGGGCTGGCTGCTCAGCTGTCAGCTAATTGCCAGCTCTCATCTCTCTCCACAGTTACCCAGCTGTTCCTGAGTCTGCTTGTCTGACCTGCCTACTTAAAGCTGTTCAGCTCACTTCATCTCTGCCTTCGTCTTGGTCACATCACTAGAAACCATCTCTTGCGTTCCTGTTTAAAGACTGGCTTGCTGACATCCCTTCTGGCTCCTTATACTGCTTGCTGTTCCTCTACTTGGATCCCTGACTTGGCTGATTACCCGATTTGGTTACTGAACTCTGGCCTGGCTGACTACTCGATCCGGTTACTGGACTCTGTCTATGCTTTGACTACGTTTACTCTATTTACCTTTTTATTTTTTATTAATAAACAAGTGTGATTTAATTGTACTTCTGTCTCAGTCTGGTTCATGGTTGACACTTAATCTTTGTCATCCCCTCATATTTCTGCTCCCAATCTTATAAGTAACCTTGATCACTTTTCCCACGTATCTGGTCTAATTATTAACTCTCAAAAATCTATAGCCTTGAGTATAGCTTTACCTCCTCATATTTTACAACAATCGCAAAAATCCCCCCCCCCCCTTTCTCATGGTCAATTTCACGCCTTCTTTACCTAGGAATAACTCTCACACCCAATCTTTCTGACATTTTCACTGCCAATTATCCTCCAATTTTGTGTCACATATCTAATCTTCTGACACATGGGTTCTCTCTACCATTATCTTGGATAGGTAAAATTAACGTAATAAAGATGGCTATACTGCCCAAAATTCTTTATCTTTTTCGAGTTTTACCTATCGCTGTTCCAGCATACTTTCTCAGAATACTACAATGTAAGGCATTAACTTTTGTTTGGGGCTCCTTGAAACCCCATCTGCCCAAACACACTCTTTACCTTCCAAGGCCCAAAGGGGGACTAGGGTTTCTTAATTTTACCACCTATTACCATGCAGCTCAATTAGCCCATATCCTTAAAGATCACGCAAAATGTGAAATTCTGCTTTGGGTTGTGCTGGAATCAATAGATTGTGACCCACTTTCAATAACCAACCTATTATGGTCTGATTCCTCCAACTTTAAAAAACTCAATAATCCTAACTAAACATACACTAGCCATTTGGCGTAAATTTAAATTAGTAAATGGACTACAATCTCCCCATATACCTCTTTTATCATTTCTTAAATATTGTCTTTTCTATCCTGCTTGGTATTCCCCTAAATATTTTAAAGCATGAACCTCCACTAATTTAACTCAACTATATGAACTAGCAGACTGTTACTCCTCCAGTACTTCACTTGCTGTGGACCTTTACTCCTCCAGCACTTCACTTTCTGCAAATTTCAGCTAACACCACATGGTTAGGCCTGACACTAACTCAGCCAGGCCTCAATGAATTGCCTTTTGCGGGCAGGGGACCCAGGCCCCTATGATGTATAAATAGCTCTGGTCCTAACTGTCCTCTACCCAGCTACTGATCTCAGATAGCTCTCTTCAGGCCCTGCCAGCCAGCCTGGCTGCAGCAACCTCTTTCCACTGCCCTTCTTACAGTCCACTCTTCTAGTTCTGCACCCATCACAAACAGCAAACTCCCAGTTCTCTCAGGCATGCCTCCCCAGTCCTCTCAACTGTGCTTCACTCACCAGCCCTCCTGGCTGTGACCAGCTGTCCTCCCTGGAGACTCTTAGCAGTGCTCTCTCCCACTGTCCTCTCCTTGCTCTCTCATGTGCCTCTATTCCAGGATCTCTTCTCTCCTCCTGGCTGCACCCTAGCCCAGGCCCAAGGTCACCCCCCCCCCAGACTGGGGAGCTCCCTGAAGGCCCAGACAGCCTCTGCACTCTCTTACTCCATCTCTTTCACCCAACAACTCCTCCCCAACTGGGTTAACGCTGGGTATTTAATCCAGGTTGGGGATTGGTCAAGGCTCCTCAGCCACCAGCTAGGCCTGCCTAAATTTTCCTACTCTATAGAACAATTTAACCTCTAGCACCTACTTAATTAGAGGGTGCTACAGAGGCTAACTATAAAGTTTTATGCAGATAGTATATAGTCCCAGCGAGGTTGGCCTCTTGCAGTCCCAGAGCCTCATCTCTGTGCTTTGGAGGTTGTGGCCAGGAAGGCTTGTTTCTTCATGTTTGGTGGGACTGCACAAAAGTTTGAAGATTCTGGATCTGTGTACCCAATTTTATATATTATTGACAGGAACAAATCTTGAAAAGACCCAACAACAAGCTCTGTTGGACCAACCAATTCTAGTGGCTCAGAGACATGTAAGGAGGTTAAATAGTTACAAAGTTGCTGAGAGCTAAGAAATACACCAGTTCAACCTATGATGTGTGTGTGTGTTTGTGTGTGTGTATATGTGTTTATACCAATAGTACATCGTATACCCCTGTATGTTGTGGTTGTTAAGGTGCCCATCTAATAGTTTTTATTGACGCTCCCTGCTGATACCACTGCTTGTGGAAGCAAATTCCACATCCTTACTGCTCTGACAGTAAAGGATCCTCTACGCAGTTAAAGGTTAAACCCCTTCTCTTCCAATTTTAGTGAATGGCCGCGTGTCTTTTTGTTGTATATCTAGCGCCAGACTAGTCCACTGAGCCACCACACTAAAAGTCAGGGAGTGAATGCGCATATTGTATTAGTTCTCTTTATTTATGTCTTGTATTGTTCTATTGGACTGCATTTAGGTAGAGTCTTGTATACTAAGGGAGGTGGCTGTTGGTCTGAAACCCTGCATTACCTGACACCATGTGAGCAGGGAGCGGAACAGTAACCTCCTCTATTTTTCTCTGGTACTGGACTAGGAGATCCTATGTGGTCTATATCCTTCTTTTTTACAAGTCTGATAGTTTAAGTCAATTTGAATACGTCATTGAATTGACTTGCAAAAGTTTGTACTTGTATTGTACATTTCTTGTAAAAATAACAATAAAAATTATTGAAAAAGAAAAATACATTTTAATGAATGCATAACTGAATTAATTTGTGTTTTTTTTAATATTTATTAGGAATTTAGTTTTGAAAAATACTAGCATTCTTGTACCAATTAAAAAAAGGTATAGCAAAATGCTTTCAAATATGTATTTGTAGCACTGACCCCCGAAGCAGCTGCTGGTTTTATTGGGCTTACCATTACCTTCTTTACCTCGTCTCCGTCTAATGTTTCCCGTGGTAGTTGGCCCAAAGAAATGCAGAAACTGACACTGAATCTTCCTTTCGTGTTATTTATTTAAACAGTAACACAGTCTCTTAGTGTAGAATAGAGGGTTAGGAGGAAAGTTCAGGTACTTTTAGGCTGCAAAAATAGGAAGTTTCTTATAGAAGAAATCCAGAGAATAACCGTTTCACAGCTGGATTCTCACAACCCCCAGATAGACCTCCTCTCACTAGGCCTAGCAGACGGCAGGGTGTTAAGTAAAGGAAAGTCTCTGCCACAGACTTGAATGTAGAATACTTGAGGAAAAGTCTGTGCCACAGACTTGAATGGAACTGAAGGATAGAAACAAATTTAGAGAGCTATCATACGGTACCAGTATCTCTCAGCCGGTCCGGCGATACCGTATGAGTGTAGATCCATAAAGTGTCCTTCAATTGAGCCTCCAGGCCCCTTCAGAGAAACCAGCTTTATGCATGGCCTTCTCCTGAAGAATCCTCCCCTGGATGCTCCTCCAGTTGCTTGGCCTCTCCTTAGATGAGATGGCACCAGACCACCCTTGAATCATTAGGCCCCGATATCCATTCAGGCCCGTCCCTGCAGTTGCATTGCCTCGGGCTATCCAGCCCCGAGACTTGGAATTGCATGGATCCGCACCCCAGGTCAGGAGGGCCATGAGGGCTGGTCAGGAGGACCAGGACCAAACAGACGGAAGATATCTTCTGGACCGGAATCCCCGAAGCATGTGATCTCAGTACCTTAAATACCCCCTTCCAGAAAGCACAGCAGGATAAACACTCCCACTGGGCAGGTTCCGAGAGAAAGAATGGCATCCAAAACACCCAGCTAAACTGCGTTCTCATACTTGCCGGTGGTGACAGCGACACCTGCAGCCAAGTAGAACTCAGTGCAATCCAGCTAGACTGGTACTGAAATCATAATTTTGCAGAATTAGCCCTAAAACCCAACTGTGGTTTCAGGAATATTAATTTTCCAAAACACATAGCGCATGCTCGAGCCAGCGCTACATATTTAAGAGACTAAAAAGAAGCAAATAAGGGAAGTTCGATGTAAGAGTTTACATACATTAATCATTCTTTCAGGGCGTAAAAATAAAACAAAGGAAAGGTTAATTGAGAGAGAAATTATTGTTAATGCTGTGGTATTTGTTTATGTTACAATACAATGATTAAATCATTATTATCATATAGCAAATACATGTGTGGTGCCATCAAAGAAAACACTACTGATACAATTGGTAATACCGATCAATACTGCAACACAGTAGGAACCCACTTACACAATATAAGCTGAACTAAATTAAAAAAATGCAAACAATTTATTTGGTGGGCATCTTTACCTTATCCTGAAGCAGGTACGTATATTTAAATTGACTACCTATGGAATGAGACCCCTGCATAGCTTGCTGATGGTTGTTATGTTGTGGAGATATGACAGTGATTTTTTTTCTCTTCTCATATCGTTTCATACAAAAAAAATCTTGTATGCCAATTTAAAAAAGCTACAATTTACCTTCATTTATATTTGTTTCTGTGTTCAGTGGTAACTAAAGTGGTCTAATTAAATTAACTAGACCCAGAAAACAGTACAGCTGGCAGTCAAAATCTGTAGCAGCTGAGATGATTATGATAGAGTATTTTATTCATGAAAATTTAGGTTGAAAAAGCCAAACAAATCTCCCATGACTACTGCATATGGCATAAGTAAGTAAACAACAAAACAGGCAAATGCACACATCTGCGAAACATTTAATTATTACAAAAGCATTGCCAGCAATTTTCTCAGTTTTGTTAAGACTGTTATGAGAGCAGTTTCTGTGCTGATTCTCTTCTGAAGAAGCAAGTTGGTTAGAGTGTATATAGATTTTCTGGCTTCCCTAAAAAGCTAGGGATCCTAAATAATTGTTTAGTCAATGAGGTCTAAATCTGAGCTATTATTGACTTACCAAATAGTGAGCCCAAATGATCAAAATGATTGTAAACTGGCATGATCAAAAAGTGGTTGAAAAAGGTTGGAAAAATACAGTATATTTCTCATGAATAGCAGCCCCGTATACACCGATACTGGACTGTCTAGCTCTCTGTAACAAGCTTTTAGGAGACTTTGGCTTTGAGGACTAATCTTCCTTAGTAAGTAACTGTTTGATGGCTTTGTTCTATTTACACACCATGTAAGTGCGATGATTTTATTATTTTTTATTTGTTATTAAGAGGTTTAACCGCATTAGGGCTTGTGCTTTTTCTGTTTTGTTTGCTTTGTTTTGTTTTTTCAAAGCATCTACCAAACTTCACATAGATTAGGTGGTTGATGGATTCTTCCTGCTTTGTTGAGTCTATACAGGCTTAAAGTATATGTGAGTTCTTTCCTTGTAAAACAACCCACAACACATTCAGTTCAAAATAGAAATGCAAGTAAAACTTTTTTTGTAAAAAAAAACCCATCATAAATTCTTTTTTTATTTCAAAAAAGAAAAAAAAAAGGTAATCACATGACCTTTGTTCTCAGTTGCAAAAGGGGCTTAGAGAGATAGGGGTGGAGACTGCATCTTTCCAGTGATGAGTTGTGTAGGGGGCTTTCAGCAGATGTCTGGCCACTGGAGTACAGGCAGGCTTTGTGCTTCCAATGCCGCGTACACACGACCGGAATTTCCTGCAAACTAGGTCCATCGGACAATCCGATCGTGTGTGAGCTAAAATTCCGGCAGACCTAGAAATAGAACATATTTCAAATCTATATGACGGACTCAATTCCGACGGACTAAAAAACATTTGTCTGTGTGCTGGTCCGACGGACCGTATACAACACAAGGGCAGCTATTGGCTACTGGCTATTTTTTTGTCCGGTTTACGTCACCACGTTCGAACTAACAGACTTTCATTTGAGTCCATTGGAACTCCGCCAAAAGCCCGTCTGGAAGACCGTCGGACCTAGTTTGCCAGAAAGTCTGGTCGTGTGTACGCAGTATAAGTAGCATGTATACAAAAAAAACGACCAAATTGGAGCGGATGTGCTTCCATGCCTAGTGTGGTCAATATGAAATAGGAAAGTAGGTGGGCAGGCAGGATCACCAACTATTTCACACAAAGGAAGCAATGAAAATTGAACAGGACTCTTCTTTATACACAAGTACATGGTACACCACACACATAGCAGGAATATGAAATGTTGGGGTAACATACACTTTAAAAAAAGGAGACAAAGGCAACAGGAAGTCACTTAAGTTCCATCTCATGGAATGGGGAGCCATTACCCCTCATGATTATCCTAGTGCAATGAATTTTACGCCCCAAGCCTTCGGATCCACACAGACATTGTGATAGTCTTTGTTACATCCACTCCTACACCCTTCATGAGTAGATTATGACAAAATCCTGGGATAGGGGTCCTATTCATGTTAATGAAGCTTGCATACAGACACATCTTTTGCCGCATACTTCAGATTAGCTGATCTCTAAAATCTCTTCTATACAACTTTAGCGATTGGTATATTGGTAATGAGGTCTTTCATTTCATCTGCTTATCTGGTGGAAAATGCATCTCTTGATTTAAGATCACCCAAATGCTTCTTGGACCTTTTTATTGTCTAGGCATACTTTGTACAACACTGCCTTGATCTGGATTTCCCATTCCCACAGAGACCTGTATGGTACAAATAATCAGTAAATAGAAAACCAATTTCATCTCCTCTACTTTTATTCAACAGGATGCCAACAGAACTTACCTGACCCATAAAGAGATTATCATGGAAGCACTTATGTAACTAAGATGGGGTGTGCTGATACAAGTTATGAGTGGATGTTCTTCTTTATGATAAGTACAAATAGTTTTGTGCCCCCCTAACAGAGATACATGAGATTCAGTTTGAGATTATGCATGCACCTAAATTACATCATCATGGACAGCTTTATTCAGCTAATAGAATTAAGCAAAACTAAACAGATAAGGTTATGCACATGAAAATAAGAGTATGAAGGGTAGTGCTCAAAAAATAAAGAGATGAGCAGTGTGCATTCATATTAATAAAGTAAGCAGGAATGATTGAGCTTATTTAATATGTATGAGAGGATGTGCTACCTTGTTTAAAAAAAAAAAAAAACTTTAAGGCCCGGTTCACACTAGTGCGAATTGGATGCGGCTTCTCCGCATCCAATTCGCAATAGCAGCGGATTGTGACTGGCTCTCTATGGAGCCGGTTCACATATATCCTCTGCAGCTCTGGTGCAAATTTGAGCAGGGGTCCTGTCCGTCTTTTGGTCCATTTCAGGTCCGAATTCAGCCAAAAATATGTGCTGAAATCGGATCTGAAACGGTGAATGGGGACGCACTGGACCCCTGCTGTGAGCCGCATGTGGCAATAGTGTGAACCCAGCCTAAAACTTTGTACTCTGAAAGCTATGTCAGGCAGAAGGTAAGAGACTAGTCACCAGTATTGTTTTTGGTCTCCCTGTAGAAGATGTTGCTCCCACTACTGACTTACCATGGCTTGTTCTGCACTGAGTCTCTGTGTGGAGGCCACCATCTTGGTAAAAGCATGGCTTGCTTCCTCATATAAGAGCCTCCAGAAATAGGAACAATGGACAGCATAGAGTGATATCTCTCTCCAAATCTCATGAGATTAGCAGTGATAGGCAGTAATGCCTTAGATCTCACATTACAGGTATACAACCATGCCTAGGTACCCTCGCATACTAGGAAGTACTCTGCTATTTTTCAGAAGAAATTCCAGGAAAAATCTTAAGGGTACTGCTAAGGTAGAAATTAACCTTTCAAGATAGAAGTCCTTGATTTTAGAATTTAGTTGAAATTTAGGCAAAGGCAGCCCTTCAAAGAACACTAATACTATTAAAAACTCAATTGAATTGAATTGCAGAGTTACACCTTTTGCTGGAATATTCAGTATCCGACATTATGTGGTGTGTCAGTATGCTGTACATACTTATACTTTATAGCAAGAGCTTTGGAGGCCAATACAAGATGAGTGTGACAGTACACAGACATCTATGTACCGTAAGATGAACAAGAATTGTTATGCTCAATTTATAAGATGAGCACAAAGTAATGGACAAAAGACTGTGCCTATTTTTTTTTTTTTTAAAAGGTGTTTATTTTTAATTTTCAACAATACAAATGACAAACAAGAGACAAGCAAACAGCAGTAGGTGCATCTAAAGCCCCATACACACGGTCGGACAATCCGCGGACCAGGTCCGTCGGACCATGTCCGTCATACTTTGTCCGATGTTGGTTTTGCGTACACACGGTCGGACAAAGTTGTCGGAAAATCCGATCATTCTGAACGTGGTGACGTTTGTTGCCTACGACGGGACTACGTAGAGGCTAGTAGCCAATAGCTTTGGTCTTGTAATGTGATCTGAGCATGCGTAGCACTTTGTCCGGTCGGACAACCGTACACACGATCGGATTTGGTGTGATCGGACCGTGTTGACGGCAAATCTTTCCAGCAGGAGATAAGACTTTGTCCGTCGGTCAAACCGACGAACACTGTCCGATGGTGCATACACACGGTCTGATTTTTCAACAACCTTGTCCGATCGGACAGAATCCATGAAAAAGTCCGACCGTGTGTATGGGGCTTTATACTCTATAGGATCACATCACTACAGTCCTTAATTTTGTTTCTTTGTTTCTGCCAGCCTCCCAAGGCAGGAACCTCATGAGCTGGCACTACAAACTGCATTCAGTGGCAACCGGTACATTCATATACAAATACCTTGACGTTTTATTACCTGTTTTACTCTAAGCCATAACAAGAGAGGAGTGTATCGTCTAGAATTTACTCCTTAAGGAGGTAGTACCAGGTTTGTACCCATATACCCTACTGCAAAACAGACACACGCACACTCACACATACCCATTCATACTCCATACAGTCATTGCTCTGTCCCATCAATCCCAACAAATCCCAATTGGCCAGCTAGTAAACAATACCATACATATAAGGTTTTCCACGCTCTAGTGTCAGCAATCTTGCAAGGATAAGCAGTGATATCCAACCACGGTTGCCAGACTTTATAAAATTTCTTGAGGCAGACCCTATTTTTATAAACAATCTTAATTTTGGGGAGTTCCCCATTAATGATACCATACAGATTTTGTATTTTAGGAGGATCACACTCTTTCCATTTCAATAGAATTACTTTACGTGCATAAAACATTATGGTCCAAAGTAGGATGCGGGTGGCTACTTTGTGGACTAAGTCATTCAGGATACCCAGTAAACCCACTTCAGGTGTCCTGGGAACTGGTATATTAAGTTGTTCTTCAAGAAAATTGAATAAGTCCTTCCAGTATGAATCAAGTCCAGGACAGCTCCAGAACATATGGAATAGATTAGCATCATCAGAGGTACACCTTGCACAACTAGCATTCACTCGCAACCCCATGCGTGCCAGTCTAACAGGAGTATAATGCAAGTGATGAATGAACTTAAATTGTACATATTGGTCAGCGGTACTTATAATGTCTTGGAAACAAATCTCAGAACTTCTTCCCACCCATCTTCCGTTAATGCGGGTATCAGCTTTTGCCATTTGGTAAACGAGGTTTGGAATGGATCTGCCCCTGCCGTGGCCAGGTGATTGTAAAAAGTTGTCACCATTTTCGTTATTTCTGGGTCAGAAAAAAGGTCTTCCAGAGAAGACACCCCGAGCTCCATGGTCAGGGTACCAAATTGAGTCCGAATGGCGTGTCTGAGCAAAAGGTATTTGTAAAAAAATGTATTTGCTATACCGTGTATGGTTTTTAAATGTTCAAAAGATACAAAAACATTTCCTAGAAATAATTGTGCCAGATGCATAACTTGCATCCGTGGCCACCATTGGGAGTCAGGGTGACCATAGAGTTTGGGGAGGTTTGGATTATCCAAAATTGGAGTGCTTGGCCATGTACCTGCATCTTTTGACAGAAGTTTATTGCCCTCCTTCCATGCTAGCAAACCTACATCCCTGGTGGAGAATCTGGAGCAATTATTGGCACGAGCCCTGTGTAGCACATCCAGTGCCATAGTACCTGCTTTATGGAATGAGGACAATAGAGAGGCGGATGGGGTCCGAGGGTCGGCATGTAGCCATTCATTAGGGATGGGCCCGGTGCTCGATGCGAACCCATGTTCGCATCGAGCACCGGGTGTTTGCTCGCTCGGCGAGCCCAGAACTATTTTGGCCGCTCGTATCACATTCGTGTGATGCGAGCGGCCCCGCAATGCATTGCGGCCGGCGCAGTGCATTGCTGGCTGATGATTGGCCAAGCATGCACTGTGACCCCGCATGCTTGGCCAATCACAGCGCCGGAAACTCGGAGAGCCATAATTGGCTACAGGCAGGACGCCTGTAGCCAATTACAGCTCAGGGGCTTTAGTACACGCCCCCTCATTTAAAAGGCCGCCACGCCGTCGGCGCCGGTCACATGAGTTCCAGCTTTAGGAGAGATCAGGCTGATTCTGTGTCACTCTTTGCTAGATTCATATAGAAAGATTTGCACTACTTTGCTAAACCATTGGCTATTTATTTGCTAAACCATTGCTACCTGTCATTGATCGTCCATTGCTACTGCTGGTTAGTGTGTTTTTAGCTGCTGCTGGGGGTTAGTCTGGTGCGTTTCTTACTGTTAGTACAGTATTTCAGTAGTACCAACCGCAGTGCTGTTAGTACAGCACTGCACCCCAAAAGCACCCATAGGACTTCTAGTGTGTTAGTGGCAGCAAACAGAGCTCCTATATTTTCTTCCCAGAAGCACCCATAGGACTTGTACTGTGTTAGTGGCATCACACAGAGTTCCTATATTGTCTTCCCAGAAGCACCCATAGGACTTGTACTGTGTTAGTGGCATCACACAGAGTTCCTATATTTTCTTCCCAGAAGCACCCATAGGACTTGTACTGTGTTAGTGGCATCACACAGAGTTCCTATATTTTCTTCCCAGAAGCACCCATAGGACTTGTACTGTGTTAGTGGCATCACACAGAGTTCCTATATTTTCTTCCCAGAAGCACCCATAGGACTTGTACTGTGTTAGTGGCATCACACAGAGTTCCTATATTTTCTTCCCAGAAGCACCCATAGGACTTGTACTGTGTTAGTGGCATCACACAGAGTTCCTATATTTTCTTCCCAGAAGCACCCATAGGACTTGTAGTGTGTTAGTCCCATCACACAGAGCTCCTATATTTTCTTCCCAGAAGCACAAATAGGACTTGTACTGTGTTAGTGGCATCACACAGAGTTCCTATATTTTCTTCCCAGAAGCACCCATAGGACTTCTAGTGTGTTAGTGGCATCACACAGAGTTCCTATATTTTCTTCCCAGAAGCACCCATAGGACTTGTACTGTGTTAGTGGCATCACACAGAGTTCCTATATGTTCTTCCCAGAAGCACCCATAGGACTTGTACTGTGTTAGTGGCATCACACAGAGTTCCTATATTTTCTTCCCAGAAGCACCCATAGGACTTCAATTGTGTGTTAGTGCCATCACACAGAGCTCCTATATTTTCTTCCTAGAAGCACCCATAGGACTTCAATTGTGTGTTAGTGCCATCACACAGAGCTCCTATATTTTCTTCCCAGAAGCACCCATAGGACTTGTAGTGTGTTAGTCCCATCACACAGAGCTCCTATATTTTCTTCCCAGAAGCACCCATAGGACTTGTAGTGTGTTAGTCCCATCACACAGAGCTCCTATATTTTCTTCCCAGAAGCACCCATAGGACTTCAATTGTGTGTTAGTGGCATCACACAGAGCTCCTATATTTTCTTTGCAGAAGCACCCATAGGACTTCTAGTGTGTTAGTGGCATCACACAGAGCTCCTATATTTTCTTCTCAGCAGCACCCACAGGACTTCTAGTGTGTTAGTGGCATCACACAGAGCTCCTATATTTTCTTCCCAGAAGCACCCATAGGACTTGTAGTGTGTTAGTCCCATCACACAGAGCTCCTATATTTTCTTCCCAGAAGCACCCATAGGACTTCAATTGTGTGTTAGTGGCATCACACAGAGCTCCTATATTTTCTTTGCAGAAGCACCCATAGGACTTCTAGTGTGTTAGTGGCATCACACAGAGCTCCTATATTTTCTTCTCAGCAGCACCCACAGGACTTCTAGTGTGTTAGTGGCATCACACAGAGCTCCTATATTTTCTTTGCAGAAGCACCCATAGGACTTCTAGTGTGTTAGTGGCATCACACAGAGCTCCTATATTTTCTTTGCAGAAGCACCCATAGGACTTCTAGTGTGTTAGTGGCATCACACAGAGCTCCTATATTTTCTTCTCAGCAGCACCCACAGGACTTCTAGTGTGTTAGTGGCATCACACAGAGCTCCTATATTTTCTTCTCAGCAGCACCCATAGGACTTCTAGTGTGTTAGTGGCATCACACAGAGCTCCTATATTTTCTTCTCAGCAGCACCCACAGGACTACCGACTACAATGGCTGGAAGACCGCCAAGGGGAGGCAGAGCATGCAGAGCCAAGAACACAGGGCAGGCAGGCTCTGTTTCTAGTGGACGTGGCCGTGGCCGTGGTCGTGCATCGTCATCAGCATGTGACCATGGGACACGCGCGTCTTTGTTTTCGGCAGCTGGACATGTGGAGCCGCATCATGCTGAAGGCTTGGTAGAATGGATGACCAAGCCCTCCTCATCCTCCTCATCCTCTCTCACTCAGGCTCAGGGTACTGGCAGAGCAGCTGCCAACGAGTACTCAATGGCATCATTAGCCACCCCTTCCCTAGACCCACCATGTCCTCCTGAGGAGTCCCCCGAACTGTTTGAGCACAGTGTTGGGTACATGCTCCAGGAGGATGCCCAACGATTCGAAGGCTCGGATGATGATACCCAGCTTGAGGAAGTCAGTAGTGTGCGCGCAGAGAGAGGGGATGCTGAAGGACAGCAATCTGTCAGTACTGTTCCACCAGCTGCAGCTTACTGCCAGGTTTGCTCTAGTGGTGAAGAGGGAGGGGATGATGAGGTCACTGACGCCACGTGGGTGCCTGGAGGGAGAGAGGATGAGGAGGAGGACGAGGAGGAGGAGGATGCGGCGTCACATGTCCAACGAGGCAGGATGCCCCCTGGAGGCCAGCTAGAGGCCAGCACAGCAACTGTACAACACCGCAGAGCTCCGCCTGTGCAGGGCGCTGCCTCTGCACGTTATCAGAAAAGTTCTTTGGTGTGGGCCTTTTTTGAGACGAGTGCATCAGATCGCACCACTGCTATTTGCAATATTTGTCTCAAGCGTATCTCGCGTGGCCAAAACATCAGCCGCTTGGGCACCACAAGCATGAGCAGACATATGTCGACCTGCCATGCAGCTCGTTGGCAGGCACACATAAAAGACCCACACCAAAGAACTAAGCGGACCTCTCCTTGCTCCTCATCAGCTGGGATCTCCATCCCCACTACATCTTCAGTCCTCTCTGAAAGCTGCTGTGAGAGGACTGAAGGTGTAGAATTAGGTGTGTCACAACCAAGTACTTGCAGTACACCGACGTCCGATAGTAGCAGGCAAATTTCCCGGCCCCAGCTGCTGGACCGTCGAAAGAAGTACACTCCCAGCCATCCACATGCCCAGCGGTTGAATGCTAGCTTGGCTAAATTGCTAGCACTTCAACTGCTGCCTTTTCAGTTGGTAGACTCGGCCCCCTTCCGTGAGTTTGTTCAATGTGCGGTTCCTCAGTGGCAGGTTCACAAACGCCACTTTTTTTCACGGAAGGCGATTCCGTCTCTCTACCGGCATGTGGAAGGCAATGTCCATGCCTCGCTGGACAGGGCAGTCAGCGGTAAGGTGCATATTACCGCTGACTCATGGTCCAGCAGGCATGGACAGGGACTTTACCTTTCTTTCACGGCCCATTGGGTCACTCTATTGGCAGCTGGGAGGGATGCAGGACAAGGTGCAATAGTGTTGGAGGTTGTTCCGCCACCACGCCTCCAAAATGCTACTACTGCTACTGGTTGTGACACACCTCTCTCCTCCACCCCCTCTTCTTCTTCTTCCTCCAGTGCTCTGTCCTCGGAACCAGCGGTGCTCCGTAGGCGTACAAGGGGCTACGCAAGTACGCAGGCAAAAAGATGCCATGCCGTGCTTGCGCTGGTGTGTTTGGGGGACACAAGCCACACTGGGGCAGAGGTTCTGGCAGCTCTGCAGGGGCAGGCCGAGAGGTGGTTGACGCCACGCCAGCTTAAGCCAGGAATGGTCGTTTCTGACAATGGCACCAACCTCCTCTCCGCCCTGCGACAGGGGCAGCTCACCCATGTGCCCTGTATGGCTCACGTCCTCAACCTGGTGGTGCAGCGGTTCTTGGGCAGGTTCCCAGGCTTACAGGATGTCCTGAGGCAGGCCAGGAAAGTCTGTGTGCATTTCCGCCGATCTTATAATGCCAGTGCTCGGCTGACTGAGCTGCAAAAGGAGCTGAACCTGCCCAAGAACCGCCTAATATGTGACATGCCCACCAGGTGGAACTCAACGTTGGCCATGCTGCAGCGACTGCACACGCAGCAGAGGGCCATCAATGAGTACCTTTGCGACTACGGCACCAGGACAGGGTCAGGGGAGCTTGTTTTTTTTTTTTTCCCCACGTCAGTGGAGCATGATCAGGGATGCATGCACTGTCCTCTCACCATTTGAGGAGGCCACGAGGATGGTGAGCAGTGACAGTGCATGCATCAGTGATACTGTACCTCTTGTCCACCTGTTGGAGCATACGCTGCGTGGGATAATGGACAGGGCACTTGAGGCAGAACAGAGGCAGGAAGAGGAGGACTTCCTTGCCTCTCAAGGCCCCCTTTATCCGGACAGTGTTCCTTCTGTCCCACCCATCACACAGGAAGAGGATGAGGATGAGGAGGAGGAGGAGGATTGTGTGAGCATGGAGGTGGAGCCTGGCACTCAGCATCAGCAGCAGCAGTCTTTTAGGGATGATGTACAGTCCCAACAAACCAGTGGACTTGTACGTGGCTGGGAGGAGGTGGCTGGCGATCATGTCATCCTCAGTGACCCAGAAGACTCCGGACCGAATGCCTCAGCTAACCTACGCTGCATGGCCTCCCTGATCCTGCAAAGCCTGCGGAAGGATCCTCGTGTTCTTCGGATCAAGGAGAGGGACCATTACTGGCTGGCCACTCTCCTTGATCCACGGTACAAGGGTAAGGTTGCGGACCTTATCTTGCCGTCGCAGAGGGAGCAGAGGATGAGACATCTCAGGGAGGCCTTGCAGAAAGGTCTGTACAACGCGTTCCCAGAAACTGGGAGGTTACAAACTCCTGGTCCTGGGCGACGAGTTGCTGAGGCTTCGGTCAGTAGCAGAAGGAGCGGTGGGGAAGGTGGACGTCTGACCGATGCGTTCAGACAATTTTTTAGTCCGCAGCCCCAAGGTATGATCGGTTCCAGCAACTATCGCCAGCGTCTGATATACATGGTGCAGGAATACCTTGGGGCAAGGTCAGACTTGGACACCTTTCCCACCGAAAATCCTCTGGCTTACTGGGTCCTGAGGATGGATCACTGGCCAGAGCTTGCACAGTATGCAATTGAGCTACTGGCCTGTCCTGCCTCCAGCATTCTTTCCGAACGCACATTCAGTGCTGCTGGAGGATTTGTCACCGATCATAGGGTGCGCCTGTCCACCGACTCGGTTGATCGACTGATCTTCATCAAAATGAATCAGTCTTGGATCACCACCAGCTACCAGGCACCTGAAGCGGATATAACGGAATAATTTATAATGTCACATACCTTCAAGACTGCCTATGCTGATGCTGAGTGACTGTCCTGTTATGTTCACTGACTATCCTCTTCCTCCTCCTCAATGATCCATGCCACCACACCAGTGCCTAAGGCACAATTTTTCAGCCCCTGTATAACAGGGGCGTGTACTTACAATTTTTTTAAAAAATGCTTCGCAACACGTGTGACTGCTGTGCTCCAAGTACAGTATCTGTGAGGGGTTGCAGTGTTGTGGCACCAGCACCAGTGCCTAAGGCACAATTTTTCAGCCCCTGTTTAACAGGGGCGTGTAATTACAATTTTTTTAAAAAATGCTTTGCAACACGTGTGACTGCTGTGCTCCAAGTACAGTATCTGTGAGGGGTTGCAGTGTTGTGGCACCAGTGCCTAAGGCACAATTTTTCAGCCCCTGTTTAACAGGGGCGTGTAATTACAATTTTTTTAAAAAAATGCTTCGCAACACGTGTGACTGCTGTGCTCCAAGTACAGTATCTGTGAGGGGTTGCAGTGTTGTGGCACCAGCACCAGTGCCTAAGGCACAATTTTTCAGCCCCTGTTTAACAGGGGCGTGTAATTACAATTTTTAAAAAAAATGCTTCGCAACACGTGTGACTGCTGTGCTCCAAGTACAGTATCTGTGAGGGGTTGCAGTGTTGTGGCACCAGCACCAGTGCCTAAGGCACAATTTTTCAGCCCCTGTTTAACAGGGGCGTGTAATTACAATTTTTTAAAAAAATGCTTCGCAACACGTGTGACTGCTGTGCTCCAAGTAAAGTATCTGTGAGGGGTTGCAGTGTTGTGGCACCAGCACCAGTGCCTAAGGCACAATTTTTCAGCCCCTGTTTAACAGGGGCGTGTAATTACAATTTTTAAAAAAAATGCTTCGCAACACGTGTGACTGCTGTGCTCCAAGTACAGTATCTGTGAGGGGTTGCAGTGTTGTGGCACCAGCACCAGTGCCTAAGGCACAATTTTTCAGCCCCTGTTTAACAGGGGCGTGTAATTACAATTTTTTTTAAAAATGCTTCGCAACACGTGTGACTGCTGTGCTCCAAGTAAAGTATCTGTGAGGGGTTGCAGTGTTGTGGCACCAGTGCCTAAGGCACAATTTTTCAGCCCCTGTTGGGGCGTGTAATTACAATTTTTAGGCAATGCTTTGCAACAGGTCTCATTGCTGTGCTAAGAGTACAGTATCTGTGAGGGGTTGCAGTGTTGTGGCACCAGCACCAATGTCTAAGGCACATTTTTTCAGCCCTTGTTTAACAGGGGCGTGTAATTACAAATCTTGATCTAATAGTTCACAGCAGGGCCCATTCCTGCGCCCACCAAGAGTAACTGTGAGGGCTTACAGTCTTGTGGCAACACCGTCCACCACCACCACCAAAGGCCCAATTTTTCTGCCCTGTTCAACAGGTGCATGCAATTACAAATCTTGATCTAATAACTCACAGCAGGGCCCATTCCTGCGCCCACCAAGAGTAACTGTGAGGGCTTACAGTCTTGTGGCAACACCGTCCACCACCACCACCACCACCACCACACCAAAGGCCCAATTTTTCTGCCCGGTTCAACAGGTGCATGCAAGTACAAATCTTGATCTATTAACTCACAGCAGGGCCCATTCCTGTGCCCACCAGTCTTGTGGCTACACCAACATCTAATAGGGCAAATTTCTGCAGAGTATATACGCCAGGCCCCTACTTTCAAACATCCAACTTACAAACGACTCCTACTTGCAAACGGAAAGAGAAAACAGGAAGTGAGAGGAAATCTACCCCTAGGAAGGGAAATTCTATGCTGTTAGATTTAATTTGGGAAAAAAGGTATCTCCTCTCTACTGATGCTTTATCACCAATCCTTGTTTCAATTCAAACCCCACTTTTCCAAAAACATTTGTCATTGGGACGGAAAGTGAGGTGACATGTTCTGAACAGATGTGCAAAGACAGCAAATGTTACAGGGGTGATAACCCCTCCCTATGTTCTCCAAAAAGCTTAAAAATAGATTTTTTTGGGATGGAGCTACACTTCATAATGTACCTGTTCAGATTCTACTTAAGAACAAACCTACAGTCCGTGTCTTGTTTGCACCACCTATATACTGCTGTTCAGAGTATATAGGGTTGTAGGTATAGGGTTTTATTTTGGGTGCGGGGTCCCCCTTAATATCCATACAAGACCCAAAGGGGCTGGGGTGGGGGGGGGGGGGTGATGGGGTAGCCATGCCATTTTTCTCAAGGATTTTCAGCCATATGGCGGCCAGGACAAGACATGCCATTAAAGCCGCAAGTGGTTTTAAATGGCTTCTTTTTTTCCTTTACAAATGTCATTTTGTGCAAGGACAGTTCTAAACACGGGAAACACATGCCACTTCACAGGCATACTTTAGACACCCCCCAGGTACCATATTTAAAGGAAAATTTCACTTATTTTTTTTAACTTTATGCATCATTAAAATGACTGCTCCCGAAAAAACGTTAGTTTTTAAAAGTTTTTTTTGCATTAATATATGTCCCCTGGGGCAGGACCTGGGTCCCCAAACCTGTTTTATGACATTAACATGCATATTGGCCGTTGTAATTAGCACTTTTGATTTCGAACGTTCGCGTCCATTATAACGTATAGGGTTCGAAAATTCGCGCAAACTTTCGGTCGGTTCGAAGGTTCTGGTTCGAACCGAACCCGGGGGTGTTCGGCTCATCCCTACCATTCATACATGAACGTGAGTTGTGAGGCAATAAAATAATTCCGAAGATTTGGGTTTGCCAGCCCACCTTTGTGTTTAGCGGCTTGTAGGGACGCCTTGGCTATCCGTGGATGAGCAGCTTGCCATATAAAGGAGGATAGATTCGATTCTATTTTCAAAAAGAGTTTTTTAGGGAGATATACCGGGGCTGCTCTAAAAAAATACAAAAACTTAGGTAAAAAAATCATCTCATAAATATTAATACGTCCTAGTAAATTTAGAGGGAGTGTTGACCAAACTTGGAGTTTGTCCACCATTTGTTTAAATATAGGAGTAATGTTTAGCTCTTCAAATTTGGAAAGATCATTATGTATTTGAACCCCTAGGTATTTAAAAGACTGAGCAGTCTGAAGTTTAGAATCCCCAAGGTACTCATATGAGACCGGGGGAAGACTGTGCTTATTTAATCATTAATAAACATGAGGGCATTTGGTCCGGTAAATAAAATGAGATCCACCAGCTGTTTTCATCCAATGATGAAAATTGTCTCATCTAAGCAGAATGAATATGAAGTGCTATACTCATCTGAGAAAGGGATGACTGTGAGGAGAAGTATTCACCCAGTTTATATGAGCATAAAAAGTTTGTGCTTTTGTAACGGAAACAAATGTAAAGGTATGTGCTCATCTAAGTAAAATAACCATGTACTCAGCTAATGGAGATTACTGCAGGGACATGCATTCAGTTAATTATTATTAGCATGAAGGGTTGTTCCCATTGA
The DNA here is from genome assembly GCA_028564925.1 of Lithobates sylvaticus. NCBI lineage: Eukaryota > Metazoa > Chordata > Amphibia > Anura > Ranidae > Lithobates > Lithobates sylvaticus. The sequence goes on along the minus strand of CM053026.1, from coordinate 357,100,433 downwards.
TGGTAATGAAGGTGCACACATAGGTAACTCAGATGAGCACATGCAGCTGTACTTATCTAATAGAGCTGGCTATGCTCATCAAAGGAAGGATGATCATGCTCACCTAAAAAGAAGAAGGCGAGGTGATGCACTCCTCTGTGTAACATATCAATGAAAGATTATGCTCTTACAATAGAAATAAGAATGAATAGAAGTATTAAGATGAGTAATAGAGGATATGTTCATCTCATAGAGATGGGTGAGCTCATATGAGCAAAGTGGACACAACAGATTTTGCATATTTAAACAGTGGAAGGAACACATTGGTCTAATTAAGATGAGTATGAAGAATTTGTGAGAGAGATAGTGCGCATCTGGAGTGATGAGTGTAAGTGGATGTACTTACATGTTGGACATGAAGAGTCGTGCTCACCTAGAAAGAAGAGTGTGACGCAATGTACTCACCGAAATAAGAGTAGAACAAAAGTATGTGCTTATCTAATGAAGAGTGTTAGGGAAAGTCCTTATGAAAAATGGTGCACATCTGATAGAGATAGGTAAGAGGTATTGTGCTTCTTTGAGTAGAATGAGCACAAAGGGATTGCATAATAGTTAGGATGAGACCGAACTGCTGTGTTTACCTAAGACAAAGGGTACTGTTCACATAAGAGGCATAAATGCAATGTTATGCCCTGAATAGGGATGAGCCGAACACCCCTGGGTTCGGTTCGCACCAGAACCTTCGAACGGACCGAAAGTTCACGCGAATTTTCGAACCCTATTCGTTACAATGGACGCGAACGTTCGAAATCAAAATTGCTAATTATAACGGCCAATATGCATGTTAATGTCATAAAACAGGTTTGGGGACCCGGGTCCTGCCCCAGGGGACATATATCAATGCAAAAAGGACTTTTAAAAACTAACGTTTTTTCGGGAGCAGTCATTTTAATGATGCATAAAGTGAAATATTCCTTTAAATATGGTACCTGGGGGGTGTCTAAAGTATGCCTGTGAAGTGGCATGTGTTTCCCGTGTTTAGAACTGGCCCTGCACAAAATGACATTTGTAAAGGAAAAAAAGAAGCCATTTAAAACCACTTGCGGCTTTAATGTCATGTCTTATCCTGGCCATATGGCTGAAAATCCTTGAGAAAAATGGCATGGCTACCCCATCACCCCCCCCACCCCAGCCCCTTTGGGTCTTGTATGGATATTAAGGGGGACCCCGCACCCAAAATAAAACCCTATACCTACAACCCTATATACTCTGAAAAACAGTATATAGGCGGTGCAAACAAGAGAGGGACTGTAGGTTTGTTCTTAAGTAGAATCTGAACAGGTGTTTTCTCCTTCCGTTTGCAAGTAGGAGTCGTTTATAAGTTGGATGTTTGAAAGTAGGGGCCTGCCGTATATACTCTGCAGAAATTTGCCCCATTAGATATTGGTGTAGCCACAACACTGTAAGCCCTCACAGTTACTCTTGGTGGGCACAGGAATTGGCCCTGCTGTGAATTATTAGATCAAGATTTGTAATTGCATGCACCTGTTGAACCGGGCAGAAAAATTGGGCCTTTGGTGGTGGTGGTGGACGGTGTTGCCACAAGACTGTAAGCCCTCACAGTTACTCTTGGTGGGCACAGGAATGGGCCCTGCTGTGAGTTATTAGATCAAGATTTGTAATTGCATGCACCTGTTGAACAGGGCAGAAAAATTGGGCCTTTGGTGGTGGTGGTGGACGGTGTTGCCACAAGACTGTAAGCCCTCACAGTTACTCTTATTGGGCGCAGGAATGGGCCCTGCTGTGAGTTATTAGATCAAGATTTGGAATTGCATGCACCTGTTGAACAGGGCAGAAAAATTGGGCCTTTGGTGGTGGTGGTGGACGGTGTTGCCACAAGACTGTAAGCCCTCACAGTTACTCTTGGTGGGCGCAGGAATGGGCCCTGCTGTGAACTATTAGATCAAGATTTGTAATTACACGCCCCTGTTAAACAGGGGCTGAAAAATTGTGCCTTAGGCAACGGTGCTGGTGCCACAACACTGCAACCCCTCACAGATACTGTACTTGGAGCACAGCAGTCATACCTGTTGCGAAGCATTGCTTAAAAAATTGTAATTACATGCCCCTGTTAAACAGGGGCTGAAAAATTGTGCCTTAGGCAACGGTGCTGGTGCCACAACACTGCAACCCCTCACAGATACTGTACTTGGAGCACAGCAGTCATACCTGTTGCGAAGCATAGCTTAAAAAATTTGTAATTACATGCCCCTGTTAAACAGGGGCTGAAAAATTATGCCTTAGGCAATGGTGCTGGTGCCACAAAACTGCAACCCCTCACAGATACTGTACTTGGAGCACAGCAGTCATACCTGTTGCGAAGCATTGCTTAAAAAATTGTAATTACATGCCCCTGTTATACAGGGGCTGAAAAATTGTGCCTTAGGCACTGGTGTGGTAGCACCCAGAAACAAAAATGTTCTTCCAAGCTATCAAGGAATGGATCATTGAGGAGGAGGAAGAGGATAGTCAGTGAACATAACAGGACAGTCACTCAGCATCAGCATAGGCAGTCTTGAAGGGATGTGACATTATAAATTATTCAGTTATATCCGCTTCAGGTGCCTGGTAGCTGGTGGTGATCCAAGACTGATTCATCTTTATGAAGGTCAGTCGATCAACCGAGTCGGTGGACAGGCGCACCCTGTGATCGGTAAAAAATCCTCCAGCAGCACTGAATGTGCGTTCGGAAAGAACGCTGGATGCAGGACAGGCCAGTAGCTGAATTGCATACTGTGCAAGCTCTGGCCAGTGATCCATCCTCAAGACCCAGTAAGCCAGAGGATTTTCGGTGGGAAAGGTGTCCAAGTCTGACCTTGCCCCTAGGTATTCCTGCACCATGTATATCAGACACTGGCGATGGTTGTTGGAACCGATCATACCTTGGGGCTGCGGACTAAAAAATTGTCTGAACGCATCGGTCAGACGTCCACCTTCCCCACGCTCCTTCTGCTTCTGACCGAAGCCTCAGCAACTCGTCGTCCAGGACCAGGAGTTTGTAACCTCCCAGTTTCTGGGAACGCGTTGCACAGACCTTTCTGCAAGGCCTCCCTGAGATGTCTCATCCTCTGCTCCCTCTGCGACGGCAAGATAAGGTCCACAACCTTACCCTTGTACCGTGGATCAAGGAGAGTGGCCAGCCAGTAATGGTCCCTCTCCTTGATCCGAAGAATACGAGGATCCTTCCGCAGGCTTTGCAGGATCAGGGAGGCCATGCAACGTAGGTTAGCTGAGGCATTCGGTCCGGAGTCTTCTGGGTCACTGAGGACGACATGATCGCCAGCAGTGTTGCCAACCGTCAGTATTTTTACTGGCAGCCAGTAAAAAACAGGCAATTTTCTCCTGCCAGTAAATGCCAGTAAAAGGAAAAATTTGTCAGTAAAAAATATTGGCTGTGATGTTTGGCTCGGTCCAGAGACAGCCGAGACCATCCGAGTGCCTGCTACAATTCGGGCAGCTCTGGTGGAGGTGGTGCCCGAGCGTGTCGTGTGATGTCATGGTGCAAGGAGCCAAGCAGAGCACCCAGAGCATTGTGTGTGGGTCTGCAGGACAGGAGCAGGGCAGGTCGGGAGAAGGGCTGTCAGTGCTGTTTAGACTGGAGTGGACTGAAGGGGCCAAGAGTCAACTTCATGTGTGTGTGTGCCTTCCTATTCTAATTACCTTGCCCTCCTGAGTCCTGTCCCTGAGCTACTTACGATATCGAAAATAAAATAAGAAATATGTTTTTTGCTCTAATACCTACCTTAAATCACATTGCTAATTGCACATTGTACTTGTTTGTAGCCTAAATGCTAAAAATTTGCACTTAAAACTGTAATTTTGTAACTTTTGGAAATGCCAGTAAAAACTTGGCTGTGCCAGGAAATTTTGGGTGTCGTGTCAGTAAATTTCAATCTGGTAGGTTGGCAACACTGATCGCCAGCCACCTCCTCCCAGCCACGTACAAGTCCACTGGTTTGTTGGGACTGTACATCATCCCTAAAAGACTGCTGCTGCTGATGCTGAGTGCCAGGCTCCACCTCCATGCTCACACAATCCTCCTCCTCCTCATCCTCTTCCTGTGTGATGGGTGGGACAGAAGGAACACTGTCTGGATAAAGGGGGCCTTGAGAGGCAAGGAAGTCCTCCTCTTCCTGCCTCTGTTCTGCCTCAAGTGCCCTGTCCATTATCCCACGCAGCGTATGCTCCAACAGGTGGACAAGAGGTACAGTGTCACTGATGCATGCACTGTCACTGCTCACCATCCTCGTGGCCTCCTCAAATGGTGACAGGACAGTGCATGCATCCCTGATCATGCCCCAGGGCGGAGAGGAGGTTGGTGCCATTGTCAGAAACCACCATTCCTGGCTTAAGCTGGCGTGGCATCAACCACCTCTCGGCCTGCCCCTGCAGAGCTGCCAGAACCTCTGCCCCAGTGTGGCTCCTGTCCCCCAAACACACCAGCGCAACACGGCATGGCATCTTTTTGCCTGCGTACTCGCGTAGCCCCTTGTACGCCTATGGAGCACCGCTGGTTCCGAGGACAGAGCACTCGAAGAGGCCATGAAGGAAGAAGAAGAGAAGGGGGTGGAGGAGAGAGGTGTGTCACAACCAGTAGTAGCATTTTGGAGGCGTGGTGGCGGAACAACCTCCAACACTACTGCACCTTGTCCTGCATCCCTCCCAGCTGCCAATAGAGTGACCCAATGGGCCGTGAAAGACAGATAACGTCCCTGTCCATGCCTGCTGGACCATGAGTCAGCGGTAATATGCACCTTACCGCTGACCGCCCTGTCCAGCGAGGCATGGACATTTCCTTCCACGTGCCAGTAGAGAGACGGAATCGCCTTCCGTGAGAAAAAGTGGCGTTTGGGAACCTGCCACTGAGGAACCGCACATTGAACAAACTCACGGAAGGGGGCCGAGTCTACCAACTGAAAAGGCAGCAGTTGAAGTGCTAGCAATTTAGCCAAGCTAGCATTCAACCGCTGGGCATGTGGATGGCTGGGAGTATACTTCTTTCGACGGTCCAGCAGCTGGGGCAGGGAAATTTGCCTGCTACAATCGGACATTGGTGTACTGCAAGTACTTGGTTGTGACACACCTAATTCTACACCTTCAGTCCTCTCAGAGCAGCTTTCAGAGAGGACTGAAGATATAGTGGGGTTGGAGATCCCAGCTGATGAGGAGCAAGGAGAGGTCCGCTTTGTTTTGGCGGCCTTTTATAGAGTGGGGCGTGTACTAAAGCCCCTGAGCTTTAATTGGCTACAGCATCCTGCCTGTAGCCAATTATTGCTCTCCTCGCTGTCGGCGCTGTGATTGGCCAAGCATGCGGGGTCACAGTGCATGCTTGGCCAATCATCAGCCAGCAATGCACTGCGCCGGCCGCAATGCATTGTGGGCTGCTCACATCACACGAATGTGATGCGAACGGCCCAAATAGTTCTGGGCTCGCCGAGCGGGCGAACGCCCGGTGCTCGATTCGAACGTGGGTTCGAATCGAGCACCGGGCCCATCCCTAGCCCTGAACTAAATCACATACCATATATACTTGAATATAAGCCGAGATTTTTAGACCCTTTTTTAGGTCTGAAAGTCCACCCCTCGGCTTATATTCGAGTCACCGCCGTCTGCCTACATGAACAGCGTGTCATGCAGACAGACGGCGGAGTTCAAAAGCCGCGCCGCCTCCTCCCGCCCATCCGTGATAGGCGGACACTAATTTTCCCAGCAGTACAGTGTTCCGCCTATCACGGATGGCCTGTCATTCTCATCTCATGGACGAGGATGAGAGAATGTCCGTGATAGGTGGAACACTGCACATTGACTGCTGGGAAAAAAGTGTTCCTCCTATCACGGACGAGAAGGAGGAGGAGGCACGGCTTTTAAATTTGTAATGGCGCCGTACACGCTGTGGGGGGGACAGAGCGAGGACACAGGACCCCGGACCCCGGACACAGGACCCCGGACACAGGACCCCGGACCCAGGACACAGGACCCTGGACCCACGGACCCGCGGATCGGCAGCAATGGGGACACGGGCTGCAATGGGGACACGGGGGTCTGTACAGGGGACATGCAGATGGGCATTGCTGACCCTTTTTCCACTTACAGTAGCTGCTGCATTTGTGCCCCTCGGCTTATACATGGGTCAATACGTTTCCCCATTTTTTTGTGGTGATTTAGGGGCCTCGGCTTATACTCGGGACGGCCTATACTCGAGTATATACGGTAAGTATGAACTGTTGTAGCCAGCTATCAAGTCCCCAGGCTTTTTTCCCCAAATTACCTTGAATTTCAGAGCATTATTTCTTTTTTGATGATGTGCTCGTTCTGCATAGAACATTTGGATTTTGTTAATCTTTCTAATCTACACTCATTATTATACACATATTACATTTGCATGCTTTAGTTTGGCAGAAAACTTGGATACATATATTTTTATTTCCTTTTTTCTATTGGGAATAAATTGTATAAAATTAGAATAAATTGCATTTTTCTGCAGTTTTTTCCATTGCAATAGTTACATATTTTGGGCACCTCATTATTTTTACTCCAAATTATAAAAAAAAGTCTGCTGATTAGAATGATATCACATTGGTGCAACTTTTTTTATAACATAGTGGAGTGATAAAGCTCACAGTGAACATATGTGCTTTACTTTAGGGAAGCTTTATTTCCTTTTCAATGTTATAACGCATGCAAGAGTAACAAAACGCTTTGTATAATAGAAACTGTGGCAGAGCAAGACCATGCCATTGTGAAAACATCAGTCTAGGCCAGGTTTTGTGCCATCCTTCAGAGAGACAGTGTGTGCACAAGGGAGAAGAGAGGTGCACTTCTGCGTCGTGCTGTCCAGGACAGGACAGACAGAGGCCCAAACCTGCGTAAGAGAGGGAGCAGCAGGGAGCTGCAGGAAAAGGAAAGAGACACGCTTACAGATATACAGTGTCTGTGCATGAGCACTGGGATGTGTGTTTGATTGTCAGGAGGGCCAAGGCATCACTCCTGAGCAGCAGAACTGCCAAAAAGAGTGAGCCACGAAGACAAAGTATTTTTTTGTTGTGCAAGTTACAATGATGGTGGAAACCCCTGCATGGGCAACTGATGTCTTTTATTATTTTTGCCGTTTTAAATATATGTGGGCAGAAAAAGCCATAGAAAAGCACATCTGAAGTGGACTGGACTCACTGCTATGCACTACCATTGAGTTAACTACCTCCAAGTTGTCACAATTATGATAGGATTAATTTGGGTTGACAAGGGAACAAAAGAGAATCAGGCTAGCCAATGAGTACTCTTCCCACCTCAGGGGAGTTCTGCTGCATGAAGCAGTGTGCTTGGACAGAAATGCAGGGAGCATGAGTCCAGGCCTTACATTCAAGTGCTTTGACCAGAGTGGATCTAAATAGCCCCACGAGGCTAAAAGCATTTAGAAATAAACGTGGGCAAAACAGCCCTAAAAGCACAAGTTTTTTCAGCAGACTTAATTGAAATCTAAGCTATGCTTGTGGCTAAATCCCACATATAGTGGAGGATGCGTACGGCAGAATTGTGAGTCCCTTCTCCCTGTAAAATGCTGATCTCCACTGAAAAGTAAGTTTTTGTACAATGAAATGTCTGCTCTATGATAAAGGGAGTCATTGACAAGACACAGTAAATTGTGCGTGGCAGGTGTAGTGTACCTGCAAGATGAAAAGTGGGAGCAGTCCTTAAAGAGAGAGCTCAGTATTTTGTTGGAACCTTGGAAACTGCAGTAGTGTGCCCGCAATACAAGGCTCTCAAAAACAGGCATTGTTAAAATGATGGAGAGAGAATTCTGTAGCTGGAAGGGGACAGGGCAACCGGAAATAGGGGCTTATCCTTCTGGACAACTGGGGATGAACCAATGCCACCTAAGGTCTGTCCGTGACAGGACCTCAAGGTTCGGGCGTTCCCTGGACGGGTAGGATAAGACTACAAAAAGTGACCTGCCTGGCCACAATAAAAACACAATCTCTCCCTCCTCCTAAGGGCTCACTCATCTGCAGAGAGACATGTGAAGCCCAAGTTCATGGGTTCACCTTCACTGACCGACTCAGTACCAGGAGGCATGGGAGGTGAGGAAGGCAAGGGTGGGACTGCAAAGCTCGGAGCCAAAAGGTACAGGAGGCTTCCGCAAGCACGCCTTACAAGGAAGGTCTCTTTCAGAGTCAATAAGAATGGCAAACAAGATCAACCTCTCCAGCACTGAGCTGAGGGTATATCTCGGGCTGCTATCTCATGTTTGATGTTATCCGAGAGACCATGAGAAAAAGCAGCCATGAGGGCCTCATTGTTTCACGCAACCTCTGCTGCCAGAGTACGGATGTCAATGGCGTAATTGGCAGCAGTTCGCGTACCCTGTTTGGCAGCAGAAGTGGAGCGTGCGGGAACATCAAATACCCCTTTAAAGGAAGCCACAAACTCTGGGTAAACCAGGAAATTTTTTTTTGCATCTCCCATAGAGGGTTTGCCCAGGCCAAGGCTCTCTCAGAAGGCAAAGATATCATGAAACCTATTTTGCTTCTATCCATGGGAAACGCCTGGGGCAGCATCATAAAGTATATCTCAACCTGGTTGAGAAACCCTCTGCATTGAACTGGATCACTCCCAAATCTCTAGGGAAGCGGAGCGAAACCAGACATACCTCTTACAGAGGTAATACTCAAGGCGGGTGCCTGCACAGAGACTGGAGCAGCAGTAGGGACAGACTGCAACGCAGGTTGTATCGGAGCACCACAGTGGGAGATTCCAGGTGAGCTGTGCAAAACAGGACACTGTTCATCCAATCTGGAATAAATATTATCAACAAGTGGATTACCTGCATGTTCTGAATTCATGGCCTTCGCCTACTGTCATAAATCATGAATCAGACCGAGACAGAAGTACAGTTAAATTCCACTTGTTTTATAATAAAAAAGTAAATAGAACAAACGTAGTCAAAACATAGCCAAAGTTTGGTAACCGGATAGTCAGACAAGCCAGGAAGTCAGGGAGCCAGGGATCAGCATAGTGGAACAAATAAATAAAAGGAAAAACTTCGCGCATGCTATATGGAGTAAGGAGGTGAGTGATGGCAAGGTCCTGAGCAGCTGACAAGCCAAGATGGATGACTAGGACCAAGAAATAACACTATGTTCAAAAGGGAAATAAAGTGCAATAAAGTGCAAAAACTTGCATAGAAAGTGAACAAGTGCCAAGAAATAAATAATTAGCCAGTATCTTCAATAAATAATAAGTAACTGGATGGCAGTGATAAATATGTGCATGCACGTCAAAAAAGTGCTAGGAATATATAATCAATCCTGTGAAACAGTCAATAAAGTGCAATGAAGTGCAAAAACTTGCATATATAAAGTGAACAAGTGATAGGAAATAAATACTTAGTCAGTATTTTCAATAAATAATGCGTAACTAAATAGCAGTAATAATTGAATAAATATATGCATGCACGTCAATAAAGTGCTAGGTATATCAAATAAATCCTGTGAAACAAGCACGTGCTGAATAGTGATGAGAGATTAAAATTAATAAGTGATAAGAATCAATGGATATTGGGAATAAAAATAAAAATAAAAATATATAGTGGTTAGTTGGCAAAGTCCATAAGATAAAAATCCATAGGGTATAAATGTGTTAAAAATATATTCTAAAACGGTGTTGAGATCCCGTAACTGGTGTAAACAATAATAGAAGTCCAGGTGGGGAATATCAATTAATGTGTGATATCCTGGAAAGCAACTGGTGTCTCTTAGTAGGGTGGAAATTCCACAGATAGTTCTGAATGTTGAGATGTATCTTTTCTGTATTGTTACTGTGTAGCAGTATCCACGCTGATATTGTTTAATTTATAAGGTGACTCCTTCTCTGGTCTCCCAGAACTCTTACCTCTAAGCAGTTAAAAAACAGCTTTGTAGGGGTATCAGCATGCGCCCCAGGTAGGGTGACAGGAATCAAGGTGCTCTCTTGTGGGGTCCAAACTTATCCCTTCTCCTTCTCCTCCTCCAGACCTAAAAGGCTGCTGCGTGTCTCCACACAGCATCTTGCAACACTGCTGTGTGGAGACACGCAGCAGCCTTTTAGGTCTGGAGGAGGAGAAGGAGAAGGGATAAGTTTGGACCCCACAAGAGAGCACCTTGATTCCTGTCACCCTACCTGGGGCGCATGCTGATACCCCTACAAAGCTGTTTTTTAACTGCTTAGAGGTAAGAGTTCTGGGAGACCAGAGAAGGAGTCACCTTATAAATTAAACAATATCAGCGTGGATACTGCTACACAGTAACAATACAGAAAAGATACATCTCAACATTCAGAACTATCTGTGGAATTTCCACCCTACTAAGAGACACCAGTTGCTTTCCAGGATATCACACATTAATTGATATTCCCCACCTGGACTTCTATTATTGTTTACACCAGTTACGGGATCTCAACACCGTTTTAGAATATATTTTTAACACATTTATACCCTATGGATTTTTATCTTATGGACTTTGCCAACTAACCACTATATATTTTTATTTTTATTTTTATTCCCAATATCCATTGATTCTTATCACTTATTAATTTTAATCTCTCATCACTATTCAGCACGTGCTTGTTTCACAGGATTTATTTGATATACCTAGCACTTTATTGACGTGCATGCATATATTTATTCAATTATTACTGCTATTTAGTTACGCATTATTTATTGAAAATACTGACTAAGTATTTATTTCCTATCACTTGTTCACTTTATATATGCAAGTTTTTGCACTTCATTGCACTTTATTGACTGTTTCACAGGATTGATTATATATTCCTAGCACTTTTTTGACGTGCATGCACATATTTATCACTGCCATCCAGTTACTTATTATTTATTGAAGATACTGGCTAATTATTTATTTCTTGGCACTTGTTCACTTTCTATGCAAGTTTTTGCACTTTATTGCACTTTATTTCCCTTTTGAACATAGTGTTATTTCTTGGTCCTAGTCATCCATCTTGGCTTGTCAGCTGCTCAGGACCTTGCCATCATTCACCTCCTTACTCCATATAGCATGCGCGAAGTTTTTCCTTTTATTTTCTCTGTATAAGTGCTTTTGTGATCACTAGTCACTTTGCTGCATGCACCTTATTAGCGATAACGTTGACCTCCCTATTTACTCATAGTAGCGCGAGAGCTTTCCACATCTACCCTTCACAGCATAGTGGAACAGCAAGCAGGATCTGGAACCAGAAGGGACGTCAGCCAAGCAAGTCTTTAACAGGCACTCAGGAGAGAGTCTCTGTGATGTTGGCCAGGTGAAGGCAGAGAAGATCTGGGCTGGACGGCTTAAGTAAACAGGACTGACGAGCAGGATATCATCAACAGGTGAGTCACTGGAGAGATGGGAGCTGGCAATGAACCAACAGCTGAGCGGTCAGCTCAGAGAAGGAAGGGCTGAGCCCAGCCCTGACAGATTTTGCTTGTATAAGGCAGATCCCTGTTCTGTCACTGCGGGAAACAATCGTGGGTGGTGAGTGGACATCGAGTCCACCCCACCCGCTGATTGGCTCCCCTGCATTCACAAATCGCCATGTACAAGCTGACGTACAATGACGGCGATTCACGAAATCGAGCCACACTGCCGCAGTACAACTGCAGTGGCTGGTCCTTAAGCAGTTAAACACTCATTGTAATACAGTATTGCTGTTTCATGAGTTAAAACTATGGTTTTAACGGAAGGGGTGGATGATTTGAAGTCCATGTCCATGGGGCTGTGTCGCATTGCATGGGTAAACTGCTTGTTTTGTCTAGGGGTGAACACAGCGCCTATACTCACCCAATCCTTCGAACCTCCACTCACCCAATCCTTCGAAAATGGTGCCCCCACATGCCCAGCGGTGGACTGTTCCTGATGTCTTCACATCCATAGCCAGTCTATGGGAGTAATGACGTCAGGAATAGTCCACTGTACAAGACTGCTGGAACACAAGGGAGAGGCAGGATCTGAAGGGACCGGTCTTGCGCTAGGAGTATTAGGTGAGTATATGTCGGCTCTCCATACCAATATACGAAAATGAGCAGTTTACCCATGCAGTGCGAGCAAAGCCCCACTACAAAAGAAAATTGCCCAGAGTTCAGCCTTTAAAGTTACAAATTACAATAACATATGGGACCATTGAGGGACAGTATTTCTGGAGAATTAGTTTGCTTGGTGTTATGTGTAACAAAGACTATTACAAATTAGCACTGGGATTAAGATATCTCCCTGAATATGTTAGGTGACACTGGCCTGATAGATTAGTCAAGAGTCAGAGGGCTAAAAAAGAACTTAACTTTCGCTTCTAAGATCTTCCTGCCATGCATGTACATAACAGTTCCTGTTCATTATAATAGATGGGTCCATACTCCTACTGCAAATGGAGTACAGATCAATTCATGGAATTACCTAGACAGCACTGAGTGCATGCATTGTAGGTGCAGGGCCCTGTTGGATGTGGGGCTGTAAGTAATTATTTACCTGTAGGAAATTTAGTTTAAGATGGGGGAGAGGAGGAGGGAGATATTTAAAGTGCCATTTAGTGTCTTTATTGAGTTGCAGGGACATTACTCATATGAGCTTCTGTTTGTGCTGCTTCTTAATTGGTTTAACATTGTTCTGTGCTGTATGCACACCCTTTTGCCATTTTGACCCTATTTGCATTTTTAATCGCACTCTGCATCTATTTAGTAAAGTTCAAGTTAAAGATACCCTCTGTCTGATAATTAAGTTGATTCTTCTATCTGGTACAGTGACATTCAGGTTTGTTTTCAGTGCTGACAAGTCTACACGCTTGAGCAACTGAAAGTAACATGGAAAACAGCGTACATAACAAAATACACACAGTAAAGCTGAATTTTTGTCACCTTTGTATTGAATTAAAAGCAGCATTTTATAAGCGACAATATCCCTTTAATGTGTTCCTTCCTTCAAATCTTGAATATTTGGATTAATCTCAATCAGATGACACCATACAGATGTATGTTGACATCCATCAATTCCAGCATAATATATAATATATTAGTAATAGTGACCAATTACCAATTACAGTTAATTTGTCAAATAATTGAACATATTAGCTATACATAATCAAGCTGAGAAGCAGTTGTCTGGCTTCCAGCCTTTCTGAACAGCTTGTTATGCCTTATTGTCTCCAGATACCTTTTTTTAACCCCATTAGGATTCCAGACTGAGTGCTTAGAACTTGATCCTTCATGAACCACTTCATATGCATTCATGCTGAACAGAAATTTTTTATGACTTATTTCATTTAAAAAAAAAAATTGCATTTGTTATTGCTTAAAGTGCTCTGGAGGCAAGAATAAATGTTATTCACAAAATTATTTGACTTTTTAATGCATGGCTTAGATTTAGTATATGTAATTCAGCTTTTCTAGGACAAGATTTACTGGTTTGGAATTAATAAGTACATTTGTGGTTAGAAAAAGAAAAAATACTACGGCACTGTTTTTTATGATACTTCCCATTTACCACACTTTATTTTAAGCTATCGGTTTTGGTAAAGGACTTTTAAAAAGCTTTAATAGTACACTATAAATTCCAAGCACAATGGAAACAAATAAGGTTTTCAGTAAGTGTGACTTTCTGTGATACTTTTTTTAAAATAGGTTGCACATATAGCTCTGTTCAAGTGTCCAATCCTGAATTTCTAGCTATTCAGCAGTGTGCACATGTTTTTAATAAAAATGAAGGGTTATCTCCACCCAAAATGTTACCCATGGTTGTTAGTAATGTGAATTGCATTATAGCTCCTGTATTTTTCAGGGACTGGAGTAAAGAGTTAACTCCAGCAGAATCCCCAGCCCCTTCCAACTGCTGAGTTTATTACAGAACCAAATAATGGGTGTCATCTCCCACCGATAGAGCCCTCATAATGTAGGATAAAGTAATAATTGCAAACGTGACAGTTATCATTCACGGCATGCCTTGAATATAACGGTTTTAGGAAACAGTTAATTTGATGAGTTTAGTTTCACTTTAAAAATGTTCCCTCCCTCCTCTTCCTACCTATCCTGCATATCCTGTACAAAAAAGATCTGTATTCTTACCTTTCTTAAATCTGGTCTGGTCATGGGATTCAGCAGCTCTAGCTTTCCCGTGAAAGGAAGCGCTTGACAACAGCTGTGAATTCTGGGAGATGTGATGTCACCCATAGGCTCCCATGGCCCAGCCATTGTTGGCGCTCCCACTTCTCCCCTGCAGTCATTGGCACAGGGGAGCTGCAGGATCATGTCACTGGAAAGGAGCATTAAAAATAGGTAAGTACACAGATCTTTTTATAGGGTATGTGGGATAAGTAGGAGAGAACATTTTAAGAATAGTTAGTATTAGCTTCCACTGATCGCCTCACGTTTTCAAACAAGTGTCCTCTCAGAGTTGTGCTTGTAAATGCTCTACATGGATTGAAGTTAGCAAAAAGAAACTGATATTTTAGACATTAGGTTTGCACGAGCCAGACATATAATTGGAATGTACAAAGTAGACAAAATGCCATGAGAACATATTAAAACAGACATGCCATTGTTCATACATTATATGTATGCATTGGAAGACTCTGTAAGTAGGGTAAAATTTGCATACTGTTCAGTTAGAAAGAATGTCTGACATGAAAAGTAGAATATAGAGTATATCTCTATAAAACCTTAATTTGAATGGCCTTCAGGGCATTTTCATGAAATGAGTTGTCAGTCTGTGTGACAACTTTGAAGAAAACATTAATGGCCAAGTATAAGAAAGAGTGAAAGTTACATGTTCAGCAATACACTGTTTGTTTTCTTTGATGATGTTTGACATAACTGCAAGATATTTACTGTACTATAGGGATATCATCTATAAAATATATTAAAAATACAGTAGCAAAGGACAGCTATCAAAAACTTAATGATACCTGCATCATTAGGTTCATATGTTATATTTATGTTATCTATAAAATATATATTGATGAGGTTCAGGCTCATATGCACTATGGGATTCGATAGGGATCCTGCTTGTTTGCTGTTTCCTATGTCCGTGAATTATTATTAGATTTCACTGGGCCTAATGCTTTTATAACTATAATGTACTACTACAAGAGCTTTAGAATGAGTCATTTAGTTGTCCCGTCCACAGTGACCTTTTTTTTTAATTTGCTGCAATTCTTCCCTTGTCCAATTTTTTTTTTGGAGTATACTGATTTATTTTTGTATTTCATGTTGATAGGACCTTTTTATCAGGTAAACTACTTTTTATAATTTTTGAAAGTGCTTGAAGCTGCAACTTATAAATGTTATTTGTCTTATTAAACATTTAATGAATACAAAATATTTTTATCCAGGAAGACTTCCCTGACCTTTGTTTGAGGTGGTATTTTTTTTAGGTTTTAATTTGTTTTGGGGATATTATTTTTATTATATGCTGAAAATGCTTTTTTATGTTAAATTGCTTTTTTACTACAAGCCTTTAAAAAATTGGGATTTTGTTTCAGGGCGATATTTTGGGGTTTCTTGAATTTTAGATTATGCTGATAGGGCCTTTTTTATGGAAGCTCAAAGAGCAGCATAAAAATTTTTCTAGTCTGTTCTGGTACTTGTCTTGTTTCATGCATCGTTTGAAAAAAAGGAAAAAAATGCATAGCAAAGTTCAAATATCAATAAGCACAATGAGTGGCAGGATGATGTGTGAGGTATCCCTGTTTGTCGCTCATCCTCAAACTGGCAAGCTCACTGACCAATCATCATGAGACCTCCCCAAAGTTAGCAGCCATAAACAACACACACACACTAATATCTAAGCTGCCACCATCTACAAATTACAGGCTTGTGGAAAATATGGCTCCTGACACCTCTGGTCAGTATACCCTGCGCTAAAGCAGACTGCCATATAGGCTTTGCAGATCAAACACACTGCTTTTATTAGCAGTAAGGAAATACTAAGAGAAAAAAACAAAGTGCACCAATTTCACCTCACAGTATTACCTGTATTCACTGCACTTCCCTATCCCCATTGTAAAAATAAAAGTTAGGCATACACTGGTTAGGTTTTACATTGCTGTATCCTCTTCAGTATCTTTATTCTTGTAGTAAAGACCCAGCTAGTGCTTTTTGCTCATTTGGGCTTAGCCTTGTTTTTTTTTTTTAACCACTTGCTGACCACCCATGACATATATACTGCGGCAAGGCGGCTCAGCTGTGCGAACCATGCCCATATGCCGGTCCATGCTGTGTGCAGCAGGCATGCCTGCCAGACACGATCGCTCCTCACAGAGGCAGAATGGTGATCTGCCAATGTAAACAAGGTGGATCCCTGTTCTGATGGGAAATGTGAGAGAGAAAAGTAAAGAGAGTAAAAAGAATTCTCTACAACAAAGACGGAGAAAAAAATACCTGTCCTTTTAGAACTTCTGGCAATGTTTTAGTACTGTCCATGCTTTCTGATCCCAGTCACAACTGCTTTCATCATTTCTTACACTGGTATTACATGGACAGAAAGTGAGGAATGTGACAATGGGGTCTCAAACAGAAATAAAAACACAACAAAAATTGTAAATCCTCTCCACTGTATGAAAAAAGTAGGGAATAGTTAAAAACTCTGTCAGTTGTAGACACTAGGGATGAGCCGAACACCCCCCCGTTCGGCTTGCACCAGAACCCACGAACGGACCTAAAGTCCGTGCGAGCTTTAGAACCCTATTAGTTATAATGGATGCGAACGTTCGAAATCAAAAGTGCTAATTTTAAAGGCTAATATGCATGTTAATGTCATAAAAAGTGTTTGGGGACCTGGGTCCTGCCCCAGGGGACATGTATCAATGCAAATTTTTTTTTTAAAAAACGGCCGTTTTTTTCAGGAGCAGTGATTTTAATAATGCTTAAATTGAAACAATAAAAGTGTAATATTCCTTTAAATTTCGTACCTGGGGGGTGTCTATAGTATGCATGTAAAGGGGCGCATGTTTCCTGTGCTTAGAACTGTCCCTGCAAAAAGTGTCATTTTTGCAAGAAAAAAAGCTATTTAAAATCACTCGCGGCTAATGTGAATTGTCGGCTCCCGTAATACAGAGAACAGTCATTCATTGAAAGTCATTTATAAAAAAAAAGTCATTGATAAAAAATAAAAAAAATAAAAAAATAAAAAGCGTGGGGGTCCCCCCAAATTCAATAACCAGGCCCTTAAGGTCTGGGATGGATATTAAGGGGAACCCCAGCCAAAAAAAAAATGCCGTAGGGTCCCCCTCAAAATCCATACCAGACCCTTGAGGTCTGGGATGGATTTTAAGGGGAACCCTAGCCAAAAAAAATGGCGTGGGGTCCCCCTCAAAATCCATACCAGACCCTTATCCGAGCACGCAACCTGGCAGGCCGCAGGAAAAGAGGGGGGGGACGAGAGCCGCCCCCCCTCCCGCCTGAACCGTACCAGGCCACATGCCCTCAAAATTGGGAGGATGCTTTGGGGGTCTAAGATGTTGATGAGGACAAGGGCCTCTTCCCCACAACCCTGGCCATTGGTTGTGGGGGTCTGCGGGCGGGGGGCTTATCGAAATCTGGAAGCCCCCTTTAACAAGGGGACCCCCAGATCCCAGCCCCCCCCCTGTGTGAAATGGTAAGGGACCCCTACCATTTCACCAAAAAAGTGTCAAAAATTGTAAAAATTACAGGAGACGGTCTTTGACAATTCCTTTATTAAAATCTTCTTTCTTCATCCTTTGGTTTCTTCATCTTCTCCTTCCGTCATCTTCTTCCATCTTCTTCTTCCATTTTCTTCTTCCTCCGATCCGCTTCTTCTTGCTCTGGTCTTCTCGTCCTACTCGTCCGGCATCTTCTTCCATGGCGTCAGTATCTGTTCTTCTGTCGGGCCGCTCCTCGCAATGGGAGGCTCCCGCTGTGTGAGTCAAATGAAAAATGTGAATATGTGCCCCTCACGCTACTTGGAGTAAGTGAATAGTCTATAATAAATAGTAGTGCTCTGCTGCAAAATGGGGCGTGTTCACAAATACACAATGAAGAATGATATAAAAAGGAATTTCGCGCAATAAGTGGCTAAATGGTGAAAAAGTGCAATGAATGGATGCGCCAGTAATCAATATTGTTACTGGTGAGAGGTAATGTGTTCTTCAATACAATCCTAGTAGGTATTGTGATACTCAATAATAGTGACTAACAATAATCATAAAATAAATATATGGATGAATAATGGTGGATCGATTAGAATAATAAAAAGTGACAAGTGCAAAATCTTTATAAGGTGCAATGTATATGTTGACCAGTAGTAGACACTGGTACTGGTGAAAGGTGATTACTGTTAAATTAGAATAATGGCGTACATTTGTGACTAATAAGAAGAAATGTACACGTAGCACGTATACGTGACTAGCAGTAAATATAATAATTAATATATTAAATATTTAAAGTGTCATGTGCATAAAGTTGATATGTCGTGTGCAAAAATTGATACTCGATGTGTATAAAACCATATGTTTAACACATTATACTTAAAATAACAATGGTATAAAATCCGTGACTGGTGAAACACAAGTGCAATAAATAGAAAAAATTAATATATATAAAAAACAATTAATATATATAGAAACACGAAATTAATGCAATAAATAACAATGGTGAATGAGTGATTAGGTGATTCCAAAAAATGGGTAAAATAGTAAGTTCATATAGTCCCAGAATGGATAAAGATATATAAATAAGGCAGTGTCCAAATTGATCCGTCAGATCCTAATAATGAAATGGTGTGTAATCAGGCACAACCATCTCGTGGATCATACAGTGATAAAATGGGGTGTTTTCAGTTCATCCAAATGTTCAACACTTTCTGGATGGCTTATTAAAAACGTTAGAAACTTGGTCCTGGTTTTCATATATTTTATCCAATCGATGGTCTCCCAGAACTCTCACCTTAAAGATGTTAGAATAAAGCCTTTCAGGGGTGTCCTATAGCCCCATGTGGTTTGGATACAGATATTCAGCAAACGCAGTAAGAGTAAAATACTTCTCCTTTAAGGGCATTTAAACCTGAGGTCCTGCAGTGCTCAGTGTCAGGGTGACACAGCGCCAGGAAAAAAGAAGAAAGGGGAAGCCTCCACTAGTGTAGTATATTAGATTATACTTAAAAATATTTATTAAAGTAATAAGTGGACTCTTACATTAAAATACAATCAAACAGGCATGTAGGGTTAAAAGTGCTCTCAGGCGTTCTCAGCGCCTTCTCACGTCTCCTTGTGTGCTTCTCTGCCTAATTAATTAATTGTTTTTTATATATATTATTTTTTTCTATTTATTGCACTTGTGTTTCACCAGTCACGGATTTTATACCATTGTTATTTTAAGTATATTGTGTTAAACATATGGTTTTATACACATCGAGTATCAATTTTTGCACACGACATATCAACTTTATGCACATGACACTTTAAATATTTAATATATTAATTATTATATTTACTGCTAGTCACGTATACGTGCTACGTGTACATTTCTTCTTATTAGTCACAAATGTACGCCATTATTCTAATTTAACAGTAATCACCTTTCACCAGTACCAGTGTCTACTACTGGTCAACATATACATTGCACCTTATAAAGATTTTGCACTTGTCACTTTTTATTATTCTAATCGATCCACCATTATTCATCCATATATTTATTTTATGATTATTGTTAGTCACTATTATTGAGTATCACAATACCTACTAGGATTGTATTGAAGAACACATTACCTCTCACCAGTAACAATATTGATTACTGGCGCATCCATTCATTGCACTTTTTCACCATTTAGCCACTTATTGCGCGAAATTCATTTTTATATCATCCCGCTGTGTGAGGCTTCGCTCCGTCTGACAGGTCTTTTATAACGGAGGGCACCTGGTGACCCCGCCCCTCTGTCGTCATGGGGAAAGCCATAGGGAATTCCCCATGACGTCCCCGTGCATCAGAGGGGGCGGGGTCACCAGGTGCCCTCCATTATAAAAGACCTGTCAGACACAGCGAAGCCTCACACAGCGGGAGCCTCCCATTGCGAGGAGTGGCCCAAGAAGAGACACAGACACCGACGCCGACGCCATGGAAGAAGATGCCGGACGAGAAGGACGAGAAGACCAGCGCAAGAAGAAGCGGATCGGAGGAAGAAGAAAATGGAAGAAGATGGAAGAAGATGACGGAAGGAGAAGATGAAGAAACCGAAGGATGAAGAAAGAAGAAAGAAAATTTTAATAAAGGAATTGTCAAAGACCGTCTCCTGTCATTTTTACAATTTTTGACACTTTTTTGGTGAAATGGTAGGGGTACTTTTGTACCCCCTTACCATTTCACACAGGGGGGGGGGGATCTGGGGGTCCCCTTGTTAAAGGGGGCTTCCAGATTCCGATAAGCCCCCCGCCCGCAGACCCCCACAACCAATGGCCAGGGTTGTGGGGAAAAGGCCCTTGTCCTCATCAACATGGGGACAAGGTGCTTTGGGGACCCCCAAAGCATCCTCCCAATGTTGAGGGCATGTGGCCTGGTACGGTTCAGGCGGGAGGGGGGGCCGCTCTCGTCCCCCCCCTCTTTTTCTGCGGCCTGCCAGGTTGCGTGCTCGGATAAGGGTCTGGTATGGATTTTGAGGGGGGCCCTACGCCATTTTTTTTTTTTTTGGCTGGGGTTCCCCTTAATATTCATCCCAGACCTGAAGGGCCTGGTTATTGAATTTGGGGGGACCCCCACGCTTTTTTTTTTTTTTTTTTTATCAATGAATGACAGTTCTCTGTGTTACAGGAGCCATCAATTCATTAGCCGCGAGTGCTTTTAAATAGTTTTTTTCCTGCAAAAATTACACTTTTTGCAGGGACAGTTCTAAGCACAGGAAACCTGCCCCCCTTCACAGGCCACCTATAGACACCCCCCAGATGTGATACTGCAATGCTGTACTAACAGCACGCACACACAAATCCCCAGAAATAGAGCACATATTGTCAGCAGTCAGCAACACACTGACACGCTGACACTGAAACTGAAACACAATATGCGAGGCCGCCGCCGTGGCGGCCTCTTATACTGTGGGGCGTGTACTAAAGCCCCTGAGCTATAATTGGCTACAGGCATCCTGCCTGTAGCCAATTATGGCTCTCCTCGCTGCCGGCACTGTGATTGGCCAAGCATGCGGGGTCACAGTGCATGCTTGGCCAATCATCAGCCAGCATTGCACTGCGACTGGCGCAATGCATTTCGGGCCGCTCGCATCACACGAATTTGATGCGAGCGGCCCAAATAGTTCTGGGCTCGCCGAGCGGGCGAACGCCCGATGTTCGATTCGAACATGGGTTCGAATCGAACACCGGGCCCATCCCTAGTAGACACATTACAGTGGTCAAAAGGACCAACAGTCTTATGCCCCATACACACGGTCGGATTTTCCGATGGATTTTGTCCTATCGGACAATGTTGTCGGAAATTCCGACCGTGTGTAGGCACCATCGGACAGTTTCCATCGGATTGTCCGACGGACAAAGTTCTATCTTCTGCTGGATAGATTTTCCGACAACAAAGTCCGATCACACCAATTCCGATCGTGTGTAGCGAATTCCGACGGACAAAGTGCCACGCATGCTCAGATCACATTTCAAGACCAAAGCTATTGGCTACTAGCCTCTACGTAGTCCCGTCGTAGGCAACAAACGTCACCACGTTCAGAATGATCGGATTTTCCGACAACTTTGTCCGACCGTGTGTATGCAACACCAGTGTCGGACTAAATCCGTCGGACCAAATCCGATGGATTTGGTGGTCGGATTTTCCGACCGTGTGTATGGGGCTTTAGATCTGCCTACAGTGGATCTCCCTAGCGGGGACACAGTCAGCAATGAGAATCTTAAAAATGTTCTAATCCCTTACAACTCTATCCAAACCTAAAAAAATAAACAGTTTTGACTTTACTTTACTTTAAAATTGGGATGAGCTTGATATTCGGGTCACACATAAGTTCGACTCGAACATCGGGTGTTCGACTGTTCGCTGAACAGCAAACATTATGGGGCTTTCGTGGAAAATTAGAGCGCCACGGAATGCCCCATAATGCACTGGGAGATCACAATGCATTGCTGTATGCTGATTGGCCAAAGCATGCACCTGACCTGCATGTTCTGGTCAATCTGCTAAGAGAGCCATAATTGCCCAAAGGCAGGGTGCCTTTGGCCAATCATGGATCAGGGGGACTAAGTCCACACCCCGCACTATATAAGGCTGCCTACACAGCAGCCGTGTGTAGTGTTGGCATGGAGATAGCTTAAGTTAGTTTAAGCAGGCAGGTTATTCAGTTAGTGGCAGTGTATTTGATTGTGTGTGTAAGTAATATATATATATATATATATATATATATATATATATATATTACACACATTCTGCATTCAGCATAGACTATATATTCAGTGTTTACTCGATATTCAGTCAGTGCAGGCAGTGTGTGTGTATATATATATATATATATATATATATATATATATATATATATATATATATATATATATATATTGTGGAGATGCGACCCCATCTCACAGGTGCATATAAGCAGCACATGCCTGATTTTGGCAGGTATACTAATTACACACCTGTGGGCTGGGTTCAAAAACATCCCAGGAAGAGCAGTCAGTGCTCAGACTTGGAGACGGCTCTGCCCAGCAGACAGGAAGTCTGGCTAGGAGGTCAGGAGAGTTCCAGGAGGTCTCGGAGCCTAAGACTGCAGGTGGCAGTCTGTGCGTACGTTTGAAGCAGGCAGGTTGTAGCCTGTGACTAAAGCAGCAGGAGGCTATTGTTTTGGAATACAGTGATGGTGGAACCCCCTGCGAGGGAAGATTTCTGTTTGTTTGAACTTTTTCGTTTCCTTTAAATAAAAGTGGGCTGCCATGCCCTAAAAACACAGTCTGGAGTGCCACGTTTCTGGAAAATCGCATGCACCACTTGTACCTAATCACTCCGGATCGTCACAATATATATATACACACACTCTGCATCCAGTGTAGCCTATATCTACAGTGCATTCTGTGGTGTACTTTTTCTAATACATTTCAGGCTGTGTATACAGTATCTAATACAGTGTGTGTAGGATGAAACAGAGGATGAAGCAGAGGATGAAACATGAAGAAAGGTTTGTGCAACGCATTTCCAGACCCTGGGAGGTTACAATTTCCTGGTGCTGGACAGCTTCGTTCAGTCAGATTAAGAGCGGTAGAGAACGTGGCCGGCTGACCGATGTTTTTAAACAATTTTTCAGTCATCAGCGCCAAGGTCTGATCAATTCAAGCAACCATCACAAGCATCTGCATTACATGGTGCAGAAATATCTAGCAGACTTGGAGACCTTTCCAACAGAGCATCCACTGGGTTACTGGCCTGAACTTGCTCAATATGCAATTGAGCTACTGGCCTGTTCTGCATCCAGCGTGCTTTCTGAATGCACATTCAGTGCTGCTGGAGGGTTTTTAACAGATCAAAGATTGCGCCTGTCCACAGACTCTGTTGACAGGCTCACATTCATAAAAATGAATCAGTCTTGGATCAGCAGCTATCAAGCACCTGATGCTGATGTAACTGATTGAATTTGCTATGGATGTGGGATCCTTTGAGGAGGAATAGTATAGTCAGCATAGGCAGTCTTCAATTTTGATGATGCTAGCTTCCAACAATATTTTTGGTTTAGGGCACCACCACCACCCAAGGCCCAATTTATCTGCCCCTGTTTAAATTTTTGATATAATATTTCAATGCAGGGCCCGTTCCTGCATCTAACAAGAGTAAATGTGAGGGCTAACAGGGTTGTGGCACCACCACCAAAGGCCCAATTTTTCTGCCACTGTTTAACAGGGGCATGCAATCACAATTCTTGATATAATATTTCACAGCAGGGCCCATTCCTGCACCCAACAAGAGTAGCAGTGTTCTGGTACCACCAACACTTAAGGCCCAATTTTCTGCAGAGTATATAGGGCAGTCCAATAGTATATTTACTGCTGTTCAGAGTATATAGTGCCAGGGAGCCTGGGGGACCCCCACACCATTTTTAAAAAAAAATGTGGGTGCTAGGTTTCCCTTAATATCCATACCAGACCTGAAGGCATACTAAGGACATCCAACCCCCGGCACAATATTCAAAGGAATATATAATTTTTATTGTTTCACGTTAAGCATTATTAAAATCACTGCTCCCGAAAAAACGTATGTTTTTAAAACTTTTTTTGCATTGATACATGTCCCCTGGGACAGGACCCGGGTCCCCAAACACTTTTTATGGCAATAACTTGCATATAAGCCTTTAAAATGAGCACTTTTGATTTTTCACATTCGTGTCCCATAGACTTTAATGCTGTTCGCGCGTTCAAACACATTTTTTGCCTGTTCGCATGTTCTGCTGTGAACCGAACCGGGGGGGCTGTTTGGCTCATCCCTACTTTAAATGTACATTAACAATTACGAACACACACATTTTGAAACTATAACAAATGTGGAACACTTTTAGTTATACATGCTAAAATGTAACTGGATGTTCCATTTGCATATACTGTAAATGTTTGAAGGTTAAAAAAGTGACAAGATACTTATAACTGGCTGTTACCTTATGTAACATAGTGGTTAATTTAGTAACCTAGGGATGTGTATAATTCTGTAGTGTAGAATGTTAGCGTGCACTTATATTCTGTTGGTTAATTTATTGTGTAATAAATTAATCAATAGAGGGAAATCCCAATTGTAAGGTGATATGCGTGTAGAGGGGAGGAGCCGAGCCCGTGACGTCACGCCATCAGAGTGGTGAGCGAGCGGACGTCCTGTAATACTGTGATAAGCGAATTTAGCTTTTTATTCTTGTAAGTGCAATATTTTAAGGGGGATTTTGAATAAATAAGTGAAATGGAGAGCACTATGTTTCTTGCATTTGTATTTGCATGAAAACGAACCATATCCCGAGGGGAAATATCTCGTCTGTGAGTTGTTTAAGAGAGATATCAGTATTGGACAACAGGCTGGAGCAGGAGAAGTGATATTGGAGTGGAGAGAAAGGAGGGAGCTTTCATTCAGAGCTTTTTTTGGCACATTGTTGAGGTGAGCAGGCATAACAGCTGGTGGAGGTGTGCACAGCTTATTATACCCAAAAAGTGTGGTAGAAGCACAGTGGTGGATATTTGTTCACAGTAATCAAGAAATTACAGAAGTTGATATATATATATATATATATGAACTTTTATTTTTATTTTATTTTGATTTATGGAAATTTAATGTCTATGTTTTGATTTATTTAAATAGTCACACAAGAGTCAGTAGCGCTGCACTATTTACACAATAAATATTTCTGATGGTGAAGTGATACACTGAGAGTGTTCAGCAGCTGCAGATCATTTATTTGCAATTATAGTAATTTGCACACTTGCACAATAATTTAATCTTAATTTATTTAGCACGTAGCACCTTTTATTGTGTGGCGCTGATTGATCGTTACACAATATTCTGCTGGTTATAAAACCTTTAAATAAGAAACTATTTGTAACCTTTACTGTCCATAATTTAAAAACATTTTTAAGGTGTTACATAAGTATAAAATAAGCTAGTAATACAGCATTCATACTAGCATACAAGACTTTAAAATTTCCTCTGCGCCCTATTAAAGGCTTTTTTTTTTTTAAAGGGCCTCTTTGGTACAGAGAAAAATAGACTAATTCATGGTGATGCCCGAAGCCAGGAACTGACAGAAGTGATCCATAGAATGTGTAGATGCCTAACGTGCCACAGCTTACTGTTCTAATGCTTTTAAGTGCTTGATGAAAGCATAACTATCATCTTGTTTCTGTTCTATAATTTATCTTTAAAAAAATGACAGTGAAGCTTTGACAGGACTGAAGTAACAATTAGTGAACTGTACCCAAGGCTTGGTGATCAGGCTGTACACCCTCCCTAGCCATTTTAAAAATGTCTTCATGGCATTTCAGGCTTAAGTTCTTTATCATCCCATCTTCAGAATAATTAATGCTTTATGCAAAACAGCAGAATATTACACCCACTGCATAAAATCAGGCCTTCTTGCACCAATGTAATCTTTGAAAACAATGACAACAAAAAAAGCAGACCATGGGGACAGCAGCCAAGACATTTGTTACATGAACTGTATAAAGGAGTCTAAAATCTCATTACTTCTGAGACTCAGGTTATCATATTCTCACGTTTAAGCTTTTCAAAGTCACACAATTAAACTCCTCGATTGTTTATTTTCTCAAACACAAATTTGTAATTAGAAAACAGTCGATTCCTCTGGCTTTCCATTTTATCTAATCAAGGGACTGTCTGCAATTAGAGTGTCCATATACTAGCAGAGATTTCTAATTAATAACCTCTCCTATTTATAAACCTTTGCCAGAGTTGATCTACGATGTCCTTGGTTTTATATTGTAGCCTTGTAACAGCATACTTCTCTCCCAAGCCGATAATCTTGATTTGATTTCCCCGACATGGTGTCATTAAAGAGGAACGTACAAAATAAAGTTATCTTGTAAATACTTCATAACAAAAAAGTTTTCCTTGTCAAGGTTATGGACAGTAAATATAAAGAACGTCCATAACTTAAAACAATTGTAGACAAAAGAAGATGGCGCTTGTTCATTTTACACTGTACTACATGGGTGGTCGGAAGTCACTGGTGTATTTTTGTTTCATACAGTTCTTTAGCTGCCAATAAGAAAAATGACTTGCCAATCAAAGTTGGAGGTTTTTGTATGTTTGGACACTTTATGCAGTAATCTGCCATTGCTAATAAGACCTATGTTATTTATAATGCCATCATATTATTGGGTTGATACTAAAGAAAAATAAGCTGTTCACTTTGCAAGGAAATTACCTTACCCTAGTGAATGTGGTTTGTGAAGATCGTGCAATTTGTAAACAATGCCCAATCAAATAGGGACATAAAAACACCTGTATTTTTGCTTGCACATGATTGGACGATGGAAGCCAACAGAATTTCACATAACTGACTAATCTAAATCTACTTTAGTACAGGTTTTTTGAAACCCACATCCACTTTGCATATGTGTGAACCCAGCCTAAAAATGATGATAGTTTACTTGGTCATCTGTGTCCATTTAAGAGATTGGGGAAATCTCTCTTCACCTTCAGTCCGATGACAGCAGTCAACAGCACAAATAAATCTCCATGGTGGGGACACAGAAAACATAAAAACATTTGACAGGGATCCTAAGCCTGCCTACTCTATCAAAACTTGCAGTAGCTCAATCACCCCCGGTAGTGTTCTTGTTCCTCACCATACCTGTTCCAGTCACCTTTGCTAAACAGCTTAATCTACAGGTAAAGGCAATGTAAAATATAAAAAAGGAAGGTAAATTAAAAAAAAAGGAATGTATAAATACATAATAGTACGATTACTTGTACTAACTGTTATAATTCAGTTATAAGAAGTTAACATTCTTCAAAATAGTGTCTATTAAACTATTTCTGCATGCAGTGTTAGGTTTGGCTTGCATTCGGTTAAATCTCTAAAGCTCAGTAACAAACTATTTCTATGGGGCATGCTACAGAATTATTCTCCTTTCTTATCATTACTTATTATGACCTGTCTGCCATTTTTCATTTTATTTGAAAAGTGAAGTCCTGTTTAGGAGCAGACACCCCAGCATACAGTAATTGTTATTCCCTTGGTTAGCCAGAAATCCTTTCTGTAGTGTTCTAAATACTGACATTTCTTTGGTCCTCGTCCTTGGGTAGATCCTCTAATTTCTATAAAAGAAAACAAGCAGTGACACTGTCCTTAACATATAATTTTCCTTGACTTTCTGTCCCAGGAACACCACAAAAGTTGAATGGAATCTCGCAACAGGAAAAAGGACAGCAATATAAACCTAGTAGGGCCTGTGCTGATGATCTTTTGTTCACATCAGAAAAGTTTAGGAGCTCATTTACACCATTCGTGCATAAAAACAACTGAAAAAAGTGCAGATTTGGCATGCAGAGACATACAGGTTTTCATGTAATTATTTATAATTTGTAATTCATCTAAATAAAGAGTCTCTTATTTTCTGTGTCTCTGTTGGAGAGATTTCTGATTATTTTTGTTCCTATGGCTACTGAAGTAAGCATAAATCTCCCCAATGGAGACACAGACAGCAATACAAGAGAGGTTCAAACACTTTCCCACTCGTTCATAAGCAAAATATTGTTTTTGGATTTCCATTTTAAGGGACAAAATTGTGCATGTTTAGCTAAACAAAAGAAATAAGCAATGTTTGCAAAATGAATGGCATACGCTTTGAACACCTTTGTTGGCAGTGTAAGCAGCTTTGTGCAGGACTTCCTGGTATTCAAATGAGTTCTGGATAATGTTTTTTTCCCTTTTCTTTGCTGACAAGAGGTAGGGAGTAAAGGAAAACACCTTGGTATTTCAAGCAGTCATTATGAGAATATCAATCACCGGTTGCGGGCAAAGAATGCAAACTCTATGCAGACAATAACCACAGCTTTTCTTATATTGTGTTCTCTAGTTTATAATGTAATAACCACAGACCTAAGAGTGAAACATCTCCAGAAATATAGAAAACAATGATCAGCAGGTGCCCCTGTACTTTGTACCTCCTATGCGTATAAGACTGAAAACAGAAAGCAGACATCTCAAACCTGTACTAAAAATATACTAATTATAGAAAACATCCATAATGAAAAATGCATACATTTGGATAATGGGATCATATCTGTCAATGTAGCAAGCATATTCTAGCTCCAATTTAATTCCTATTACACAGAGGTTTTCTACATGTTTGACAAGTGCTACATCCATTTCAGTGCCAGCTCAGTAAGAGCCTTCACGGACATGTCAGTGGAAGAAATGAAAGCTTGTATTCCCTCTGCATGGCTCAGGTTCTGCACTAGTTCAACACTTCATTACCACAAACACTTACTCCAGATTGTGACTGCTGACAAATTGGAGATAATTGGATACCCATTACTTTTATGTTAAATGGCTAATTTGTTAAAGGATTAGCTACACTACAAAGATATGTTTTAAGCCTGGGGTGCCTACTATTATATGGACATTTGATGTCATATGGGCTCAGCAGCACACACTAAAACTATATGTTTCTATCACAATTAAACTTTTACTGTTGGGGTTTTAACTCTTCGTTTAGTCTTCACACTGTGAGCAAAGGGTTTGTGTTATCAATTAGAAGTGTATTTGTGTCCCGTTGATACTCACTGTCAGAAAATGAAGCAAGATAAGTCATCTTTGATCCATTTTAATTCTTGTAACAATACTGTTATGGTTTGTTTGTCTGTGACAGTTGGGGCACATAATGAAGCAGATGTGACACATGATCCACCAGCAGTAGGGATGTATAAAAAAAATTAACTTTTTTATACAGTATATGGAGGCTAGCAGAAACCTGGTCAGTGTAGTGCTGTGAATGGAATGTGGTATATCTGAACGTTACAAAAGCATTTTGAACCATTTTTCACTGAGATCCTTGAAAGTTAAAGTGACACTAAACGATATCCTCATTCGCCAAAACTCATCCATACAAATCCTTTCCTTAAAGAGGAAGTAAACCCTGATGGGTTTTACTTCCACTTTATTTCCCTGCAAAGGTAAAGCATAATGGGCTACTATGCATCGCCTAGTAATGTCAGCGCTGTCCCCACTAGCAGCGAGCATGCATCTTCACCCCTTTTCCTTCTGGAGCCTTCTGACTCTGTGACTGGCGGGAGTCACGTGATGTCACTCCCGCGCATGCGCGCCGGAGCCTTAAGTCACGGCATGACCCCTTTATAAATGGCACAATCTGCCTTTTTAAAGTGCGCATGCGCCATAGACATCGGCGCGTGGCTTTATTGCAAATATCTCTTAAACCGTGGAGGTTTAGGAGATATTTACAGCACCTATAGGCAAGCCTTAATATAGGCTTACCTGTAGGTAAAAGTGGTTGTATCACTTTAATGGCCTTGTAATCCATTTTCATTAAATAATTACTTACCATGCACTGCTCTATGCACACTACAATCTTGGGTGCAAGCAAGAGAGATTGGATATGTTCCTATGTACAAATGCAGTCACCCTTTAACAGAAAGTGGAAATGTTTGAGGAGGCAGAGAGCAATAGAAGGTACATTTTGAGTTAAGTTACTTTTTTGAGTAAGCTACTTTTTGAGTTAATACATACTTGATTAGAATATATTATTATACATAGAGTTTATTGACACTGTAAGGTCAATGATTGCTAAATAGACTAAGGTTATGGATAGCATGCCTCAAGGTTTGGTTTTGGAACTACTATTCTTTAGCTTATTCATAAATGATATAGACTTTGAAATTAAAAGCAATAATTATGCCTTTGCTAGAGAAACACGGGGCTATAAAGTTTAGTATAATTTGCAGAAAATGCCTCAAAGTTTCAAGCCAACCTAGACATGCTGGTTGACTGGGCAGCTACACTATATTGTCAAAGGTATTGGGACGACTGCCTTTACACGCACATGAACTTTAATGGCACCCCAGTCTTAGTCCGTAGGGTTCAACATTGAGTTGGTCCACCCTTTTTAGCTATAACAGCTGCAACTCTTCTGGGAAGGCTGGCCACAAGGTTTAGGAGTATGTCTATGGGAATGTTTGACCATTCTTCCAGAAGCACATTTGTGAGGTCAGGCACTGATGTTGGACGAGAAGGCCTGGCTCACAGTCTCCGCTCTAATTTATCCCAAAGGTGTTCTATCGGGTTGAAGTCCAGACTCTCTGCAGACTAGTCAAATTTCTTCACCCCAAACTCGCTTACCCAAGTTTTTATGGACCTTGCTTTCTGCACTGGTGCGTAATCATGTTGGAACAGAAAGGGGCCATCCCCAAACTGTTGCCACAATATTGGGAACATGAAATTGGCCAAAATGGCTGACGCCTTAAGAGTTCACTTCACTGGAACTAAGGGGCCAAGCCCAACCCCTGAAAAACAAACCCCCACCATAATCCCCCCTCCACCAAATGATTTGGACCAGTGCACAAAGCAAGGTTCCTAAAGACATGTGTGGGGGGTTTGGGGTGGAGGAACTTGACTGGCCTGCACAGATAGAACACCTTTGGGATAAATTTGAGTGGAGACTGCAAGCCAGGCCTTATTGTCCAACATCAGTGCCTGACCCCACAAATGCGCTTCTGGAAGAATGGTCAAACATTCCCATAGACACATTCCTAAACCTTGTGGACAACCAGAAGTGTTGAATAGCTGTTATAGCCAATCTTCCTGTACTTGGCCAGGGCCCTATTGGTTCAGCAGGAGATCCTGAGGGCTATGAGTGTATGGCTGTTACTAGCCCTGTGCATGTACCTTGTCTCTCCTATGGGGGTGCCCTAGGTCCTGACAGTGAGACATCCAAGGAGAGAAGTAGGGGGGGTGAGAATTCCTGATAGCAGGGGAGTTTCTTGTGGGTGGTGAACCCTTTGCTGGGATGTAGGTTGTTGTGGGGGGGTGCTTGTGGAGGGGGGGCATTTTCTTGTGGGAAAGTTTCTTTTGGGGGAGGGGTTAGTTAAGTGAAGGGGGCTTGCTTGAATAAAGGGAGGCTTGTTTCAGGGGGGATCTTTTGGTAGGGGTTTGCTTAGAGGGGATATTTTTGCTAGGGTAGATTTTGCTTGGGGAGGTTGCTTTGCGTTTGAATTTTTGCTGGAGGGAAAGGAGTCTTGAGGGAAAGGGACATTTTTAGATTTGGGGGAGATTTCTACTGGGGGGTTGGCTCAAGGAAGGGATTTGTTGCAGCGGTTATTTAGGGGTGGGAGATAAATTTGTGTTGTGGGTATTTTTTTGCTTTACTTACTGTGGCAACATCGGTTAGGGGCGCCCGGGCCCCACCAGTCTCTCCACCCCCTTTATGCAGTGGATAGATTCATCCATAGCATGAATCTATCCACGGCTGCCGTTCCTGCCCCCTATTCATGTGTCCGGCCCCTTTCATGTCACTGGGTATATGAATTAAAGCGGCCAGGATTTAATAGGCTTCAAAATAGGGTGGACTCGGGACGCAGAGCATTGCATCTGAAGCCCACCCAGGTGTGTTGCAACAGCAAATGAAAATTCGCTGTTGCAACACTGATCCTCCTCCCGGCCAATCAGGAAGCAGATATGAAACCCGTTTCCCGATTCGCCAAAACATCAGGCAATTCTATTGGACACTTAGCGCCGGGAGAAGGAGAGAGGAGACACCGCAGAAGCTGCTCCAGGAGAGGGCACCGGTCACCGGAGAAGCTTTCCCCGAGCCCGCCATACTCTCACTGCCCAAATCCCAAGATAAGGACAGTGGGTGGTGGTGGTGGGGGGGCTGTGTTAGTGCCACGGAGGGGGATAGTGCTGTGGGAGGGGGGGATTGTTTGCCACCCCCCACAAAAGGAAACTCCACCAGCCGCCACTGTGTGGCAGTGTGCTGCTATGGAGACTCAAATACAGTACAGCAGATTGTTTTGCATACAGTATGATGCGCTGAATACTACACATTCACAGAAAGGAACATGAATCTTCAGGATGAATGCATTTTCAATTAGAGGGAATGACCATCTGTGAATATTTGGTGAATGTCACATTTGGTGCTTTAGAATTTCTTTTTATAACCATCAATGTTTTGAATATCACTCAGATGTTAAGATAATGTGGTCACTGTTTACACAACCGCCGATTTCATAGGATATCATGGCTGCAGGAAAGAAATTTGCACCGTGTATGGCCTGCCTAAGGCTCTATAACCACAGTCAAATACAGAGCTCCTCCTAGTGGCTAATGTAATCTAATTTGAAAGTCACGTCAAAAGGTTACTTAAAATACTGTATATCTAAAGCAACAACTTTTTGTTTCAGACAGATTGGGGTATAGTTACAACTCATCTCAGTGGCGGAATTATAGGGGTCGCCAAGATCGCCATGGCGACCGGGCCCCTTGCTGCAGGGGGCCTTTGAGGCCCCCAAGTACTCGTTGATAGGAGGGGAGGCTGTGAGGAGCTCCCCGATCGTCAGCCGAATTGTAATCT
Organism: Lithobates sylvaticus; assembly: GCA_028564925.1. NCBI lineage: Eukaryota > Metazoa > Chordata > Amphibia > Anura > Ranidae > Lithobates > Lithobates sylvaticus. Next base: position 357,067,358 of record CM053026.1, on the reverse strand, counting down.
GTGCAGGGAGCTCCTCACATACCTCGTGTGCTGTTCTCTTTGTCTCCCCCTACAGTGCAGTACCCGGCAGGAAGAAGGTAAATGTCTGCCGTTTTTTTTTAAAAGACTATCTACTGTATGTGTGTTTATATGTGTGTGTGTGTGTGGGGGGGGGTGCATCATGTTGGAAGCAGAGGATGTGGGTGAGTGATTAGTGTCCAGCTACACAATGCTATAACTGATATCAGTGCTGTGCAGGGCGGGCAGTGTGTCTGCTCTCTTTATGTTTCTTCTGCTGGTGACCACCCTGGAAAACTCTCCCTTCCACCAGCAGTCAGCAGCTGCAGGAAGAAAATACAGACAATCAGTTCTAGTAAATGCGCCCGCCCCCCGTTCCCACCATCCCTGTGCTGAGGTCCCGGGTCTGTACACCCGCTGTGCCCAGTATGAGGGGTTCCCACCATCCCTGTGCTGAGTTCCCGGGTCTGTACCCCCGCTGTGCCCAGTATGAGGGGTTCCCACCATCCCTGTGCTGAGTTCCCGGGTCTGTACCCCCGCTGTGCCCAGTATGAGGGGTTCCCACCATCCCTGTGCTGAGTTCCCGGGTCTGTACCCCCGCTGTGCCCAGTATGAGGGGTTCCCACCATCCCTGTGCTGAGGTCCCGGGTCTGTACACCCGCTGTGCCCAGTATGAGGGGTTCCCACCATCCCTGTGCTGAGTTCCCAGGTCTGTACCCCCGCTGTGCCCAGTATGAGAGGTTCCCACCATCCCTGTGCCGAGTTCCTGGGTCTGTACCCCTGCTGTGCCCAGTATGAGGGGTTCCCACCATCCCTGTGCTGAGTTCCCGGGTCTGTACACCTGATGTGCCCATTATGAGGGGTTCCCATTGATAGGTTGCACTGATGGGGGTGGCACTCAGTGCCCATGGGCACTGATAGGTGCCTTGATTATCTGTGTACATATCCCTATGTACATGGCCGGCCTAGAGCACACATTAGTCAGGGGCGCCGTACCAATGCCCCCCACTCCCTCCAGGCTCAATGACTGACTCTGCCCCCCCAAAATGGTAGCAATCTATAAAAAGGTGGGGTATACATGGGCAGGGCAAGGGGGTGGAGTCAAAGGGGGCGGCAAAATGAGGTTTCGCCTAGGGTGTCAAAAATCCTTGCACCAGCCCTGTGTGCATGTGTGTGCATGCATGTGTGTGGGGGTGTGCATGCATGTGTGTGTGTGTGAGGGTGTGCATGCATGTGTGGGGGGGGGGTGTGCATGCATGTGTGTGTGTGTGGGTGTGCATTCATGTGTGTGTGTGTGTGTGTGTGTGTGTGGGGGGGTGTGCATGCATATGTGTGGGGGTGTGCATGCATGTGTGTGGGTGTGCGAGTGGGCGGTGGGGATTCACAGCGGCGGCATTTGATGGCACAGTGGCGGCATTTGATGGCACAGCGGCGGCATTTGATGGGCACAGTGGTGGCGTTTGATGGTACAGTGGCTGCATTTGATGGGCGCAGTGGCGACATTTGATGGCACAGTGGCAACATTTGATGGCACAGTGGTGGCGTTTGATGGTACAGTGGCTGCAATTGATGTTTTTATTTCTGAATTTTTCAGTTTGCTTGCGCCCCCCTAAAAATTTGGGGCACCAGCTGTCACTGGTTTATGTGTGTGTGTGTATATATATATATATATTGTGTGTGTGTGTATATATATATATATTGTGTGCGTGTGTGTTTTTATATAAAAATGAAGAAATCGGTTCCTTTATATGCAGCCACCCACTTGTGACCGGGCCCTGGTGTTCCAACATCGGGCTCGGAGTAAAGAGCTTTGTCCGGAGGTCGGGGGGGGGGGCCCTCCATGGTTTCTTGCATCGGGGCCCTGAGGGTTCTAGTTATGCCACTGACTCATCTGTTTTGTTTTTGTTTTGTTCTTTAATATATTTTTGGTGTCTGGAATGGAAAAGGGGGAACCCAACTGGAAGATTTTGCCTCACCTCCTGTTCTAGTGACAGCTGTAAAATGTTGAATTCCTTTCTGTCACAGTGATTGTGGACACAAGGAAACATAGTAAATCTTCTTATCTCCCCAACAGGGACACAGACAGCAGTAGAAACCTAACATATGTTGTGAAACTTCTCTACAATGTCTAAAACAAAATGAAAAAAAAAAAGTTTTAGTGTTGTATTTATTTTAAGATAAGCACTGCAATAGAGTTAAACATATGGGTTGAATACCAGGTTTACTGTCCCTTTAACTAGTTTGTTTGGGCCAAGCTGGTCTAAACATACTATTTTCTACACTAACAGGTTTGCTTAATGGGTGCACTGTTATATGGCTTGGTTCAAGTATATGCGAATCAGATGTGTTTTACATCCGATTTGCATAACATGTGAACCGGACCGGCTTTCAATGGAGCTGATTCACACATGTCCGGGCAGCCATGGTTTGTTTTTGAAAAAGGTCCTGTGTGATTTTTGGTCTGGTTTAGGTACAAATTCAAGTAAAAATCTGCACCTAAACCGGTGAACAGAACCACGCCGGCCTCCGGACTGCAAACCACAGCCGGTCATGTGTGAACCCTGCCTAAACGATATGTAGCCTCAGCTTCCGGCAGTGAGACAACAACTTCTCATCACACACCTGGAACATAGAGTTGGGATGAGTGGCATTCAGACATTCATAGGTAGCTTTGTATTCTCTCTGGTGGAGAGACGGATGGATGGAGTCACAACCTGACTCAGTTAGTATAAAAAATAGTTTTCGACCAGCTTAGCCCAAACAAACTAGTTAAAGGGACAGTAAACCTGGAATTCAACTTTAAGAAGGCAAAGCAAAGTGTTATTTGGTTTGCTATGCCCCTGTGTTTATGAATTTAAACAGGTACACTATGCATACAGGTAAATATGCAACTTCAACTGGAAATGTGGAGATTTATAAAAAAAGTCACAGGTGAAGTAGTAAAAGCTACATTTTATTCTTAACACACACAGACAAATAAGCCAAACCAAAGCAAGAAATGAAAAGCACTTTAAACTAAAGTGTGAAATGAGGTGTAAAAAAATGAATACAATTTAACTGGGCCTAACTTAAATTGGATGTAAACCCAATGTCATCCTTTCTAAACTACTGCCATAGGGGTTATCTATAAGGATATACATGCCTCCTGCATGTATCTTTACCTGTCAAATGTCTCCTCTCTGTCTGTTATGAGACCCTAAAAACTGCAGTTTCTGTGGTGTGGGTCTGTTGTCTGGAGCTTGGTGGGTGGAGTTGTGATGTCATTAGACTCCCCGCCCACCTCTACACTCCCCTTGTCAATACGCATTTTCTCCTGTGTATTTCTTACACTGAACTTCTGCTATGATCTCTAACATCCAGTGAAAAGACAGGAAAGTAACCACATGACTTCAGCATTCAGAATTAAGAAATAATGCATGTCTCTTAGGCTAGTGCACGAGATATGTAAATCACCTGTCACTCACAGCAAGGGGGAGGATTTGACAAAGTTTTTTCTCTGTTTGTCAAGATTTATCTCACTGAACAATAAAAAAAGGATTGCTCAGAGCTGGATTAACTCTTTGTGGCAAGACTGGGCTCAAATGATAGGAAATCTTATACTCTACATTATGACATAAAAAAAATAAAAAATCGGGTTTACATTCACTTTAAGTTTAAATTGACTTCACATGAACATCCAATGTGTGTATTGGTGTCTCTCGCGCTACTATGAGTAGATAAATAGGTCAGGGTGAAAACTAAAAGTGAACAGTGTTTGCGGCAAAGTGAATAGTGTTCACAAAGGCACTTAATAGGATAAAAGGTAAAGGTACTTTGCGCAATCTAAAATAATAATAGAGTGGTAAGACAGTAATGATGACTAGATTCCTCTGGGGGCACTAGTCCAAGATAAAAGATATGTGACCAGAAATCAAGGAGTGCAGATAGGTGAATACATCATTAATTAAACAATAATAAATAATTAATATATGTGATTGGATAATGGTATATCTCAAATCAGATGAAAAAGTGTGCATATATAAAAATAATTAAAAATCAATAATAAATTAAGGAAAAATTAAAAATATATATATTATCCCAAAATGGGTGCACATAAGCATGAAATAAAAGATGGATCCTGTGTAAATACAATCATGTGATTAAAAATCAATATAGATCAACTTAAATAATCCTGTGACAGATGCGATAAAAATAAATAAATAGTGACAGTATATCATGCCAAAATATCCTGTGAAAAAAAGTGAAATCCAGTGATAAAGCCTCAAAAGTCCCCAGATGAAGACACGTGAACGTGTCGTAACGCGTAGGGAGTGGCCGTAGGCAAACACACAGAGGAGGACGCGAGTAGGCGCTGTGGACGCCTAGTGGTGAAACTTTTAACCCATTGCTAATTTTTTTCTGTTTTTATGTACGAGTCTTGCATTATCTTTTGAATAAATTACCAATTTTATATACGTACTACACTAGTGGAGCCCCCCTCCTTTCTCTCTCTTTCTTCCCCATTTATGACACACTGCTGGGAGCAACCTAGCAATATAGGTCAGAACCACTGAGGGATTTAAAGGAGAAGGACCAGGCTGGACCCTACTGTAGGACACCCTGAGCACCATACTTAGGGGCTAATTTGGATACCCCAGAAAGGCTTATTTGACCTGCTTTAAGGTGAGAGTTCTGGGAGACCAGAAAAGGATTACCCCACTTAAATAGATGAAAGGCAGTATATGAATATAGCAGCAATATAGAGAAACCACTATCCCTATCTAGCAATACCTATGGAAATTGTTTTGGAACTGGAACTATATATATACTAACGGGATGGCTTTTTTGTGCATGTGGTCTCATCTCCCCCACTGAGTTGGACATTGCTATTTATATTTTGGACAATTTCTACTTTACGCCTCTTTTTATCTATTTATTTCTATTGATGAATTTCTTTTAGTTGATTCACATCGCAGGTTTGATTTTACCTTGCATTTAGGTCCTTTTGAGGCTTTATCACTGGATTTCACTTTTTTTCACAGGATATTTTGGCATGATATACTGTCACTATTTATTTATTTTTATATCATCTGTCACAGGATTATTTAAGTTGATCTATATTGATTTTTAATCACAGGATTGTATTTACACAGGATCCATCTTTTATTTCATGCTTATGTGCACCCATTTGGGGATAATATATATATTTTTAATTTTTCCTTAATTTATTATTGATTTTTAATTATTTTTATATATGCACACTTTTTCATCTGATTTGAGATATACCATTATCCAATCACATATATTAATTATTTATTATTGTTTAATTAATGATGTATTCACCTATCTGCACTCCTTGATTTCTGGTCACATATCTTTTATCTTGGACTAGTGCCCCCAGAGGAATCTAGTCATCATTACTGTCTTACCACTCTATTATTATTTTAGTTTGCGCAAAGTACCTTTACCTTTTATGAACATCCAATCATTTGAATTTTTTGTTTTTATTCTCCTGCATATGAGTGAATGTTTCAAGTGAACATGGCTTATTTTACCTCACTTTATACCAGACATGTCGAACGCAGGTGCAAAAAGGAACTGCAAAAGACCACACTTTAAAGGTACCTTGAAATATTTTATAAATGTCTGTAATCAGTTATTGTTTATTAAAGTGTGGATTTTGTTGAATAATAGTAAAAATACTGCAGCTTATGTCTTGGAATACTCATATCATATTTTATTATTTGTTATAGTATTCAGTTACTCATGGGACAAAGTACATGTAGTACTTTGTGCTATCTTCCTAGGTGCCCTATAACACTACCCCAGCATGGCAAGGAAATGGCTACTTTGCTAGTGAGCACCTGTCTCTGACTCCAAACACTTGCCAGAGGCAAACAATGGCATGGAGAATGCAGAGGGAGGTGAAGCTGACACTCAGAATACTTGCATGATGACTACTACCTTCTACTCTCTACATGTTTCATCTCTAGGACTTCTAGGGGATGTAAGCAGTCAAGTGCAGTTAGAAAAATAGAGAGTGGAGGGGTTTTGTAATTATATTTTAAACTTTATATATCATTTAACCATAGGGAGCTCAACCTAAACATAACATGATGACTTTTAAGCTATTTTCCCTAGTCCTTTTTTCAGGTAGTTGTAGGATCTTATATATGCAAAGTAATAAGCAGCGCTAATATAAACTTCAGCTCAATAAAAATACATAAAGTGCAAAGAGCAAAAATAGAAAGTTCATATAGAGAAAATGTTAAATGTACAAATTCATATATTTACACATATGTAGGTGCCAAAAGTGAAAACGCAACCTAAAAAAATTATTGGTGTATATAAAGTGTATGTAAAAAGTCCTTCAAATATGTGAAAGCAGCATAAAATATAAAAAGTGAAATGTGCAAATGAGGTTAAATTATGAGATCCACCACCAGACATAGACACTTAGGTTTGCCCCACCCCTAAGAGGACGTCACTGATGACAAAACATGTCGGATTGGCCTGAAACTGCTGACATCATGCACGCTTTACTCACGGCTTTGTCTCCTCATGAGCCAACACTCTGCTGGAATATTTTGCTTGTATGATTACAAGTGGCCTTAAGATACTTTTTACTACATTTAATAAAAGAGGGAGAGTTTAAATGGGCTATGTTGGCTTCTCTTCCTCGATATATTCAGAGTTGTTACAGAGTGGCCATCCTTTTCATCTGATGCTGGCTTTCTATGTTGTAGCACATGCACATATGACCATTACAATTTTTGGTCCATCACATTTGGTAAGAGGCATATGCTGAGTGTCTATGTCTGGTGGTAGATCTCCACATTTAACCTCATTTGCACTTTGCACTTTCTGGATATTTTATGCTGCTTTCACATATTTAAAGGACTTTGTACATACACTTTATATACACTATAAACTTTTTTTGGTTACGTTCTCACTTTTGGCACTTTAAAATATGTATAAATATATGAATTTGTACATTTAACATTTTCATTTAACATGTCCTGTGGTCTGAGGAGAACCAGGTAAACGTATTTGGTTTAGATGGTGTCAAGCGTGTGGCGGCAACCAGGTGAGGAGTACGGAGACAAGTGTGTCTTGCCTACAGTCAAGTACGGGTGGTGGGAGTGTCATAGTCTGGGGCTGCATGAGTGCTGCCCGCACTGGGGCGCTACAGTTCATTGATCCTCTCCCTTCGGAGACTGGGCCGCAGGGCAGTATTCCTACATGATAACGACGCCAAACACACCTCCAAGACGACCACTGCCTTGCTATAGAAGCTGAGGGTAAAGTTGATGGACTGGCCAAGCATGTCTCCAGACCTAAACCCTATTGAGCATCTATGGGGCATCCTCAAATGGAAGGTGGAGGAGTGCAAGGTCATTAACATTCCACCATCTCCGTGATGACGCCATGGAGGAGTGAAAGAGGACTCCAGTGTCAACATGTGAAGCTCTGCTGAACTCCATGCCCAAGAGGGTTAAGGCAGTGCTGGAAAATAGTGGTGGCCACAAAAAATATTGACAATTTGGGCCCATCTTGGACATTTTCCCTTAGGGGTGTACTCACTTTTTGTTGCCAGCGGTTTAGACATTAATGGCTGTGTTTTGAGTTATTTTGAGGGGACAGTAAATGTACCTGTTATGCAAGCTGTACACTCACTACTTTACATTGTAGCAAAGTGTCATCTCTTCAGTGTTGTCACATAAAAAGATAATAAAATGTAGCGGGGTTTTACCCCTTTTAGGCTCAGAGACTACATCTCCCACAATTCCCCAGGGCTGCTGACTTCCGCCCGGGAGGCTGCTGGGGGAGACTATAAAAGGGAAGAGCGGAGACCGCCTCTTCCTCTTGGGACACTTCCTCTTCTGAGGCCTGACAGAACTGGCCTGCCTCTGCTGACAGAGCGTGTGACGCGGAGACTTCAGCCAGCAGAGACACCTGTGCGGACCGGAGCTGAAGGCCTGAAGCCTGGGCCTTGCAGCCGATGGAGTGAGACTCTCACCCCTCAGAGTCCACAGCAGCGGAGCGGAGACTTCCCCTTACTGTCGGTCGGACGGAGCTGATGACCGGAGTGCAGGGCTGTGACTGAGGAGACCGGACGCCGCCATTGAAGAGACCAGAGCCGCCATTAGAGGGACCGGATCGGAGGACGGTACCCCAAGGATTGGTGAGAGAGCCTGTAGGCTCAATCCTGCATTGACACACAAGTTTATGCCTATTGAACTGCCTAGGCGCAATTTACCTCAGAGCAGCAATGTTACTTTTTGTGGATTACAAATGACACCATTTAAAGCTACATGTGCACCACCTCTACAGATTTATTGCCGGTGAAGAACACTGTACTAGTACAAGGACTGAGCTCTATTACTAGGGATCAGGCCTGGTCCGTTAGGTAGGCGCAGTGATAGATTTATTGCACCTCAGGGGTGCATAGCAGACGGTCGCCACGCTTGGCGCTCCGTTTCCCCATTGTTAGATTCATATACCTGTGTACATGTTTAAAGTGCATATTGCAGGGACCTGCTAAAGTATTGTAAGATATATGTTCAAATGCATGTTGCTATTCTTTTTCCTTACTGACAAAAGTAAAGCCAGTTATTCTTATCTCAGCAGTCTGCTTGTGAGTTCATACCAATTACACTTAGAGTATAAGCTAAGTTTTATGTGCATAGGGACGTACCCCTTTACTAACTGTGCCAGAGCGGGTAGAGCCAAATTGCCGGGGGTTGGTGGAGCTGTACTCAGGGACCCAAAACAAACCAGCGGCTCTCTTAACTGGGGGTAGCGCTACACGTGGGGGCTCGTCCGGGATCCTGAGTCAGCGGGAAAAGCCGCCAGAAGGTGCCGGCATGGACCCAATAGAAGTGGGACGGTGGTCCGCAACATGGGCCGCTGACCCAGCCGCAGCCGCAGTTATTGAACTGCCAGGGATATGGCAGAGAGAGGCAGTGAAGCAGCTCATAATGTCATTATCCCCATGCCAGAAGTCATGGATAATGGACATGAGAAATGATGCTGGGTATACATACGCCCTAATAGAGTGGAAGGAAGAGACTCCAGAGCAGTTCAGGAGCCACAGCATACAGGCACCCAATGGTCAGGCCTACCAAGTGCTGCATGCGCTGCCACGGAAGGGAGACTACTCTCCTATGAAAGCCATTCTATCTCCAAAGAAGGAGGAGCAGAAGGGCGCGGAAAGTCCCGCACCCACACACACTACTCTTAGTGCAGAACTGTGTGCTGTTCTAGGGGAGATTGTAACCCAGTGCAGAAGAGACCCCGGGGATTACCCAATGTCGGGATACAGGAAACTCCGGATGTTTTCAGGGAGGACACCTGTACCCTCGGGAGAAGAGGGATTTGAAGAGTGGTTAGATGGTGCCACGCAGGCCCTAGAAGAATGGGAGGTCTCAGAAGGCAGGAAGAAGCAAAGGATTGTTGAAAGCCTAAAAGGACCTGCCTTAGAGGCCATACGCAATCTGAAGACGAGTAAAAAGGATTGCACTGCCCAGGACTACATAGACATCCTGGAAGGTGTGTTCGGTGGGACAGAAAAGGTCACAGAACTTACCTATCAACTGGAACACTGTTACCAGAAGACAGGGGAGAAGCTGTCAGAGTACATGGGACGCATAGACAAGATCCTGCATAGGATTATCCTGAAGAAGGGGATAGATCCAGGGAAGGTAGATGAAGCCCGTGCCCAGCAGGTGATGAGGGGAGCCCAACCCTTGGACCCTGTCGCACTAATTCTACGCACCCGCCAGGATGGGAAGAGCCTGGACTACCCTGACCTCATCCGAATGGTCAGAGAAGAAGAGGCCATGTTGGAAGAGAAAAGGGAGAAGCAGGTGATGGGGTCTACAAAGTCTACAGTGGCCACGGTCAGGACGGCCTTAACCCCTGAAAGAGACACAGAGGTAGATGCCCTGAAGTTGCAGATGTCCCAGATGATGGAGATACTGACGTCTCTAGTGGCGAAGGAGACGCCCAGTCCCAAGAAGGAAACAACCAGGAGGGAATTGTTTCCAGCTGTTCCAGCACCAGCATCCCCTCTTGACCACAGTGAGATGATTTGCTTTAATTGTGGAGGGATTGGTCATATTGCAGCTATATGTGCCAGTCCCAAGAAGAAGAAGGCAGAAAGCCGCCAGCCGGCGGGAAACGCCAAAGGGCCCCGGTGAAGGAGTCAACCGGGTGCCCATCACCTTCAGTGAGCTCCAAGAAGCGTAACAAGAGGAGAAAGCGAGGAGATCAAACCCCTCGGAAGGAACCCAGGGATCCTCAACCAAGGTGCACTCCAGAGAAAGGGGGCAAGACCCCTCCGGAGAGACACAGCACCCCCAAGCGTGAACTCTTCAAAGTGAGAGATAACAATATCCCTCAACGGGTTCACACTCCCACAAAGAGGGAGAAAATCAATGCATATCAGGCTCAAGAAAGGAGCAAGTGCAAATCAAGTGCCGGTAAAGCGAAGAGTCCAAAGAAGAGGACAGCATCAACTCAGCCCTACCCAGAGGAGCTAGTTGGTCCATCCCCTACTGTACCCATCCAAGTGGAAGGAGTGTACACGAAGGCCCTTCTAGACACTGGAGCACAAGTGACCCTGTTGTACAGGGACTTCTATGACAGATACCTGAGTCATCTGCCAATACAGAAGATAGAAGAGCTGGAGATAAGGGGATTGGGAACTCAGAGTTTCCCCTATGATGGATACTTACCCATCAGATTGACGTTTGACCCATCCGTAGCTGGGAAGTCTGAAGTGTTCGACACCTTAGCAGTGGTGTGTCCCCGCCCACCAGGAACCAGCAAGACGTCCCTGATCATAGGGACGAACACGGACCTAGTCAGAAGGCTTCTGACCCCCCTGGTGAAGAAAGAGAGTCTTTCAACTCCCAAGATCCATCCCATGCTGAAGGCAGCCTACCAGCGGTTGGTCCTAGAGCAGAAGACCCCAAGTGAGGGGATAGGAAGGGTATGGAGGCTTGGGAAAGAAGGAGCAGTGTTACAGCCCGGAGAGGTGACCTGCATGAGAGCCACGGTGAAGCTTACCTGGGAGCAGCCTGGACCCTTTGTGATGTTGGAACCTGACCCAATGGAGGGTCACTCAGGTCTGGAAGTGATACCAGAAGTAATCTCATTGAAGGACCTGAAGAAGGCTAGAGGAAGAGTCCCTGTCAGTGTGAGGAACCCCACGAAGCAGCCCGTGGAGATCCCTGCCAGGATGCTTCTGGGACAGGTGAGTCCTGCTGTCCCAGTTGGCTGGTCAGAAGTGAAGGGGACGGGTGAAAGTGAAGATGTTTGGAAGAAACTCTCCATGGAAAACCCAAACCTACCTGGAGCTTGGAAAGAGAGAGCCAAGGCCCAGCTGACCAGATGGGAGAAGATTTTCTCCAAAAATGAGTTTGATGTGGGGTGTGCGAGGAGTGCCACCCATCGAATCCGCATGCAAGAGGACAAGCCATTCAGAGAAAGAGTGAGGCGAGTCCCGCTAGCAGATCTGGAGGATCTGAGAGAGCAGCTTGCGGAATTGAAGAAGACGGGAGTGATTAGGGAGTCCAGAAGCCCCTACGCCTCCCCAATTGTGGTAGTCAGGAAGAAGAATGGGTCATTGAGACTCTGCATTGACTACAGAACTCTCAACAGGAGGACCATTCCTGACCAGTACACCACGCCAAGGATAGAAGATGCCTTGCAGAGTTTATCTGGAGCTAAGTGGTTCAGTGTGATGGACCTCAAGAGTGGGTATTACCAAATCCCCATGCATCCAGAAGATAGAGAGAAGACTGCCTTCATAACCCCAGTGGGATTCTTTGAGTTCAACAGGATGCCCCAGGGCCTATCTGGAGCTCCTGCTACGTTTCAACGCCTAATGGAAAGGACTGTTGGAGACATGAACCTCATAGAAGTCCTTGTGTACCTGGACGATGTCATTGTCTTTGGAAAGACTTTGGAAGAACATGAAGCCAGGCTGGAGAAAGTACTGAAGAGGCTCAGTGAAGAGGGACTTAAACTTTCTCCAGAGAAGTGTCGGTTCTATCAGTCTTCTGTGAACTATCTGGGACACATAGTGTCTGAAAAAGGAGTGGCTACAGACCCTGAGAAGTTGGAGGCAGTTACTTCGTGGCCAAGGCCCACAACAGTTACAGAACTTCGGTCTTTCTTGGGGTTCTGCTCCTACTACCGCAGGTTTGTGGATGGATTTGCCCGCATTGCCAAACCCCTCAACGAGCTGCTGAAGACAGAAGGAGAGGAGGATGGAATGGGGCCTAGGAGGTCCAGTGAGTCGGTCCAAGACCAGTGGAATTCAAGGTGTGAAGAGGCTTTCAGAACCTTGAAGAGAAGTCTCACCACAGCCCCAGTTTTGGCCTACGCTGATCCCACTAGACCATATGAGCTACACGTTGATGCCAGCCATGAGGGCCTAGGTGGAGTACTCTACCAGGAGCATGAAGACCAGCTACGACCAGTGGCCTATGTGAGCCGGAGCCTGACCCCCTCCGAGAAGAACTATCCCACCCACAAGTTGAAGTTCTTAGCCCTCAAGTGGGCAGTTGTTGACAAGTTGAGAGACTACTTGTATGGGGCCGAGTTTACTGTAAAGACAGATAACAACCCCTTGACCTATCTATTCACCACCGCCAAGCTGGATGCAACTGGACACAGATGGTTGGCGGCGTTGTCTGGATTCAATTTCAGCCTCAAGTACAGACCAGGGGCTGGAAATAGGGATGCAGATGCCCTGTCCCGAAGATCCCATGTCATGGTCGACGACTGGGAAGACTGGACCCAAGTGGCACCAGATGGAGTGCGAGCCCTTTGCCAAGGGGCTGAACTCCAAGCCAGAGGAGGATCCAGAGCTGAAGAAATAGGAGTTACCACAGTGGGAGTCCCAAAGTGTTACTGTGGGGTAACTCAGCTGGCAGAAGAGTGTCTGCCGAAGCTGTCCAAGAAGGAGCTAAGGTGTGACCAATTGGAAGATCCCATGGGGAAATTGGTCCTGGAAGCCCTGGAAGACCAGAGTCCAGAGGGACTTCGCCTTCACCCTTCTAAAGAAGCTCGCCTATTGAGGAGAGAATTGGACAAGTTACAGGTGCATCAGGGGGTAGTCTACCGAAGGGGCCCCTCTGATGGCCCAGAAGACAAGTGGCAGTTGTTTCTCCCAGAGAAGCATCGAGAGACTGTGCTGATTGCCTTACATGACCAGCATGGTCACTTAGGAGCAGAGAGAACCTTCCAACTTGTCAGAGACCGGTTTTACTGGCCCTGCATGAGGGCCGAAGTGGAGGAGTATTGCCATTCCTGTGCAAGATGCATTCAGAGGAAGACTTTACCCCATCAAGCTGCCCCAATGGGCCACCTACAGAGTGAAGGCCCAATGGATCTGGTATGCATTGATTTTCTCTGCCTTGAACCCGATTTGAGCGGATTGGGAAATGTTCTGGTGATAACCGACCATTTCACTCGTTATGCTCAGGCTTTCCCAACCAAGGACCAGAAGGCCTCTACAGTAGCCAAGGTACTCTTGGAGAAGTACTTTGTTCACTATGGACTGCCACAGAGAATCCATTCAGACCAAGGAAGGGACTTTGAGAGTCGCCTGATCAGGAAGTTACTAGATTCTCTGGGAGTAGAGAAGACTAGGACCACACCATATCACCCTCAAGGTGATGCCCAGCCTGAAAGGTTCAACAGGACCCTATTGAACATGTTGGGAACTTTAGAGACAGAGAAGAAGCAACACTGGAGTCAACACATTTCAGCTCTAGTACATGCTTACAACTGCACCACAAGTGATGTGACAGGTTTTTCCCCTTACCGGCTTATGTTTGGGAGAGAAGCAAGATTGCCAGTGGATTTGGCCTTCGGCATTTCCTTAGACCATGCCTCTGCTGCCTCCCACAAAGGATATGTGGACAGACTGAGGCGCAGTTTGAAGATAGCTTATGAGAAAGCTCAAGCGGCCTCTAACCAGAGGGGGGCCCGAAATAAGAGAAACTTTGACCTGAAAGTTAGAGTACAGGACCTACAGCCTGGGGACCGTGTACTGTTACGGAATCTAGGAATCCCTGGGAAGCACAAGATTGCTGATAGATGGAGATCAGAGCCATATATCATCTGTAGGAAACTTCCAGGATTGCCTGTCTACAAGTTGAAGCCAGAAGGAAGATTGGGGCCTTTGAAGACCTGGCATAGGAATCATTTGCTCCCACTCACTGAAGCAGTCAGAATGCCTCCAGTAAGAGACTTACCTGAATCTGTTTCCATTCTGGATACCCCCAGGCCTAACACTAGGTCCCAGACCTCCCAAGTGAGGGGTGGTGAGGACCCCCAACCTGAAGAAGAAAGAGGAGAACTTGAATGGCTATGGCCTTCCTCAACTCCAGGAAATTCCGCCATAGATCTTCCACCTACTGAAGATGTGGAAGATAACACGTTGAACCCAGAAGCCACAGAGTTTGTGCCATTCAGTGATGTGCCTGAGTGCTGGGAAGACATCCCTGGTCTCTACCCAGAACAAGAAGTAGATGTTCCAGAACCAGAGATGTTGCCAGAATGTGTTCCTGAAGAAGTTCCAAGAGAACAGAGAGCTCGCAGAGTTGTGAAGCCTCCCAAGAAGTTAACTTACCCCAAGATGGGAGAAAGTTCAGAGGACTCTGTTACCACAGCAAGGAGAAGTGCTGAACGCCCTGACCCTTCCGCTGTTCTTTTAGTGGAGGGCAACCCTAGCTCACTCTCTGGCACAGTTAAGCAGGTCGCACACACTGAAGTGACCTGTAGACAGGACAGCTCCCCATCTCATGCCAATTGGTGGGAAGCTCCTCTGTCCAAATTATGTGAAAATGTTGTTCCCGAGAAAGTTTGTAGTTTGAACACTATCTTTGGGGACCAAAGATTCAAAGTGGGGGGAGTGTGTAGCGGGGTTTTACCCCTTTTAGGCTCAGAGACTACATCTCCCACAATTCCCCAGGCCCCAGGGCTGCTGACTTCCGCCCGGGAGGCTGCTGGGGGAGACTATAAAAGGGAAGAGCGGAGACCGCCTCTTCCTCTTGGGACACTTCCTCTTCTGAGGCCTGACAGAACTGGCCTGCCTCTGCTGACAGAGCGTGTGACGCGGAGACTTCAGCCAGCAGAGACACCTGTGCGGACCGGAGCTGAAGGCCTGAAGCCTGGGCCTTGCAGCCGATGGAGTGAGACTCTCACCCCTCAGAGTCCACAGCAGCGGAGCGGAGACTTCCCCTTACTGTCGGTCGGACGGAGCTGATGACCGGAGTGCAGGGCTGTGACTGAGGAGACCGGACGCCGCCATTGAAGAGACCAGAGCCGCCATTAGAGGGACCGGATCGGAGGACGGTACCCCAAGGATTGGTGAGAGAGCCTGTAGGCTCAATCCTGCATTGACACACAAGTTTATGCCTATTGAACTGCCTAGGCGCAATTTACCTCAGAGCAGCAATGTTACTTTTTGTGGATTACAAATGACACCATTTAAAGCTACATGTGCACCACCTCTACAGATTTATTGCCGGTGAAGAACACTGTACTAGTACAAGGACTGAGCTCTATTACTAGGGATCAGGCCTGGTCCGTTAGGTAGGCGCAGTGATAGATTTATTGCACCTCAGGGGTGCATAGCAGACGGTCGCCACGCTTGGCGCTCCGTTTCCCCATTGTTAGATTCATATACCTGTGTACATGTTTAAAGTGCATATTGCAGGGACCTGCTAAAGTATTGTAAGATATATGTTCAAATGCATGTTGCTATTCTTTTTCCTTACTGACAAAAGTAAAGCCAGTTATTCTTATCTCAGCAGTCTGCTTGTGAGTTCATACCAATTACACTTAGAGTATAAGCTAAGTTTTATGTGCATAGGGACGTACCCCTTTACTAACTGTGCCAGAGCGGGTAGAGCCAAATTGCCGGGGGTTGGTGGAGCTGTACTCAGGGACCCAAAACAAACCAGCGGCTCTCTTAACTGGGGGTAGCGCTACAAAAATATTTACAAAAATCTGAGATACTGTATCAATTATTGACCTAGCACAGATTTCTGGGGATTCACTAATAGCTGTAGGATCTTACCACCTTTGCTGGCTTGACATCAGAGGTATAGCATAGTCTGTGACTGCATGTAGCACACACTTTTTAGTGCCTTGGAAACCATGGAAAGAAAGTCTTATGCTGCGTACACACGATCGGAATTCTCGTCGGAGAAGACTCTGACGGTTTTTCCGACGGAATTCCGCTCAAGCTGTGTTGCCTACACACGATCACACCGAATTCCGATGGTCAATAACACAGCGGCATAAAACACGTTCGACAGCACTAAAAAAGGGAAGATTAATGCTTCCGAGCATGCGTCGAATTGTTTCCGAGCATGCGTCGGAATTTTGCGTACACACGATCGGAAAATCCGATAGAAAGGTTTTCCGTCGGAAAAATTGAGAACAGGTTCTCAATTCAAAGTCCGTCGGAAATTCCGACAGAAAAAGACCATTGGGCATACACACGGTCGGAAAATCAGATGAAAAGCTCCCATCGGACTGTTTCCATCGGAAATTCCGACCGTGTGTACGCTGCATTAGTTGACACACCCAGAGGGTATTGTTACTCTGCAATACCGCATTTCAAAAGAGGACAACTATGTAAACATGGCACCCAGTCCTAATATAACTTGTGTAATGGGGATGAGATCATCCTATGTTACTACATGGAGTAATGACGAATAGACAATGCTTATTTTTTTCTTTAAAATCACCTTTAATATGGTTAATGGTAAGTGGGGTGGAGGAAGGAAGATATAAAAGCAGGGGATTGGGGCCATTCCATACTCATGAGTAGGCTCAAGCAGCTTCAAAATAGGAAATAACTAGATTATCTTGTCATGTACTAGGCCTTCAATGCACTGATGTCTCTACCACTCCACTTTCATGGCTCCAACATTCTCTCTTTTACTGCATACAGCAACAAATAATGAAATACCACATTTGTGAGCCTTATTTATTTCTTGAAAATATCTAATATGGGCAACAACTTACACTTTAAAAATTCTGGATAAACTCTTTGCTGTAGCTGTAGGGGAGCCACAAGTTTCAGAAGCTATGTAGAGGCTATTAGCACCTGATGGATTATATACATGTAGAAACGTTTGGTATTTAAGCATAGGTATATCTTGCTTCTATTGAATTGCAGGTCAGTGACTAGACCTGAACCTTGCGGCTCTCCTATCCCATATTGGCACTAGATCCACTGGGGTATTTGCATTTGGCAGAGCAGAGCAGGGACTGGCCAGAGAGGAATTACTTTGATGCAGTTGGCCAATAAACATGTATTGCAATGTATTTACACTAAAAATCACTGTTTTTTTGTAGTTTGCTAGAAAGGGTGTATAGCACCAGAATGTTTGGTGTTAATATGTGGTTATACCCAATTAGCAACTGATGGTTATATACATGTAGAAGTTATTGAGATTTTAGTACAGGTACATCTTGCTTAGAACTTAGACTTTGCAATGGCAAAGAAAATATCTAATAGGGGAAAGAACTTTGACTTTACACAAACAGAGGTGTCATAGCATTATTTTATACTCTCGTATCAATAAAGTTAAAAAGTAGATTGTGAGCTATATGTTTAAAAACATAACAATACAAGCAGAATCATTGCCCAAAGTTAAAAAAATAGATGAAGAAATTTACTCTGGGCAAGAATTTCTCTATTCTCAATATCTTTTATTATGACTCTTATTACCTAAATAATACTTTGGAAATAAAATAATGCATCTTACTCGTGCTTTATTTTCTGAATAAGAGCTTATTGTGTTCTTCCATAAAGCAAACTCATATGTAACTACATAAAATCATACATTCCAGAATACTTTGGTGGAAATGGTTATTTACAATTAAGCTTTGTATTTAAGCCCACAAAAGAAGAGTGTGCATGATAAATTATGTTATAAATTTGCAGCAGGCCTCAGATTTCACTTCATCTTAAATTAAGTGCCTTTTTCTACACACAGAGTCCATTTCGACACGTGTTCAATAATTCAGTAAGATAGGAAAAACGAAAACAAAAAAATTATGATTTTCTTTCTGTGCCATACAAGTGTAACAAATAGCAATATGGCCAATAATATTATATTAAACATTTGATAACTCATATTGACTTCATTCTAAAATGGCATGTATTTAATTCATTTTGCTTACTATATTAAATAAAGAGGGCAAAATGGTAATATAAAAACAGCAGGTTATAATCTAGCTTTGTAATTCATGATATGTAATGTAGCTGTTGCATAACATGCAGAAATATATATGTGGTGAAGCCATGTAAGTCTGTGAAATTCATCTATGAGGACTTTGAAATATAGCATGTCAAGTATCTTTCGCTGAACAGTAACTTAACTAGCACCATAGGGACTATGGGTGCAATTCTTAATATAAATTTTACTGAAGTCAGTTTTATTGATGGTCTCATCTGCAAGAATATTGCTTGAGGCTATACTTTGTTATGTCCATTTCTACTGAATGTACAGAATTAGGCTAGATGCTGTCATTCTAAAAAAACTAAGGCCAGCAAAAGTGATATTCCACAATAATGAGAGAACGCAGCTTATTCTGCACTGAATTATGGCATTTTTTGGGACCCGAATAAACCAGTGCAATCGTTTTAAGGGCTTAATTTTAGGGGTATTAAATTCAAAGGCAAACATTATATTGCAAATCTTAAATGTAATTGCTGCATTTGTTTTCTTTTTTAGGGTTTCTTCTGGTGATCTGGCCATTAAGTCTATTGTTTTTCAAGAAAACAAGCTCTCTTCCAGGTGTATCAGTTTCCAGGGATAAGACAACCCATTTAACACTAGCAGGGGTGCTTACAATGATCAGCTTTTATTTATTCATGCAAAACATTTATCCCAAAAGGAAAAAATAATTTAGCTATAACTGAATATAAAGCATTAGCTGGCTTAATTGTGTTAGTGTATTTAATTCAGCTAGTACATTTAGCACTACCCTCCCCCCAGACCGACAATGCTGCTGTCTGTGGTGTCTCTGGTGTTCATGTATCCAGAGTGCGGCACTCTAATACAGGAGGCAGTTACTGGCCAGGTCAATAGGTGAAAACAGAGGGAAAAAAGACTATAAATGAAAACTAATGCAGCCACCACATCTATTTGGTACAATATATTGCATTTTTGGTGTTGGATTAAATACAGCTTTAAGTTTCAAAGATGTTTCCTTTTTTTTGTTTACAAATCATTAACAAATTCCCTAGTGTGCCTGGATAATTTATGTAGATGTTATTAACCACTTAAGGAGCGGAAGGATTTGCCCCCTTAATGACCAAGCCATTTTTTTTGCGATGCGGCACTGCTACGCTTTTAACTGACATTGCACGGTCATGCGACGTTGCACCCAAAAAAAACTGACATCCTTTTTTCCCACAAATAGAGCTTTCTTTTGGTGGTATTTGATCACCTCTGCATTTTTTTCATTTTTTTGCGCTACAAGAAAAATAAAGACCGACAATTTTGAAAAAAAACTAACAATATTTTTTACTTTTTGTTATAATAAACATCCAAAAAAGAAATGTCTTCATCAGTTTAGGCCAATATGTATTCTTCTACATATTTTTGGTAAAAAAAAATCACAATAAGCGTATATATTGATTGGTTTGCGCAAAAGTAATAGCGTCTACAAAATAGGGGATATAGTTATGGCATATTTATTATAAGTTTTTTGTTACTAGTAATGGCAGTAATCAGCGATTTTTAGGGGGACTGCGACATTGTGGCAGATAGATCGGACACTTTTGACACTTTTTTGGGACCATTGACATTTATACAGTGATCAGAGCTAAAAATAGCCACTATTTACTGTATAAATGACACTGGCAGGGAAGGGGTTAACACTAGGGGGGATCAATAGGTTAAATGTTCCCTAGGAAGGTGTTTCTAACTGTGGGTTCAGTGTACTGACTGGAGGAGGAGAGAGATCACTGTTCCTGATCACTACGATCACCATCACCCCTGATAGAACAGGGATCTGTCTGTTTACATTGACGGATCCCCGTTCTGGCTCTCTGAGGACCGATTGTGAGTCGTTGGTGGACATCGTGGCCGCCGGCCACATGCATCGGCTCCGGCACGCATGCCCCATGGAGATCTTAAAATTGGCGATGTACAGCTGCGGTGATTCATGCAGCTGTGCCAACCTGCCGCAGTGGCTGGTTGGCAAGCGGTTAAAGGATAAGTTCCCCTTTGCAAAAAATGCTTTTGCATGTAAAAAAAATATGCATTTATTATTTATTTTTTGTAATGGACCTGTAAAGCATTGCACCCACGATCAGCAAATTGTGGGTGTAATACGACAAACCTGCTGACTGTCTGTGTATCTGTCTGGTCTACGATACAGCCAGGCAGTTACACTGTGACAGGAAGCATGAATGAACTACCAGAGTGCTCAACAGCACTCCAGTAGTTCATTGAGAACTACAAGCTGACAGCTACAAAGGCTGTCAGTCATTGTATTTTTCTTATTCACAGAACACTGTGAATGGATGAAGCGGCTGGGTGGGCAGAGCCCCACACGGCCACGTTTGTTGCAGATTGTGACAGCTAGCGGGGGGTGGGTGGGAGGAGAGCCACAGAAGAGTCGCAAAATGTTAAATGGAGTACACAGTCCTGAAGTGTCCATTCTCCCTACAATGGGTGTCAACACACTGCTGCTATAATACCACGCTACACAATACATAAATTCACAGCACCGTTCTAAGGGCCCATTCACACCAGTAAGCCTGGTAAACAACAATATGTATGGTAGATACAGGACTATTGTTATCATGCTTGGGCTGTTAGCCATGGATATGAATGAGATTGGCCTAGAGCTTTTTGAGGGATAGCATGCACCCAGCACATATATATCAAATATGCCACAGGTCTGTCCCACTGTGTATTTGGCAGTGGATGCCTAGAGATACTGAGAAAGGTACTCTGTAAGATCAATATGTATAACTGGTGGTGAAGAACACATATGAAGTGGATTCCCCCCTACACCCAGACCATTTCCCAGGAAACATCAAATCACTAAAGAAAGATGTTTAACAAGTTTATATTTTTTTCTGTTTTTTTTTACTCAGAAACCAGTTGCAATGGCTTTTTTCCTTGAATGTCCTAATAAACATTGAGGGTAAAGTTGATTTTATTATGTACTGCTCCTGTTTTCGCTTTTAAAATTTTCATTATTCAAACAAAGTCCTTTATATTTTACTTTGTATGCAACTTTCTTATGGCCTATGCTAATGATTGTCTCCTTTGGCAGAATGAAGCATAGCCGATCAATTTGTTTTGAGTTTAGTAGCTGAACAAAGATGGTTTCTTGGTTTTCTTATATATTTACTGTATATACTCGAGTATAAGCCGAGATTTTCAGCCCCTTTTTTGTGCTGAAAGTACCCCCTTGGCTTATACTCGAGTCGCCGCCGTCTGCCTACCTGATCAGTGTGTCGTGCAGACAGACAGCGGCCATTTCAGTGTTCAAAAGCTGTGTCTCCTCGTCTGTGATAGGCGGAACACTAAATTTCCCAGCAGTCAGTGTTTCGCCTATCACGGACATCCTTTTATCCTAGTCCGTGTTATGAGGATGAGTGGATGTCCGTGATAGGCGGAACACTGACTGCTGGGAAATTGAGTATTCTGCCTATCACAGACAAGGAGGAGGCACGGCTTTTGAATACTGTTATGGCCGCCGTATGTAATTATTGCACGCTGATCGGTGCAAATGCGATGGGCACCTAGACTGCAGATGGGCACAGAGGCTGAAGATGGGCACAGAGGCTACAGAAGGACACAGAGGCTGCAGAACAGCACACGGAGGCATGCACAGGACATGGGTAGGCTGCAATGGACACAGGGAGGTACACAGGACACAGGGAGGTAGGCAGATCTGCACAGGTAGGCATGCACAGGACACAGGGAGGTATGCAGCTGCAGATGAGCATTGTTGACCCTCTTTTCCACTTACAGTACCTGCTGCATTTCTCACCCTCGGCTTATACATGGGTCAATACGTTTTCCCAGTTTTTTTGTGGTAAATTAGGGGCCTCGGCTTATATTCGGGTCGACCTATACTTGAGTATATACATATCTCCAAAACAGTAAAAATAAATAATCACTAAACAGCAAACATCCACTTTCCCTCAGCGCTTATGAATCTGTTAAAATAAACAGCTGCTGCTATTAAGTGATTTAGGAAGTAATAAATATGTATACACACCCTAAGGAGATATAGGCATTAGCAGCGCTAAAATCTTGTATAAATCCCAGAAAGATATTAATTTTAAACACATAATGATATAGAAAACCAGCAAAATGTCCTCATTATAAACAAAAAAAAGAAAAGTCTCTGTAAAGCAATTAGCTGTAACAAAATAACCAACAGTGCGTGGAGTGTTGAAAAAATTGTAAATATAATCAATTCCTCAGAATCTTCATCCCTTCACTCAGGGCAGCCATCAGAAATTGTGGTGGCCCTTACAAAGCTTTAGGCCCGGGCCTGACCGCCAACATTCCTCAGGGCCTGCCCACTGGCTGTCCCATCGAATCTGCCACTGGCCTCCCACGTCCTCCTCCTGCTCCATCCCATGTTCTCTATCCCATGTCCTCTTCGTCCTCCTGCAATCCCACGTCCTCCTCCTTCAGTCAAATGTCCTCCATCCCTTCTCCTCCAGTCCCATCTCCTCCATTCCTTTCCTCCTCCAGTCCCATCTCCTGAATGAATGAATGAATGAATGACTTGTATAGCGCAACCTATGCGAACTGAATCGCCTCAGGGCGCTTTTTGCCACTGGTGTCAATCTATGGTATAGTGCGGTCCTTGCCCTGTGGGGTCCTGACACGCTTACAAACACATACACATACAACATACACATATTTGGCCAATTTTATCGACAGGATCTAATTAACCTACCAGCATGTCTTTGGAGTGTGGGAGGAAACCGGAGTACCCGGAGGAAACCCACGCAAGCACAGGGAGAACATGCAAACTCCAGGCAGAGGGTGTCATGGTCGGGATTTGAACCAGCGACCCTATTACTGCTAGGTGAAAGTGCTAACCACTACACCACTGTGCTGCTCCATCCCATTTCCTCCTCCTCCTACAACAAAAGAGGGGAAGTGGGACAGGAAGGGAGCAGGGGGACAGGAGGGGGCAGCAGGACAAGAAGGGGAAGTGTCATAGAAGGGGTGCAGTGGGACAGGAGGTGGGGACCCGGATGAAAGGGGGGCAGCAGAACTGGATGGGGAAGTGTCATGGGAGGAGGTCAGCGGGACAGGAGGGGGGCAGCAGGACAGGAGGGATAAAGTGTCATGGAAGGGGGCAGCGGGAAAGGTGGGGGGGCAGCATCACAGATTAGAAGCAGTGTCTCGGGTGGGGGACAGTGGGGCAGGCGAGAGGCAGTGGGACAGGTGGGGGCAAAGGGACAGGTGGGAGGCAGTTTTACAGGTGGGGGGCAGCGGGACAGGTGGGGGTGTCACAGGTCGGGGCAGCGGGACAGGTGGGAGACACTGTCACTGGTGGGGGGCAGTGTCACAGGTGGGAGGCAGCAGGACAGGTGGGAGGCAGCGGGACAGGTGGGAGGCAGTGGGACAGGTGGGAGGCAGTGTTACAGGTGGGGAGCAGCGGGACAGGTGGGGGGCAGCATCACAGGTGGGGGGCAGCGGGACAGGTAGGGGGCAGTGTCACACACACCTAGGGAAGCATCAGTCCTCCCAGCTCTCACCCATCCAGCAGTGCTAGGAGGGGTAGCTGAACCTGTGTCCCATCTCCACCAGAATCTCTGGTGGCAGCTGTAAGAAAGAGTGGGGAGGGCCTCTCCACCTTGACCTCCTCCTCCTCCTTGGGGCCCACTGCTGGCACTAACTGGCCTCACCCACCCCGCACAGGCCAGCGCACACTGGTACCTGACCGGAGCAGAATCTGCCTGACTGTGAAAGCGACCCCCGACCTGCATGCACAAAAGAGGGGGGGCTCCTCCATGGGGACCTCCGACCTGCACACACAAAAGAGCAGGGAGGGGCTCCTCCCCCCTGATGTCCCCCTCCATCTCAAATTCACATCCATTAGATGATGAACTGAACTTAGTCCTCTAATATGAGTATTAAACTGCTGGCACGCCTTACATTTTCTGCATGCTTTTGATACCAAGCCAAGGTCAGGTAGACTAAGAAAGATTGAGATTGCAGCCACAACTGGCGGAAGAATTGCTCAGGATACAAAGAAAAACACACAGGCTGCTCTCCAAAAAGATGGTGTGGTTGTTTTTAAGGAGAACAATTCAACAATAAAGCCAAATGAGGCATGTCAAGGTGATGTTGGGCATATTGTAACCAGGCTTTTTTGTGGAACAGTACAGTACAGTAAAGGCATCTTTCTGGCAACTTGACCATGCAGCTTACCTGTGGGTTTTTCTTTGTAGAAACTGCCACAGTTCCTGTGTCAGTTGTGGCTGAAATCTTTCTTAATCTACCTAAACTTGGCTTGGTATCAAGAGATCCCTAAATTTTCCACTTCTTATTAAGTGATTGAACAGTACTGACTGGCATATTGAAGGCTTTGGAAATCTTTTTATATCCTTTTCCATCTTTGTAAAGTTTCATTACCTTGTTACGCAGGTCTTTTGACTGTTCTTTTCTACCTCCTCATGGCTCAGTGTCTAGCCTGCTTAGTGCATCCATGTGAGAGCTAACAAACTCATTGACTATTTATACACAGACACAAATCGTATCCATACTGCAGTCTAATTGGGAGGGGGGACCCAAACAACAAGGCTTCCTATACACAGACACTAATTGTCAGAGGGATAATACACTCCCTATACTCCCAACCCAAAGCCCAAATACGCATACAGGGCCACTACTCTACCCCGATAGAAATAGCCAGAGGCACTAGGGTGCCCATTATCCCCGATCATTTTTGCCATAGCAACAGAAACTCTAGCCATCGCCATGCGACAGAATCCGGACATACAGGGGGTGAAATGCGGAGGTCAAACCCACAAATGCGGACTTTTCGCAGACGACCTGCTCCTGTTCCTAACAGCTCCTATCATATCCCTCCCGAGCCTTTATAAAACTCTCACAGAGTTCTCCAATATTTCGGGACTCAAAGTAAACTACACCAAATCACAGGCATTAAACATTTCCCTCCAGCCTTCCACAGTAACCCTACTTCAGCAATCCTTCCAATTTACTTGGAATTCAAATATATCAAATACTTAGGGATTGCCCTAACGGCGAGGGTCGGAATCCTTATATGCCAACAACTACCCTCCTATTTTTAAGAGACTGGAAGCAGATATGAAGAACTGGTCAAAATATGAGCTATCCTGGATAGGCAGAATTAATTCCATCAAAATGACCCTCCTCCCTAGAATCCTATATCTCTTTAGGTCCCTCCCAATTTCAATTCGAAAAGACCAACTAAGGCCCCTACAGAGCAAGATAATGAAATTCATTTGGGGAACATCGGGTTACAGGCTCCCTCAAAACACATTATACCTCCACTGTAAAAGAGGTGGATTGGGCTTACCGAACCTTTTTAAATACTACCAGGCGGCAAGGCTGGCCCAATTTTCCACGGTCTATTCAAACCTAGAAAAACCAGACTGGGTCCAGATCGAAAGGCAGGCTGTCCCCCAGAATACCCTGGACTACCTTTTATGGTGTCCGAAAAAACAAAGACCTTCAATATTGGCTCCCTCGCTCTCTCACTCCTACGCTCTCTGGGATAGTGTTCGCAATCTACCAGTCCTAGTCTCAAAAGGGCAACCCCTTGCCCACATTTTCCATAACCCGAATTTCCCACCCGGTTTGGACATTAGAGCGTTTCAGTGGTGGTTGGATAAAGGACATGACACTACTTCACGGATAAAGGACCTCTCACAAAAAGCCACAAATGTGGGAAATTAACCTTTAATTGCCATTCTAACCAGTGTGTGCCACCTTCTGTGTCTGTACCAAGGCTAAACATTCCAGGGTATATAAACTTTTGATCAGGGTCATTTGGGTAGTTTCTGTTGTCATTATGATTTAAAAAGAGTAAACACAGTTGATTGATAGGGATGGGCCCGGTGTTCGATTCAAACCCATGTTTCGAATCGAACATCGGCTGTTGTCATTATGATTTAAAAAGAGTAAACACAGTTGATTGATAGGGATGGGCCTGGTGTTCGATTCAAACCCATGTTCGAATCGAACATCGGCCGTTCGAACGCTCGTCGAGGGCAGAACTCTGAGGGCCGTTCGCATCAAATTTGTGTGATGCGAACGGTCCACAATGCACTGCGCCAGTCGCAGTGCATTGCTGGCTGATGATTGGCCAATCATGCACTGTGACCCCGCATGCTTGGCCAATCATAGAGCCAGCGGCGAGGAGAGCAATAATTGGCCACAGGCAGTATGCCTGTGGCCAATTATGGCTCAGGGCTTTAGTACACGCCCCACACTATATAAGGCCGCCACGTCGGCGGCCTCGTGTAGTGTGTTTTCCTGCTTGAGGAACAGTTAT
Source organism: Lithobates sylvaticus (assembly GCA_028564925.1). Taxonomy (NCBI): domain Eukaryota; kingdom Metazoa; phylum Chordata; class Amphibia; order Anura; family Ranidae; genus Lithobates; species Lithobates sylvaticus. The sequence goes on along the minus strand of CM053026.1, from coordinate 357,040,802 downwards.
AGTGTACTGTACATGTACACAGTATATGTGAATCAATTCTTCTCAGCCTTTGCTTGTGGGGAAAGTGTAGGGATAGAGGAAAAATAGGCAGGGATAGTCTGTTCTTCTCAGTGCTCTTCTCTACCAATCCAGCCATCTGCAGGAGTTAGTGTGTGTGTGTGTGCGTGCTGTGTGAGTATAGCACAGCAGTAGCACACTAAACCACCTTACCCTGTATCTGCCCTGTTGTCACCTAAGACAGCCATCTGCAGGAGTTAGTATGTGTGTGCTGTGTGAGTATAGCACAGCGCACTAAACCACCTTACCCTGTATCTGCCCTTTTGCCCTGTTGTCATCTAATCAGCCATCTGCAGGAGTTAGTGTGTGTGTGCTGTGTGACTCCAGCCCAGCACACTAAACGACCTCACCCTGTATCTGCCCTTCTGGCCTGTTGTCATCTAAGACAGCCATCTGCAGGAGTTAGTGTGTGTGTGCTGTGTGAGTATAGCACAGCACACTAAACCACCTTACCCTGTATCTGCCCTTCTGGCCTGTTGTCATCTAAGACAGCCATCTGCAGGATTTAGTGTGTGTGTGTGCTGTGTGAGTCTAGCACAACACACTAAACCACCTCACCCTGTATCTGCCCTTCTGCCCTGTTGTCATCTAAGAAAGCCATCTGCAGGAGTTAGTGTGTGTGCTGTGTGAGTATAGCACAGCACACTAAACCACCTTACCCTGTATCTGCCCTTCTGCCCTGTTGTCATCTAAGACAGCCATCTGCAGGAGTTAGTGTGTGTGTGTTGTGTGAATCTAGCACAGCACACTAAACCACCTCACCCTGTATCTGCCCTGTTTTCATCTAAGACAGCCATCTGCAGGAGTTAGTGTGTGTGCTGTGTGACTCCAGCACAATATACACTACCCAATTGCTGGTTTTCCCATCTCCCTGCAGGCCATTACAATGTCTGGAAGACCAACAAGGAGAGGCAGACAGTCACGAGCCAAGAAAACAGGGCAAGCAGGCTCTGTGTCTAGAGACAACAGTGCTGGTCGTGGACGCGGTGCATCGTCATCAGCGCCTGGCCATGGGACACGCTTGTCCTTATTTTTGGCAGCTGGACATGTTGAGCCGCATCATGCCGAAGGCTTGGTAGAGTGGATGACCAAACCCTCCTCATCCTCCTCATCCTCTCTCACCCAGGCTCAGGGTACTGGCAAAGCAGCTGCCAACGTGTACTCAATGTCATCAGGCACCCCTTCCCTAGACCCACCATGTCCTCCTGAGGAGTCCCCCGGACTGTTTGAGCACAGTGTTGGGTACATGCTCTAGGAGGATGCCCAGCGTTTTGAAGGCTTGGATGATGATACCCAGCTAGAGGAAGGCAGTAGCTTGAGCGCAGAGATAGGGGATGCTCAAGGACAGCAATCTGGCAGTCATGTTCCACCAGCTGCAGCTTACTGCCAGGTTTGCTCCAGTGGTGAAGAGGGAGGGGTTGATGAGGTCACTGACTCAACGTGGGTGCCTGAACGGAGAGAGGAGGAGGAGGAGGAGGAGGCGGCACATCTCCAACGAGGCAGGATGCCCTCCGGGGGCCATCTTGAGGCCAGCACACCAACTGAATCACACCGCAGAGCTCCGCCTGTGCAGGGCGCTGCCTCTGCACGTTATTACAAAAGTTCTTTGGTGTGGGCCTTTTTTGAGACGAGTGCATCAGATCGCACCGCTGCTATTTGCAACATATGTCTCAAGCGTATCTCGCGTGGCCAAAACATCAGCCGCTTGGGCACCACAAGCATGACCAGACATATGTTGACCTGCCATGCCGCTCATTGGCAAGCACACCTTAAAGACCCACACCAAAGAGCAAAGCGGACCTCTCCTTGCTCCTCATCAGCTGGGATCTCCAACCCCACTATACCTTCAGTCCTCTATGAAAGCTGCACTGAGAGGAATGAAGGTGTAGATTTAGGTGTGTCACAGCCAAGTACTTGCGGGCACTCTGCTAGCAGTACACCGACGTCCGATTGTACCAGGCAAATTTCCCTGCCCCAGCTGCTGGACCGTCAAAAGAAGTTTACTCCCAGCCATCCGCATGCCCAGCGGTTGAATGCTAGCTTGGCTAAATTGCTAGCACTTCAACTGCTGCCTTTTCAATTGGTAGACTCGGCCCCCTTCATTGAGTTTGTTCAATGTGTGGTTCCTCAGTGGCAGGTTCCCAAACGCCACTTTTTCTCACGGAAGGCGATTTCGGCTCTCTACCGGCATGTGGAAGGCAATGTCTTGGCCTCGCTGGACAGGGCGATAAGCGGTAAGGTGCATATTACCGCTGACTCATGGTCCAACAGGCATGGACAGGGACATTACCTATCTTTCACGGCCCATTGGGTCACTCTTTTGTCAGCTGGGAAGGATGCAGGACAAGGTGCAGTAGTGTTGGAGGTTGTTCCGCCACCACGCCTCCAAAATGCTACTACTGGTTGTGACACACCTCTCTCCTCCACCCCCTCCTCTTCTTCTTCCTCCATGACCTCTTCGAGTGCTCTGTCCTCGGAACCAGCGGTGCTTCGTAGGCGTCCAAGGGGCTACGCAAGTACACAGGCAAAAATATGCCATCAGTGACACTGTACCTCTTGTCCACCTGTTGGAGCATACGCTGCGTGGAATAATGGACAGGGCACTTGAGGCAGAACAGAGGCAGGAAGAGGGGGACTTCATTGCCTCTCAAGGCCCCCTTTATCCAGACAGTGTTCCTTCTCTCCCACCCATCACACAGGAAGAGGATGAGGTGGAGGAGGATTGTTTCAGCATGGAGGTGGAGCCTGGCACTCAGTAGCAGCAGTCTTTTAGGGATGATTTACAGTCCCAAGAAACCAGTGGACTTGTACGTGGCTGGGAGGAGTTGGCTGCGAATCATGTCGTCCTCAGTGACCCACAAGACTCCGGACCGAATGCCTCAGCTAACCTACGTTGCATGGCCTCCCTGATCCTGCAAAGCCTGCGGAAGGATCCTCGTATTCTTCAGGTCAAGGAGAGGGACCATTACTGGCTGGCCACTCTCTTTGATCCACGGTACAAGGGTAAGGTTGTGGACCATATATTGCCATCGCAGAGGGAGCAGAGGATGAGACATCTCCGGGAGGCCTTGCAGAAAGGTCTGTGCAACGCGTTCCCAGAGACTGGGAGGTTACAAACTCCTGGTCCTGGACGACGAGTTGCTGAGGCTTCGGTCAGTAGCAGAAAAAGCGTGGGGAAGGTGGACGTCTGACCGATGCGTTCAGACAATTTTTTAGTCCGCAGCACCAAGGTATGATCGGTTCCAGCAACCATCGCCAGCCTCTGATATACATGGTGCAGGAATACCTAGGGGCAAGGTCAGACTTGGACACCTTTCCCACCGAAAATCCTCTGGCTTACTGGGTCTTGAGGATGGATCACTGGCCAGAGCTTGCACAGTATGCAATTGAGCTACCGGCCTGCATCCAGCGTTCTTTCGGAACGCACATTCAGTGCTGCTGGAGGCTTTGTCACCGATCACAGGGTGCGCCTGTCCACCGACTCGGTTAATCGACTGACCTTCATAAAGATGAATTAGTCTTGGATCATCACCAGCTACCAGGCACCTAAAGCTGATATAGCAGAATAATTTATTTTGAAATGTCACATCCCTTCAAGACTGCCTATGCTGATGCTGAGTGACTGTCCTGTTATGTTGACTGACTATCCTCTTCCTCCTCAATGATCCTGATGATAGCTTGGAAGGACATTTTTGTTTCTGGGTGCCACCACCAGTGGCTAAGGCCCAATTTTTCAGCCCCTGTTTAACAGGGGCGTGTAATTACAATTTTCTATGCAATGCTTTGCAACAGGTCTCATTGCTGTGCTCCAAGTACAGTATCTGTGAGGGGTTGCAGTGTTGTGGCACCAGTGCCTAAGGCCCAATTTTTCAGCCCGTTTAACAGGGGCGTGTAATTACAATTTTTTATGCAATGCTTTGCAACAGGTCTCATTGCTGTGCTCCAAGTACAGTATTTGTGAGGGGTTGCAGTGTTGTGGCACCAGCACCAGTGCCTAAGGCACAATTTTCAGCCCCTGTTTAACAGGGGTGTGTAATTACAAATCTTGATCTAATAATTCACATCAGGGCCCATTCCTGCGCCCACCAAGAGTAACTGTGAGGGCTTACAGTGTTGTGGCAACACCGTCCACCACCACCAAAGGCCCAATTTTTCAGGCCCTGTTTAACAGGGGCGTGTAATTACAAATCTTGATCTAATAATTCACAGCAGGGCCCATTCCTGCGCCCACCAAGAGTAACTGTGAGGGCTTACAGTGTTGTGGCAACACCATCCACCACCACCACCAAAGTCCCAATTTTTCAGCCCCTGTTTAACAGGGGCGTGTAATTACAAATCTTGATCTATTAATTCACAGCAGGGCCCATTCCTGCGCCCACCAAGAGTAACTGTGAGGGCTTACAGTGTTGTGGCAACACCGTCCACCACCACCACCAAAGGCCCAATTTTTCTGCCCCTGTTCAACAGGTGCATGCAATTACAATTCTTGATCTAATAATTCACAGCAGGGCCAATTCCTGTGCCCACCAATAGTAGCTGTGAGGGCTTACAGTGTTGTGGCAACACCAACATCTAATGGGGCAAATTTCTGCAGAGTATATACGGCAGGCCCCTACATTCAAACATCCAACTTAGAAACGACTCCTACTTGCAAACGGAAGGAGAAGACAGGAAGTGAGAGGAAATCTACCCCTAGGAAGGGAAATTCTATCCTGTTAGATTTAATTTGGGAAAAAGGTATCTCCTTTCTACTGATGCTTTATCACCAATCCTTGTTTCAATAAAAAACACACTTTTCCAAAAACATTTGTCATTGGGACGGAAAGTGAGGTGAAATGTTCTGAACAGGTGCACAGACAGCAAAACAAATGTTACAGGGGTGATAACCCCTCCCTATGTTCTCCAAAAAGCATAAATATAGATTTTTTTGGATGGAGCTACACTTAAAAATGTACCTGTTCAAAATTACAAACAGATTCTACTTAAGAACAAACCTACAGTCCCTGTCTTGTTTGCACCGCCTGTATACTGCTATTCAGAGTATATAGGGTTGTAGGTATAGGGTTTTATTTTGGGTGCGGGGTTCCCCTTAAAGAGGAAGTAAAGCCTCTTAAAAAAAAAGACACCCTGCAAGGCAAAGGCATATTGAGCTAGTATGCATAGCATACTAGCTCATTATGAAAGACTTACCTGAAAATGAAGCCCCCTAAGCGGTCCTTATCCACAATCTTCTGTGCCGCCATCCAGGGCCGGAGTGACTTCCGGGTTTCGCCGCTCCAGTGCTATCATTCGCTGGAGCGGCGATGACATCAATCCCGCGCATGCGCACAAGATCGGCATATCGCCGTGATCTTGGCATCCTCAGTGCACCTGCGCGCCGCTGTCTATGGCGCATTCGCCGTAGACAGCGATGCCTTTTCATTTCTAAATATCTCCTAAACCATGTAGGTTTAGGAGATATTTATTGGACCTACAGGTAAGCCTTAATCTAGGCTTACCTGTAGGCCAAAGTGCTTTGGAAGGGTTTACTTCCACTTTAATATCCATACAAGACCCAAAGGGACTGGTAATGGGTTTGGGGGGGAGGGGTTGATAGGGTAGCCATGCCATTTTTCTCAAAGATTTTCATCCATGTTGCCAGGACAAGACATGACATTAAAGCCGTAAGCAGTTTTAAATGGCTTCTTTTTTTCCTTTACAAATTTCATTTTTTGCAGGGACAGTTCTAAACACGTGAAACACATGCCACTTCACAGGCATACTTTAGACACCCCCAGGTACCATATTTAAAGGAATATTTCACTTTTTTTTTCACTTTATGCATCATTAAAATGACTTCTCCCGAAAAAACTTCCATTTTTAAAACTTCTTTTTGCATTGATACATATCCTCCGGGGCAGAATCCGGGTCCCCAAACCTGTTTTATGACAATAACATGCATATTGGCCGTTATAATTAGCACTTTAGATTTTGAACGTTCGCGTCCATTGTAACTAATAGGGTTCTAACGTTCGCGCGAACTTTCGGTCCGTTTGCAGGTTCTGGTGCGAACCGAACCCGGGGGTGTTCAGCTCATCCCTATTGATTGATAATAAATGACTTCAAACACTAACCATGAGTGAAATAAATGTTTTTGTGTTATCATTCATATTCTCTGAAAAATGGCCAAGAAATCATAACTTCTGCCAGGGTATGTAAACTTATGAGCACAACTATATTTCCTGACAGACTCCATGGCAGCCAACGTGTGGGTTTAGTCCCGCCTCCACTACCCTATAGGACGTTACTCCCATAAATCTTTGCTCCCTGCCAGAGGCCGTGTTCTTTTTTGTCCTCCTCCGAAGGACCTATACTATGTCTTTTCTACCTGAAGATTATCGTTTCCCCCTGTGATACGGACTGGCCGAGCGACTTGGAGTCGCACATTTCCAATAAGCTCTGGCTACTAGCGGAATATGGAAAGGGGCATATGGAAGAGGCGCTGAAGAGGTGTGTTCCTGGTCACTGACAAGGCAGAACCGCATTATGGTCGTTAATCCTAGCTACTAGCAGGTGACTATTTCCCCCTACAAAGTCCGGCATGTGGTCTTTCCTACCTTCGGCCAAACGATCGTTCACAGGAGGGGTGAGTTTTTCTCTGCATGGCAGCCTGTTCTTGTTGTTTGTGGCAGTATTTTTGTGTGCCTTTTCCTGTCTCCGTGTCCCCATACACCGCTGGTGCGGTGTGTCTGGCCATTATGGCGGCTGGTTCCTCGTGCGTTCCAGCCGCCGAGTCCCTTCCTCGTTCGCTGCGTGGTCGTTCTGCGCATGCGCAGAGCCAGCGCGAGAACGAGGCTTGGTTCGCGCATGCGCGTAGCGGTATTCGCGCATGCGCACTAGCATCGTGGCCGTCGCGCTGATGACGCCACGATAGGCGGCAGATTTAAAAAGGGAAAGACAGCTTTCAGGCTTTGGAATGCCTGTAAGTCTGCAGAAGCACTCCAGAGAGCCCGTTTTTGCTGCAAAAGGTAGGGAATCCTGGTGGACTGCTCTGCTGTCTTTGTTGTTGATGCTCTTCTAATTATTGATTTGGGTCAATTCTGATTGCAGCATAATGGACCTTCCCGGACCACTTGTTCCGTCACCGCCTGCTAGTGGCCAGCCCTCTCGCAGCAGGTATTTTGGGGGGGCATTCCCTGGGATGCCTGCTGGGGGAGGGGGGAGGGTGGAACATCATCATAGGTGATGTTCCGCTGACACGATGGATCTGTCTTTTCTCTTTCAGCCCTTCCAGGTCTACTCAACACCGGAGTTCTCATAAAGGAAGCGGTTCATCAAAATCCCGCCGGCACTCCTCTTCCAGATCTAGACACCACGGTTCTTCTGCAAGATCCAGTCATCGTAGCCGGGAACCATCCCGCTCTTCCACGGCTCGCTCCAGCCATTCTGAAGGATCATGCTGGGGGTGTAGGGCTCAAGTCCCTAGGGACAAGTCCCTTTGTGATGCCTGTTATGTAAAGGCGACTGGAGAAAGGACTGACTCTGACCAACAGTTAAAGTCTATGGTTGAGAAGATGGTCAAGGACAGCTTAAAGGAGCTGGAAGCCCCTCATGTATCTCCCGTAGAGTCGCCCAGATCTCCAGTGAGGGATACCCAAGTTCAAGACACTTGGGAAGCCTCGTTACCAAGCCATCCATCCGCGGGTCTCTCCGATAGTGAAGCTGAGGAAGATGTGGCTGGTTCCGGTTTTGATTTTTCTCTGCTCCCTCCTTTGGTCAAAGCCATCAAGGAAACCTTGAATTGGGAAGAGCCGGTGACGGCTCCAGCGAAGCAGAGAAAATTTTTCAAACAATTAAAGAAGGAGCGTATCAGCTTTCCCTTTCTGTCAGAACTAGGAGAGGTTATTACGGAAGAATGGGGGAAGGTAGAGAAGAAGAACTCTCTCCTGCCAAAAATTCAGAAGCTATACCCATTCAGAGAAGAAGAGGTAAAACAGCTGGAATCACCCCCTCTAGTGGATGCGGCAGTAATGCGGTTGGTCAGACATGTGACCCTTCCCTTAGAGGACACGGTCTCCTTCAAGGACGCTCTAGACAGAAGAATTGACTCTGACCTGAAGCGGGTCTACCTTATGGCAGGCACGGCCTGTAAACCGGCCCTGGCTCTGGCGGCCTTGTCTAGAGCGATGGAGGTCTGGTCCGACAGTGTCGACGAGACACTCAGGGGCGTCTCAGAAGAGCTAGCCAAGAGTTCTCCGATACAGGAGCTGAGGCTGGCCTCGGCTTTCTTGGGGGAGGCCTCAATTGACATTATTCGTCTCTTGTCTCGAGTTATGCTATCCTCTGTGACTGCCAAGCGTGCCCTGTGGCTCCGTCCTTGGCTGGCCGACCCGGCATCTAAACAGGTTTGGTGCCGGATCCCCTTTGACGGTTCGTCTTTGTTTGGGAATAGGTTGGATAGTGCTATAACTCGGGCCACGGGCGGTAAGTCTGGGTTTCTTCCCCAAGACAGGCGCCAACAAAATCCCAGAGGATCATTTCCAAGGAAGCAAGGTCAAGACCGTGCCAGGGAGGCACGCAGTTACAGGCCTGGGAGGGAATTCTCCAGGTCTTGGAGGTCCAGGCAATCATCTTTCAAAAAAGCTACAAAAAGCAGTTTGTCGGGTGAGAAACAACCGACCAAGTCCTTTTGAGAGCGAGCCCGTCCAGACGGACCGGGTGGGAGCTCGCCTGCTCCTTTTTCGGCACGTCTGGGCGGCCTCAATCCAGGATTTTTGGACCGTCAGGACGGTTTCCTCAGGACACACTTGGACGTTCAGCAGGGTCCCCAAGTGCAGGTGTGTTCCCACATCCATTCCAACATCAGAAGGAAAAAGGATGATACTTTCAGCCTACGTAAAATCTTTATTGGAACAAGGCGCAGCTATTCCCGTGCCAGTCGAGCAACGTGGTATGGGAATATATTCCCCTCTTTTCTTAGTCCAGAAAAAGAGCGGGGCGTGGAGACCCGTAATAGACCTGACATATCTGAACCACTTCATAAAGAAGGAGAGGTTCAAGATGGAGACCCTGGCCACAATCCAACAGTCAGTACAGCCAGGGGATTGGATGGTCTCCATAGACCTAAAAGACGCCTACTTCCACGTGCCCGTCGCAACAGACTTTCAACAGTTCCTGCGGTTCTCCATAGACCAGATTCATTTACAATTCACTTGCCTTCCCTTCGGTCTGTCCACTTCTCCACGTACCTTCTCGAAGGTCCTACTGGCAATCGTAGCTCTGCTAAGGATCAGAAAAATCCGGATCCATCACTACTTGGACGATCTACTCCTGTTGGCCCAGGACAGAAATTGTCTAGTAGATCACAGAGATCAGACTATCTCAACGCTCAAGGAGTTCGGATGGCTCCTGAATACGGAAAAGAGCCAGCTGGAACCTTCACAGTATCTCGTGTTCCTGGGAGCATTCTTCAACACGGTGAGAGGTACCATCTCTCTGCCCGAGGAAAAGGTCAGAATAGTGCGAGACAGGATCCACCTGGCTCTCGCGTCTCCTCATCTCAGCACTCGGTATTGCCTGAAGGTCATAGGCACCATGGTGTCCACAATACCGATGGTGAAGTGGGCACAATGGAGAATGCGTCCTTTTCAGAAGGGTTTTCTTCTCCAGTGGTCGGGAGACAAAGTCCAGACAATTCGTGTCACTCAAGTCATGAGGAGTTCCCTCTTCTGGTGGCTTCAACGAGAGAACCTGCTGAATTGCCATTCCCTTCTTCCGATCAGGTGGATAACAGTAACATCAGATGCCAGCAACAGCGGTTGGGGGGCCCATTGTCTGATGGAGGTGGCTCAGGGCACTTGGGATTTTCCCTCTCGAGGGATAGTCTCGAACGTCCTAGAGTTGCGTGCAGCCTTCCTAGCTCTGGTGGCCTTCCCTCATCTGATATCGGGAAAGTCGGTAGTTCTCAGATTGGACAACACAACAGCTGTTGCCTACATAAGGAAACAAGGGGGCACCAGAAGTCGTTCCCTACTGGCGGAAGTGGAACCTATCATGCGTTGGGCACAGAGGAATCTAGCCAACTTGACAGCAACCTATGTTCCCGGGGTTCTCAACGTCCAAGCGGACTTTCTCTCAAGGGTGCAGCTGGACAACAACGAGTGGGCTCTTCACGAGGAGGTGTTCAGTTGGGTGGTATCCCTAGGGATCTCTCCAGAAGTGGATCTCTTTGCCTCCCAGTACAACAGGAAGCTGACGAGATACTACTCGCGGTTCAGGGACCCACAAGCCTACGGGGTGGATGCACTAACAGAGCGCTGGTGGTTCCGCACAGCCTATGCCTTCCCTCCAACTCCGATCATCTTTCAATTCCTGAGGAGACTCAGATGGGAGGAAGTGGAGATGGTGGCCATAATCCCACACTGGCCCAACAGACCGTGGTTTCCTCTCCTGTCTCTGCTCAGCTTCCGAGACCCAGTTCCTCTTCCGACCCGTCGGGACCTGCTCTCCCAGGGCACGATCCTCCACCCGTGTCCAGGTCACCTACAGTTGAAGGCCTGGTTCTTGAGAGGGGAAGGTTGGAAGCACTAGGGTGTCCCAAGGAGGCTATCCCCACCCTCCTGAGTGCAAGGAGGCGTAGCACCAATAAGGTATATGAGCGGATCTGGGCAAGATTTTCGTCCCATATGTCTTCCAGAGCCAATTCATGTGGTTCCCCGGCAGTTCAGGACATCCTAAGTTTCCTGCAATCAGGTCTGGACCTACCCTTGTCGGTCAGTTCCCTTCGTGTTCAGGTGTCAGCTATTTCCACCTTCACGGGAGTGTCATGGGCCAAACATGCCCTTATCCAACAATTTTTCAAAGGGGCAGTGAGACTGAGACCCCAAAGGAAGCCCAGATTCCCTAAATGGGATCTGCCTCTTGTTTTGGACTTTTTCTCTCATCTGGACAAGTCGCTTTCTGTCAGAGAGCTTACGTTGAAAACCGCTTTTTTAGTGGCCGTCACCTCGGCGAAGAGGGTGTCTGAAATCCAGGTTCTAGGAGCCAAAGAACCTTTCCTAACCTTCTTTCCAGATAGAGTGGTTCTGGTTCCGATGTTAGGGTCAAACCCTAAAGTCACCTCAGTTTTTCACGAGTATCAAGAAATTTCTCTACCCACCTTCAGGTCCACTGGAGTCTCAGATGTTCACCCTCTGGATGTTGGTGGTTCCCTGAAACAATACTTAGAAGTTACAGCCTCATTCCGCCAGTCGGACTATCTGTTCGTCCTGTTCTATGGGAAACACAAGGGCTCCCGAGCATCAGTCAGATCTATTGCTGCTTGGATAGTTCAAGCGATCCAGTGGGCGTATAAGGAGAAGGGCTTGGCTCCTCCTCAGGCGGTGACAGCACACTCAACCAGAAGTCTCTCAACTTCGTGGGCAGCCTCGCGCCATGTAGCTCCTGATGTGATATGCAGAGCGGCGTCTTGGTCGTCAATCCATACTTTTATGTCTCACTACTGTGTTGAGCCAGCGGCTCTGTCTTCAGTTGATTTTGGTGCTAAAGTTTTGTCAATTGACGGTGTCAAATAAATCTTTGTTTGTTCAGCATTTTGCCCACCCGAGTGTGTTTGGCGAGTTATTTCCCACACGTTGGCTGCCATGGAGTCTGTCAGGAAAACGGAAAATTCCTATCAAAATACTTACCGTAATTTTCCTTTCCTGATGGACTCCATGGCAGCCGGAGTTCCCTCCCAAATGGCTGGAGTAGGATAGTTACCGAACACGGCCTCTGGCAGGGAGCAAAGATTTATGGGAGTAACGTCCTATAGGGTAGTGGAGGCGGGACTAAACCCACACGTTGGCTGCCATGGAGTCCATCAGGAAAGGAAAATTACGGTAAGTATTTTGATAGGAATTTTCCGTTATATAAATTTCATTTATTGTCATTGTCCAGTGGCTTCAGACCATTTTTTAAATATGCTGATTGAACTTTCATGATGAGACTTAGGGGCTGATTTACGAAAGCCGTGTGCCATCAGTAGAGGCGCAGGGTGAGGCGCAACAGACATTTTCATATTTACGAAACAGTGCGCCGGGAACAGAGTGCGAATCCTTCATTTACTATGGCGATCTCAGCGCATGGGAGAATGCAATCTATGCGCCACTATGGACATGGCGCAGGGCATCTTCAATTCAATATTAACAGAAGATGGAGTTGCCAATATTATGGGGTGATGTGAGGAAGTTTAGTAATAACTGCCCAAGTAACAAATATGCCCAAAATAGAATGAGAAAGTAACTTTTTCAGAGAAAGCCTGCTGTGCCCGCAAGTATGTTTAGAACTGCGTGAGATCAATGTAAGCAGTACACATGCGCAAGTGGCCCTTGCGCTCGTTCAAATGCGTTTGTTCACTGCATGGCCAAAATCTTAGTAAATGTAAAGCAACGTACATGCAATTGCGTGGGTTTTGGTTCACCTTTATGTATTTTTTTTGCTTTTAAATGGAAACTCCCCACTCCACTCTATTTTCCAATGGCTGTGAGCTGCCTTCACCAATCCAAACCACATCCTTTTTCAGAGCATACAACAGGGCCAGCTAGGAAAGGGGCGAGAAGAGCGATTGCGCCCAACCCCCTCCTGAACCATACAAGGCCACATGCACTCAACATAGCTGGCTGCCTTTGGGGCATGTTGGGCCCAGCCCAATACCAACCACAAACCACTTTGTACCCACTAGTTTAAAGGGGCTTTCCACATTCTGTAAAGGCCCCTGTCTGCAGCCCCCCCCCCCACAACCCCAGCCTATGGTTGTGTGGAAGAGGGAACAAGGTGGTTGACTTTTCTTTTGGGGTGCCTGAGCCCCTCCTGCTCCCAAGCATCCACCCCCTTTCATGAGCTGGCTTGCTGTGTGTTTGGCTAGGGGTTAGTTAGTGTGTGGGAGGGGCACAATATTTTTTGAGTTTGGGGTGATATCTTTCACGTGGGGGGTTCTAATTTTAAGCCTTAACAGACCCAAATGGCCTTGTAAGTATTGGGGGGGGGGGGGCGGCTATTTTTTGTTTTGGGTTAAAATCTTGCAGCAGCAATGTAGATTTGTGAGTTTTCTCTAAAGCCGTACATCTTTACAGCAGCATTTTGGATACATGCTACAGAAGCACCACTTTACAGGCAGAGTAAGCCCCCCCAAGTTACTAGCTTTTAAGCAATTTTGCATTTTCAAAGGCACTTCTCCTTGCTTCATTTTTGGGGTGTATGTATGTCCCTCAGGGTGTACCTGTGACCTGTTGGGGGTACCTAAGGACAGGGTTGAGAAGCACTGATTTAGAGCACTGAGCTAAAATCTAGCTCAAGACAATCCTACTCTAATTGTGGGCATTTGAGGGAAACCAAGTGAGTGTTAGAACCCCTGCCTGTCTTTTTTAGGTTGGGCTTTGTGTCCCTTTTCTGGAAATTGGCTTCACTTCCTGTCACATAGCCAAACAGGAAGTGAGGGTAAAACCCTACCAATGTATTTCCTTGGGGACACACAGGTCAATCTAACTAGTGTCCCCATTAGGCAAATTGCACTCTAGCACTTTGTTGTGTACACCCCAAATTATTAGGTATTTTGGAGTTTATTAAAGGCAAATCCACTCTGCAATACAGGTGTACTTGCTGTAAATCTGAGGGAAAGCACTGGTGATTTTATCATCCAATCATGTGGCAGCAGACCTTTCTGCATGCTGTTTTTTTTATTTTCCTTGCATGTCCCCCATCGGATCTCCAGCAACTGCACTTCCAAGTGCACTTGTAGTGCAAAGTGGATTTGCCTTTAGTAAATAAACCCCAAAGTCCAAGATACCTAATAATTTGGGGTATACACAGCAAGATGCTAGAGTGCAATTTACCTAATGGGGAAACTATTTAGATTGACTTGTGTGTCCCCAAGGAAAGACATTGGTAGGATTTTACCCTCACTTCCTGTTTGGCTATGTGACAGAAAGTGAATAAATTTGAAGAGAGAAGGTGCAACAGAAAAATTGTGCCTTTGCTTTTGGTGGTGCCAGAACACTGTAACCCCTCACAGTTACTCTTGTTGGGTGCAGGAATGGGCCCTGCTGTGAAATATTATATCAAAAATTGTAATTACATGGCCCTGTTAAACAGGGGCAGAAAAATTGGACCTTGGGTGGTGGTGGTGGTGCTCTTAACCAAAAATATTGTTGGAAGCTAGCATCATCAAGATTGAGGAGGAATAGGATAGTCAGCATAGGCAGTCTTCAAGGGATCCCAGATCCATAGCAAATTAAATCAGTTACAGCAGCATCAGGTGCTTGATAGCTGCTGATCCAAGACTGATTCATTTTTATGAATATGAGCCTATCAACAGAGTCTGTGGACAGGCACACTCTTTGATCCATTACTAACCCTCCAGCAGCACTGAATGTGCGTTTAGAAAGCACGCTGGATGCAGGACAGGCCAGTAGCTCAATTGCATATTGAGCAAGTTCTGGCGAGTGGTCCATCCCCAAGACCCAGTAACCCAGCGGATGCTCTGTTGTAAAGGTTTGCAAGTCTGCTCTTGCGCCTAGATATTCCTGCAACATATAATGCAGACGCTAGCGATGGTTGCTTGAACCGATCAGACCTTGGCGCGAAGGACTGAAAAATTGTTTAAAGGCATCGGTCAGCCGGCCACCTTCTCCACCGCTCTTCCTCTGACTGAACGAAGCCTCAGCAACATGTTGTCCAGCAATAGGAAATGGTAACCTCCCAGGGTCTGGAAATGCGTTACACAAACCTTTCTTCAAGGCATCCTGAAGATGTTTCATTCTCTGCTCCCTCTGCGAAGGCAGGATGAGTTCTGCAACTTTACCCTTGTAACCTGGATCAAGAAGGGTTGCCAGTCAGTAATGATCCCTCTCCTTGATACCACGAATCCTAGGGTCCTTTCGCAGGCTTTGCAGAATCAGGGAGGCCACGCAGCTTACATTTGCAGAGGCATTCGATTCTGAGTCCTCTGGGTCACGAAGGATCTCATTATCTGTAACTACCTCCTCCCAGCCACATACAACTCCTTGGGTTTCTGGGGACTGAAAACCAACCCTTAAAGACTGCTGCTGAGTGTTATCCTCTACATCCATGCTGACACAATCCTCCTCCTCTTCTTCCTGTGTGTTTGGCGGGCCCGCAGAAATGCTATCTGGATAAAGGGGTCCTTGAGAGGAAAGGAAGTCCTCCTCTTCCTCCAGCTGTTCTGCCTTAAGTGCCCTGTTCATGATTCCACAAAG
This sequence comes from Lithobates sylvaticus, assembly GCA_028564925.1. Classification (NCBI taxonomy): domain Eukaryota; kingdom Metazoa; phylum Chordata; class Amphibia; order Anura; family Ranidae; genus Lithobates; species Lithobates sylvaticus. Next base: position 357,025,512 of record CM053026.1, on the reverse strand, counting down.
CATGTGCTCCAGCAGAAAGACTAGAGGGATAGTTTCACTGATGCATGCATTGTCGCTGCTCCCCATCTTTGTGGCCTCCTCAAATGGTGACAGGACAGTGCATGCATCCTTGATCAGTAGCCACTGGCGTAGCGAAGAGAAGCCAAGCTCCCCTGACCCTGTCCTGGTGCCCTACTCACACAGGTACTCATTGATGGCCCTCTGCTGTGTGTGCAGCCGCTGCAGCATTGCCAATGTTGAGTTCCACCTGGTGGGCATGTCAGAATCTCTGCCCCAGTGTGTCTCCTGTCCCCTAAGCAGACCAACTGAAGCACCGCAGGGCATCTTTTAGGCTGACTGCTTGCATAGCCCCTTGAATGCTTACGGAGCACTGCTGGTTCAGAGGACAAATCTGTAGAGGAGGCCATAGAGGAAGAGGAAGAAGAGAACGGGGTGGAGGAGAGAGCAGGTTGGCACACTGGGACACTGGCACAGGACTGCGCTGCACACTGTGGCACTGATCATCTCCTGCACCCCCTTCATAGCCTGGCCTGACCTTGCCTCTCCTCCATGGCCTTCATGCGCTCCTGAATTGACAACATTTCACAGATAAAAAAAGAATGATTGTCGTTGTCAATCCCAGATTCACTTAATACTTCTGGTATGTCAGTGTCCATGTTGTGAGACTATATGTGCACAGCTAGTAAGTATTTTGTGGCTGCAAATATGACCTGGATGTTTTTTATGTTCGCCTGCCATTAAAATGAATGGGGCCCGCCGCGAACCTTAGGTTCGCAAACATTTGGGCATGTTCGCGAACCGTTCCGTCAGAAGTTCGTTCATCACTATATGTGAATACAATGCCTGCACTGACTGCATCATTTAGCATAGACTTTATATTCAGAGCATATATATATATATATATATATATATATATATATATATATATATATATATAAGTGGGGACGGAAAGTATTCAGACCCCCTTAAATTTATCACTCTTTGTTATATTGCAGCCATTTGCTAAAGTCATTTGTTCATTTTCATTCCTTATTAACCACTTAATAACCGGCCCATAGCCGAAAAACGGCTACAGGGCGGTTTCTTAACTCTGGGAGGCCGTTAGTTAACGGCCTTCCAGAGAATCGTTCCTGCGCGCCCCCCCCGGGGGCGCGCACACGGGAACATCCGTGCTCGCCGGGTCCACGGGACCCGGCGCAACACGGATTGCGGTAAAGGGCCAATGACAGCGGCCCTTTACCACGTGATCGCTCCGTCCAATGACGGAGCGATCATAAATGTCAACACAGCAAGGTCACTGAAAGTTCATCTCTCTCCTCTCCTCACACCGATCCAGCGTGAGAGGAGAGGAGAGCGATCTTGTGCCATACAGTGAGATTTGTATTTTAGCAGTGCCCAGCAGTGCCCAGTAGTGCCCAACAGTGCCCAATAGTGCCCAACAGTGCCCAATAGTGCCCAAAATCAGTGTCACAACAGTGCCATCTGTCATCCGTGCCACCTGTGCCAACTGTGTCACCTCTGCCACACCAGTGCCACCTTTGTGCCACCTCTGTGCCATACCAGTGCCACACCAGTGCCACCTCTGTGCCACACCAGTGCTACCAGAGCCACCAGTGCCACACCAGTGCCACATCAGTGCCACATCAGTGCCACATCAGTGCCACCAGTGCCCACCAGTGCCATCAGTGCCCACCAGTGCCCACCAGTGCCACCTGTGCCACCTGTGCCCATCAGTGCTCATCTGCGCCACTGCAGTGCCAAACCGGTGCCGTCTGTGCCCACCAGTGCCGTCTGTGCCCACCAGTGCCGCCTGTGCCCACCAGTGCCGCCTGTGCCCACCAGTGCCACCTGTGTGCCCACCAGTGCCACCTGTGTGCCCACCAGTGCCGCCTGTGTGCTAATCAGTGCCACCAGAGCCACTACAGTGCCCACCAGAGCCACTACAGTTCCCACCAGAGCCACCTGTGCCCACCAGTGCCACCTGTGCCCGCCAGTGCCACCTGTGCCCGCCAGTGCCACCTGTGCCCATCAGTGCCACCTGTGCTACTGCAGTGCCACATCAGTGCCGCCTGTGCCTACCAGTGCCGCCTGTGCCTACCAGTGCCGCCTGTGCCCACCAGTGCCACCTGTGCCCACCAGTGCCCACCAGTGTAGCCTCACCAGCCACCAGTATGGCAAAAAAAATTACTAGTGAGGAGGCCTACCAGCTTCTTTGTATGACCGATGAGAGCAGCGGGGAGCTCTCTGAGTCTCAGTCCGAAACGGAGTCAGCCTATGAACCCGTTACAAGTAGCGGGTCCGATACCGAATCAGAAGAGGAATGTGTGCCCGTGAAAAGAAGGCGTTGTGGCGGGGAGCAGCAGCCTACTACCTCAAGAGCACAGCCGTCCACCTCGAGAGCACAGCCGTCCACCTCGAGAGCACAGCCGTCCACCTCGAGAGCACAGCCGTCCACCTCGAGAGCAGAGCCACAACAAAGGTCAGTCACCAGTAGGGTACCATCTCAGCCCCAAAGGGATAGGGGCCATGCCAACCTTCCCTATGCCCTTCAAAACCCCCTGTGGCTTCCCCCCAATTCCGGAGCAGCAAATATCCCCCCTTTCACCGCCCAGCCAGGTGTCCAGGTGAACACCGATGATTTTGAAATGATTGATTTTTTTCACTTAGTTTTCACCGATGAATTCTTATCGTTCATTGTGGCCCAGTGCAACCTCTACGCACAGCAGCACATAGCAAGTAACCCTGGCTCTAGTTACGCCCGTCCCTTTCAGTGGAGAGAACTAACTGTAGAGGAATTCCGAATTTTCTTAGGCCTAACTTTTACAATGGGACTCTCAAAAAAAAAAAACAATTGTACTCCTATTGGTCTACCAAACCCTACCACCACATGCCAGTCTTCTCATCCCTTATGCCAAGAACCAGATATCTAATAATTATGCGGTTCCTCCACTACAATGACAACACCCAGTGCCCTCCCCGAAACGACCCAGCTTATGACAAACTTTTTTAAAATTCGGCCACTCCTAAATTATTTCTCTGAAATATTTCCCCAATTATATACCCCCGAACAGAATATTTGCGTGGATGAGTCCCTTGTGAAATTCTCAGGCAGGCTTGGCATCAAACAGTTTATCCCCAGCAAAAGGGCCCGATATGGGGTAAAACTGTACAAACTGTGTGACAGAGCCACGGGGTACATGTACTCTTTCCGGGTGTACGAAGGGAAGGACTCCCAACTGAATCCCCCTGAATGCCCAGAGTATATCGGAGCCAGCGGAAGAGTGGTCTGTGAGCTTGTCTATCCACTGCTTGGAAAGGGGTACCATCTTTATGTGGATAATTTCTACACTAGCTTGCCCCTCTTCCGCAATCTTCACCGGAGAGACACCCCAGCATGTGGTACAGTCAGAGCGAATAGAAAGGGCTTCCCGCAAAAACTCGTTAATGAAAGGCTACGACGAGGGGAGGCGGCATCTTTGCGGAACCAGGAGCTATTGGCTGTAAAGTGGAGGGACAAACGAAACGTCCACATGCTTACTACCATCCATAATGATACCTACGTGGAAGTCTCCAGAAGAAATGGCCCAACCCAGAAACCAGCGTGCATATATGATTACAACTTGTTTATGGGGGGAGTGGACTTTAACGATCAGATGATTGAACCCTACCTTCCCACAAGAAAATCCCGCCACTGGTATAAAAAAGTGTCCATTTATTTGTTCAGTTTGGCCATGTATAATACGTATATTATTTACCAAAAATCGTCAGAGAACCCCGTACCCTATCTGCACTACCATGAAGAAATTATTTCTGCCCTTTTGTACCCTGAAAGCCCCCCACCAGCACCTATTCGCTCTGATTCCGTGAGCAGACTCCACGAGCGCCACTTTCCTGAGAAAGTCCCCCTCCAAGAAAGAGGCCACAGACGCCAGAAGAAATGCCGGGTGTGCTCCAGAGAAGGAATTCGAAGAGACACCACGTATTATTGTCCCGATTGTCCTTCCCAACCAGGCCTCTGTATAGGTCAATGTTTCCGCCGTTACCATACATTTGTAAATTATTAGGGAAGTATGGCAAACATTATTCTCATTTCCTATAATTTTCCTCCACACCCCTTATGCCACTCTGCCTTCTCCGGAACCGACCCTGGCCTGTTATTTGACCAAGCTTCTGCCTAACGCTAAACATACCTCTGCCTTCTCCGGAACTGACCCTGGCCTGTTATACGACAACGCTCCTGCCTAACGCTAAACTGTACCTACCTCTGCCTTCTCTGGAACTGACCCTGGACTGTTTGACCACGTTTTTTGCCTGCCTCTTGGATTGATCTTTTACCCTACTACGCTAGTGGGAACACAGGGGTCTCACATATGTGAGGGGCTCCAGAATAGTTTTTCTGGATGAAGAAAACTAATTTTTTAGTTTTCTCATTCCCGGATTAGGGTCTGGAGGCTCGGAGGCTTCATAGAGATTTGGGTGGGAGAAGCCTCTACCCCTGTCCCCATTCTTTCCTGGCCGTGTTCCTGCTTACTACCAGGACCAATATTTTGGCACTGCTGGCAACGTCTCTACTTGCACTGACCCTGGGCTGTATATGGACGTACTGACTATGGACAATATTCCTGCCTGCTGCCTGGACAATTCCATTCACTGTCGCTGACCACGTCCCTGCCTGCTGCCTGGATCAAGGCTCTCCTCCTGTGGACAATTGCACTACAAAAACCAAAGGTACTGTAATCTTTTGTTTACCCTTTACTAAGCAGAATGTATTTTAGGGTGTAATTCTTGGTATGTACATGCTGTGTTAGAAATATAAAGGGCCTTCAAAAATGTGATTGTAAGGAAATTGGATGCGTAATTTATGTCCCTAGAACACCTGATAGTGCTTCTTGGATGTTGGGCCTCTATGTGGCCAGGCTGTGTAAAAGTCTCACACATGTGGTATTGCCGTACTCAGGAGGAGTAGCAGAATATATTTTGGGGTGTCATTTTTGCTATGTACATACTATGTGTTGGAAATATCTTGTAAATGCACAACTTTGTGTAAAAAAAAAAATGCGTTTTCATTTTTTTTCCACATTTTCCCAAAACTTCTGGAAATAAATGAACCGTTCAAAAGACTCATTATGCCTCCTAGATTATACGCTGGGGTGTTAGCTTTCCAAAATGGGGTCACTTTGTGGGCGTTTCCATTGTCCTGGTGCTCCAGGGCCTTCAAAAGTGTAATAGGTGGTTGAGAGATTAGATGTGTAATTTATGCTCCTAAATGCCTGAAGTTGCTACTTCAATGTTGGGCCTGTGTATGTGGCTAGGCTGTGTAAAAGTCTCACACATGTGGTATCGCCGTACTCAGGAGGAGTAGCAGAATATATTTTTGGGGTGTCATTTTTGCTATGTACATACTATGTGTTGGAAATATCTTGTAAATGCACAACTTTGTGTAAAAAAAATGCGTTTTCATTTTTTTTCCACATTTTCCCAAAACTTCTGGAAAAAAAAGAATCGTTCAAAAGACTCATTATGCCTCCTAGATTATACGCTGGGGTGTTAGCTTTCCAAAATGGGGTCACTTTGTGGGCGTTTCCATTGTCCTGGTGCTCCAGGGCCTTCAACAGTGTAATAGGTGGTTGAGAAATGAGATGTGTCATTTACGCTCCTAGAACGCCTGATGGTGCTATTTCAATATTGGGCCTCTGTATGTGGCCAGGCTGTGTAAAAGTCTCACACATGTGGTATCGTAATACTCGGGAGGAGTAGCAGAATGTATTTTGGGGCATCATTTGTGGTATACACATGCCATGTCATGTGAGAGAAATAACCTATTATAATGAAAATTTTGTGAAAAAAAAAAAATCGTCATTTTGCAAAGAATTGTGGGAAAAAAATGACAACATCAAAAACCTCACCATGCCTCTTACTAAATACCTTGGAATGTCTACTTTCAAAAAAGGGGTCATTTGGGGGGTATTTGTACTTTCCTGGCTTGTTTGGGTCGCAAGAAATGAGATAAGCCTCAGTACATCAGGTGTGCTAAATTTTTTATGATTCGCACCACAGATTGTAGACTCTATAACTTTCACAAAGACCAAATAATATCCACTAATTTGGGTTATTTTTACCAAAGATATGTAGCAATATAAATTGTGGCCAAAATTTATGAAGAAAAAATTAATAATTTGCTAAATTTTATCACATAAACTAAGAAAAATGCGTTTTCTTTCAAAATTTTCCGCCTTTTTTCATGTATAGCGCAAAAAAAAAATAAAAAACCCAGAGGTGATCAAATACCACCAAAAGAAAGCTCTATTTGTGTGAAAAAAATGACGAAAATTTCATATGGGTACAGTGTTGCATGACTGAGTAACGGTCATTCAAAATGTGAGAGCACCAAAAGCTGAAAATTGGTCTGGTTATTAAGGGTGTTTAAGTGCCCAGTGGTCAAGTGGTTAATGTACACACAGCACCCCATATTGATAGAAAAACACAGAATTGTTGACATCTTTGCTGATTGCACTGCTGCTGACAGTATCTGCAGTGCTGTGCTGTCTCATACATTCTAACTTTATCTGCTGTGATTCTGGGGATTAGTCTGGTGTGTGCGTGCTGTTAGTACAGCATTGCAGTAGCACCTTCTGGGCTATTGTGATCTAAGGCAGGCAGGCATTTATAGGAGCTAGCGTGTGTGTCTGCTGTGTTAGTACAGCACACATAAAACCACCTCAGCCTCTCTATCTGCCATAAGGCCCTGTTGTTGTCATCTAAGGCAGCCTCTATCTGCCGTAAGGCCCAGTTGCTGTCGTCTAGGGCAGCCAGGCATTTATAGGAGCTAGCGTGTGTCTGCTGTTAGTACAGCACATATAAAACCACCTCAACCTCTCTATCTGTCATAAGGCCCTGTTGTTGTCATCTAAGGCAGGCAGGCATTTATAGGAGCTAGCGTGTGTGTCTGCTGTGTTAGTACAGCACACATAAAACCACCTCAGCCTCTCTATCTGTCATAAGGCCCAGTTGTTGTCATCTAAGGCAGCCCCTATCTGCCGTAAGGCCCAGTTGTTGTCATCTAAGGCAGCCAGGCATCTACAGGAGCTAGCGTGTGTGTCTGCTGTGTTAGTACAGCACACATAAAACCACCTCAGCCTCTCTATCTGCCATAAGGCCCTGTTGTTGTCATCTAAGGCAGCCTCTATCTGCCGTAAGGCCCAGTTGTTGTCATCCAAGGCAGCCTCTATCTGCCGTAAGGCCCAGTTGTTGTCATCTAAGGCAGCCTCTATCTGCCGTAAGGCACAGTTGTTGTCATCTAAGGCAGCCTCTATCTGCCATAAGGCCCAGTTGCTGTCATCTAAGGCAGCCATCTGCAGGAGTTAGTGTGTGTGCTGTGTGACTCCAGCACAATATACACTACCCACTACAATGCCTGGAAGACCGCCAAGGAGAGGCAGACAGTCCCGAGGCAAGAACACAGGGCAAGCAGGCTCTGTGTCTAGAGACAACAGTGCTGGTCGTGGACGTGGTCGTGCATCGTCATCAGCATGTGGCCATGGGACACGCTTGTCCTTGTTTTCGGCAGCAGGGTACTGGCAAAGCAGCTGCCAACGCGTACTCAATGGCATCATCAGGCACCCCTTCCCTTCTCCTTCCGGCATCTTCTTCTATCCTCTTCTTCCTCCGATCCACTTCTTCTTGCGCTGGTCTTCTCGTCCGGCATCTTCTTCCATGGCGTCGGCGTCTGTTCTTCTGTCGGGCCGCTCCTCGCAATGGGAGGCTCCTGCTGTGTGAGGCTTCGCTCCGTCTGACAGGTCTTTTATAACGGAGGGCACCTGGTGACCCCGCCCCCTCTGACGTCATGGGGGAAAGCCATAGGGAAGTCTCCATGACTTCCACGTGCGTCAGAGGGGGGCGGGGTCACCAGGTGCCCTCCGTTATAAAAGTTCTGTCAGACGCAGCGAAGCCTCACACAGCAGGAGCCTCCTATTGCGAGGAGCGGCCCGAGAAGAGACGCCGACGCCATGGAAGAAGATGCCGGACAAAAAGGACGAGAAGACCGGAGCAAGAAGAAGTGGATCGGAGGAAGAAGAGGATGAAAGAAGATGCCGGAAGGAGAAGATGAAGAAACCGAAGGATGAAGAAAGGAAGACCAGAAGAAAGAAGAAAGAAGATTTTAATAAAAGGAATTGTCAAAGACCGTCTCCTGTCATTTTTACAATTTTTGACACTTTTTTGGTGAAATGGTAGGGGTACTTTTGTACCCCTTACCATTTCACACGGGGGGGGGCGGGATCTGGGGGTCCCCTTGTTAAAGGGGGCTTCCAGATTCCGATAAGCCCCCTGTCCGCAGACCCCCACAACCAATGGCCAGGGTTGTGGGGACGAGGCCCTTGTCCTCATCAACATGGGGACAAGGTGCTTTGGGGGTCCCAGACCCCCAAAGCACCCACCCAATGTTGAGGGCATGTGGCCTGGTACGGTTCAGGAGGGGGGGGCGCTCTCGTCCCCCCTCTTTTCCTGCGGCCTGCCAGGTTGCGTGCTCGGATAAAGGGTCTGGTATGGATTTTGAGGGGGACCCCACGCCATTTTATTTTTTTGGCCGGGGTTCCCATTAAAATCCATCCCAGACCTGAAGGGTCTGGTATGGATATTTAGGGGGGACCCAACGCCATTTTTTTTGGCTGGGGTTCCCCTTAATATGCATAGCAGACCTGAAGGATCTGGTTATTGAATTTGGGGGGACCCCCACACTTTTTTATTTTATCAATGAATGACTGTTCTCTGTGTTACGGAGCCGACAATTCATTAGCCGGCAATAGCCACGAGTGATTTTAAATAGCTTTTTTTCCTGCAAAAATGACACTTTGTCAATCGAATCATTCGAATTCATTCGAATCGTTCGTTATATCCGCTATAATAATTTCTTTCGAATTAGTTGAAATTCGATATTGGTAGTTTCATTCGAATAATTTGGAGCTGAAATTCGTAAACTGAATTTTTCCTGAAAAAATGACACTTTGTCATTCGAATCATTCGTTATATCCGCTATAATAATATCTTTCATATTAGTTGAAATTCGATACTTGGTAGTCGGATTCGAATAATTTGGCGCCAAAATTCGTAAACGGAATTTCGTATTCCGTACGGAATTCGTATTAGAAAAAATTCGTACTACGGATTCGTAAATTCGTACGAATTTCGAAAAATTTGTACGAATTACGAATTTGTACAAAACTAATCGCACATGTCTATGATCTGGGTAATGTCGTCAGACTGCTGAGTGGCAGTTGTTGCTACCTCCTCTTCCTGATCCAATGCCAAGAATGGCTGCGCATCGGAAATGTCTTGTGATGATGGATCGGAAAATAATTCCTGTGACTCAAGCGGAGGGTATGTGGTGGTGGTGGTGGTGTTGGTGGTAGTGTCTTTGGGGGGGCACACAGCAGAGAGTGAAAAAGGTGCAGATAGAGAGGATGAGGAGGGTGCAGTAGAGTAAGGCTGAGTGAGCCACTCAACCAAGTCTGGTGCGTCCTTTGACGTAATCGAACGTACCTTCTGCAACTTCCCACTTTGGCTCACGCCTGGTGCTCCTGGTGCTCCTGCCCTACCCCTACCACCCCTGCGGAAAGGGCCTGCCTCTTCCTCTGCCTGTCATTTTTTAAATGACCCTGTGACAAAAGTCTCTGGAGAAGTGCAGTATAAGTGGAAGAAGGTATATAACACCCCGCTTCAATCTGTCGTTTTGGGGGGGCACTGGTCTATCACACCAGTTATAAAACTTTTTTCTAATTGCGTTTGTCACTCTTTGTAGCATCGCTGCAGAACCAGCAGTCACAATGCTGCACAGTCGAAATGCACTATACTGTGCTTTGTATATTTAAAAGTATATAAGTGTATTACACCCCTATATACTGTACACCTATACCAGTCCTTAAAAGGACTTTTGTGGACCTAATAGTAGCTAGCTAATGAATTACAGACTGTCCCTGCTCCAAACAGCAAACTGTCCCTACACTGAGAAAAGACAGCTGCAGATTCGGTCAGCACTGCAGTGAACTATAATATGCTTTCTATATTTGAAAGTATATAAGTGTATTACAACCCTATATACTGTACACCTATTTGTGGACCTAATAGTAATAGCTAGTGATTACAGACTCACTGTCCCTGCTCCACACAGCGTCCTATCCCTACACTGACAAAAGACAGAATGTAAAATGGCAGCCAGATCAGGTCTATTTATAAGGTAGGGGGTATGTACATGTGCTGAAATGTCTCAATTGGCTGTCCTGTACCCCATGATGGATGTGTCATGGGTCAAAGTTCTTCACAATGTAAAAGAATATGGCCGCCTCAAACAGCGCCATAAGTCCGCCGGTTTGGCGAATCGCGAACGAGCAAAGTTCGCCGCAAACCGTCCGCCAGGCGAACCGCAAGGCCATCTCTACATATGTTATGCTCAGAACTGTCATATACAACACCTCCTGTATTAACGAATCAAAAGGATAGATGTTCAATTATATTCATGCGCTGGTCAACGCAATTCGCTGTACATAGGATCCAGTCACACAGTATCATATGCTGCTAAATATACAAAGATACATATAAATTCATTGCATATATCACAATCTTCAGTATTACATTTTGCATACAAATATCTATTAAATTAAGCACAAACAAAATGGCGGCAGGCTTATTGAGTCACAGAGACATCTGGGGGGTGGACACAGGGATCAGGACTCCCCAATCGGTCCCAGCCCTATGGTAGTGGAGTTAATTCTGATTATAGCAATCCCTTCAAGATAATAATAATGATAAATATCATTATGATATGGTTATTCCCCATATAGAGTCGATATACATATTATTTACTATAGTTTCAAAATACCTACAAAAGCAATATTATTTCCAAAACAAGTGTGCCCCAGACCGAAGGGGAACCAGACAAAACAGATTCCAATGTATAGGGATAGATGTATATTTAATCTGTAATGGTATAAATATTCAGGTATGTCTGAGCACACCAAAGTATACGCGATTCTGCAAAATAATATCCCTTTAAAAAATATTGAGAATATAAAAATACCAGATAAACGTTGTGTAGTGTAAGAGCCTGTCCCCTTTTAAGAGCTTTTAATCCAGACAGGAAATAAGTCGTATTGTATCGTTCCAAGGAGCTTGTCCCACCCAGGTATTGCGTGATCCTGAGGGGTTTATTCTCCTAAAGGGAGCTTGTGGTTCCACAAGACTTGTGCCCCTAGGAACAGGCCTAAAGACTAGAACCAAACTCCATCATATATAAACAATCTTATTTCTTGGAGTATTATCTTGCGACAATCCTCACCCGCCTTCTCCACTACACTACCCCTTTTCCTTCAAGGACCATTTACTGATGTTAAAGGCTAAGTTCTCCTTTTGAAAAAAAATTTTTTACCGTATATATTTGAGTATAAGCCGACATTTTCTTTCTGCTGAAAATGCCCCCCTCGGCTTATACTCGAGTCAAGCACTTTTCTGCAGTAAATTACATTTTCCGACCCGACTTTGGGCCCCCGTATCTCGGGGGCCACTTGGTGCTAGGAACCCCAAATTTGGTGTGCAAACCAAGTGGAACTAGCACTACAACATATTCAATGGAGTTCCTAGCACCTAGCAGAAAAGTGCTTGACATTTTCTGAACCGACTTTGGGGCCCGTACCTCAGAGCAATTTGGTAATAGGAACCCCATATTTGGATATGTTGTAGTGATAGTTTCACTGGGTTTGCACACCACATTTGGGGTTCCTAGCACCAAGTGGCCCAGAGATATGGGGCCCCAAATTCAGTCAACTGTGTCCATTTGCAGGTCCAGAGACCCCAAATTTTGTCTGCAGCTAGGGGGCATCTAGGAACCCTTAACTAACAAGTTTTAAGTTCAGGGGACCTATGGCTGCAAATGGGCACAGTGAGGCATGCAAATGGACACAGTGAGGCTGCAAATGGGCACTGTTGACCCTCATTTCCACTTACAGTAGCTGCGCATTTCTCACCCTATACTCGAGTCAATACGTTTTCCCAGTTTTTTGTGGTAAAATTAGGTGCCTCGGCTTATATTCGGGTCGGCTTATACTCGAGTATATACAGTATTTTTTTTTTTACAGGTTTTTCTAGATGACAGGTGCAACGTCTGGCTCTTGCAGACTCTCAGGATAGCAGTCTGAATATCCCTCTGATATGGGCAGGCAGTTACTTGAGAGCAGGAAGATCAATAAACTACTAGAACGCTCACCAGCACCCTTATAGTTCACAGAGCACTCCAAGTCGTCAGTCACAGTGGCTGACGGTACTAGACATGTGCGATTCGTTTCGTACGAATTCGTAATTCGTACAAATTTTTCGAAATTCGTACGAATTTACGAATCTGTAGTACGAATTTTTTTTTTTACGAATTCTGTACGGAATACGAAATTCCGTTTACGAATTTCGTCGCCGAATGATTCGAATGAATTCGAATGAATTCGAATGACAAAGTGTCATTTTTGCAGGAAAAATTCCGTTTACGAATTTCAGCTCCAAATTATTCGAATCCAACTACCAATATCAAATTTCAACTAATTCAAACAAAATTATTATAGCAGATATAACGAATGAATTCGAATGCATTCGAATGAATTCGAATGCATTCGAATGACAAAGTGTCATTTTTGCAGAAAAAAAAGCTATTTAAAAAACAGTCATTCATTGATATAAAAAAAAAAAAAAAGCGTAGGGGTCCCCCCAAATTCAATAACCAGGCCCTTCAGGTCTGGTATGGATATTAAGGGGGACCCCAGCCAAAAAAAAAAAATGGCGTGGGGTCCCCCCCAAATATCCATACCAGACCCTTCAGGTCTGGGATGGATTTTAAGGGGAACCCCGGCCAAAAAAAAAAAAAAAATGGCGTGGGGTCCCCCTCAAAATCCATACCAGACCCTTTATCCGAGCACGCAACCTGGCAGGTCGCAGGAAAGGAGGGGGGGCGAGAGCGGCCCCCCCTCCCGCCTGAACCGTACTAGGCCACATGCCCTCAACATTGGGAGGGTGCTTTGGGGTCCCCCCCAAAGCACCTTGTCCCCATGTTGATGAGGACAAGGGCCTCATCCCCACAACCCTGGCCGGTGGTTGTGGGGGTCTGCGGGCGGGGGGCTTATCGGAATCTGGAAGCCCCCTTTAACAAGGGGACCCCCAGATCCCGGCCCCCCCCCTGTGTGAAATGGTAAGGGGGTACCCCTACCATTTCACCAAAAAAGTGGCAAAAATGGTGAAAATGACAGGAGACGGTCTTTGACAATTCCTTTATTAAAATCTTCTTTCTTCTGGTCTTCCTTTCTTCATCTTCTCCTTCCGTCATCTTCTTCCATCTCCTTCTTCCTTCGATTCGCTTCTTCTTCCTCCGGTCTTCTCGTCCTTCTCGTCCGGCATCGTCGTCTCTTCTCGCAGGCCGCTCCTCGCAATGGGAGGCTCCCGCTCTGTGAGGCTTCGCTCCGCTGACAGGTCTTTTATAACGAAGGCACCTGGTGACCCCGCCCCTCTGACGCACGGGGACGTCATGTGGAATTCCCTATGGCTTTCCCCATGACGTCAGAGGGGGGCGGGGTCACCAGGTGCCTTCGTTATAAAAGACCTGTCACCCGGAGCGGAGCCTCACAGAGCGGGAGCCTCCCATTGCGAGGAGCGGCCTGCGAGAAGAGACGACGATGCCGGATGAGAAGGACGACGCCGGACGAGAAGGACGACGCCGGACGAGAAGGACGAGAAGACCGGAGGAAGAAGAAGCGAATCGAAGGAAGAAGAAGATGGAAGAAGATGCCGGAAGGAGAAGATGAAGAAAGGAAGACCAGAAGAAAGAAGATTTTAATAAAGGAATTGTCAAAGACCGTCTCCTGTCATTTTTACAATTTTTGCCACTTTTTTGGTGAAATGGTAGGGGTACTTTTGTACCCCCTTATCATTTCACACAGGGGGGGGCCGGGATCTGGGGGTCCCCTTGTTAAAGGGGGCTTCCAGATTCCGATAAGCCCCCCGCCCGCAGACCCCCACAACCACCGGGCACGGTTGTGGGGAAGAGGCCCTTGTCCTCATCAACATGGGGACAAGGTGCTTTAGGGGTCTCAGACCCCCAAAGCATCCTCCCAATGTTGAGGGCATGTGGCCTGGTACGGTTCAGGCGGGAGGGGGGGGCGCTCTCGTCCCCCCTCCTTTCCTGCGGCCTGCCAGGTTGCGTGCTCGGATAAGGGTCTGGTATGGATTTTATGGGGGACCCCACGCCATTTTTTTTGGCTGGGGTTCCCCTTAAAATCCATCCCAGACCTCAAGGGTCTGGTATGGATTTTGAGGGGGACCCTACGCCATTTTTTTTTATTTTTTTGGCTGGGGTCCCCCTTAATATCCATCCCAGACCTGAAGGGCCTGGTTATTGAATTTGGGGGGACCCCTATGCTTTTTTTTATCAATGACTTCAATGAATGACAGTTCTCTGTATTACGGATCCAACAATTCATTTGCCGGCAATAGCCGCCAGTGATTTTAAATAGTTTTTTTTTTCCTGCAAAAATGACACTGTGCAGGAACATTTCTCTATATTAGATATACTGAATCTCGAAGCATTCGAAGCATTCGAAGCATTCGTTATATCCGCTATTATAATTTCTTTCATATTAGTTGAAATTAGATATTTGTTAGTAGTTGTATTCGAATTGTTCTCTGTATTACGGGAATCGGCAATTAGCCGCGAGTGATTTTAAATGTCTTTTTTTCCTGCAAAAAATGACACATTGTACAGAGAGAGTTCTAAGCACGGGAAACGTGCCCCCCTTCACAGGCATACTATAGAGTATATAGTATATAGAAGGGGGGTCATGTTTCCTGTGCTTACAACTCTCTCTGTACAATGTGTCATTTTTGCAGGAAAAAAGACATTTAAAATCACTCGCGGCTAATTGCCGATTCCCGTAATACAGAGAACAATTCGAATGTTGTATTGTAACTAACAAAATATCTAATTTCAACTAATATGAAAGAAATTATAATAGCGGATATAACGAATGCTTTGAATGCTTCGAGATTCAGTATATCTAATATAGAGAACTGTTCCTGCACAATGTGTCATTTTTGCAGGAAAAAATAACTATTTAAAATCACTTGCGGCTATTGCCGGCAAATGAATTGTTGGATCCGTAATACAGAGAACAGTCATTCATTGAAGTCATTGATAAAAAAATGCGTAGGGGTCCCCCCAAATTCAATAACCAGGCCCTTCAGGTCTGGGATGGATATTAAGGGGGACCCCAGCCAAAAAAATAAAAAAAAATGGCGTAGGGTCCCCCTCAAAATCCATACCAGACCCTTGAGGTCTGGGATGGATTTTAAGGGGAACCCCAGCCAAAAAAAATGGCGTGGGGTCCCCCATAAAATCCATACCAGACCCTTATCCGAGCACGCAACCTGGCAGGCCGCAGGAAAGGAGGGGGGGACGAGAGCGGCCCCCCCTCCCGCCTGAACCGTACCAGGCCACATGCCCTCAACATTGGGAGGATGCTTTGGGGTCTGAGACCCCCAAAGCACCTTGTCCCCATGTTGATGAGGACAAGGGCCTCATCCCCACAACCGTGCCCGGTGGTTGTGGGGGTCTGCGGGCGGGGGGCTTATCGGAATCTGGAAGCCCCCTTTAACAAGGGGACCCCCAGATTCCGCCCCCCCCTGTGTGAAATGGTAAGGGGGTACAAAAGTACCCCTACCATTTCACCAAAAAAGTGGCAAAAATGGTAAAAATGACAGGAGACGGTCTTTGACAATTCCTTTATTAAAATCTTCTTTCTTCTGGTCTTCCTTTCTTCATCTTCTCCTTCCGTCATCTTCTTCCATCTCCTTCTTCCTTCGATTCGCTTCTTCTTCCTCCGGTCTTCTCGTCCTTCTCGTCCGGCGTCGTCCTTCTCGTCCGGAATCGTCGTCTCTTCTCGCAGGCCGCTCCTCGCAATGGGAGGCTCCCGCTCTGTGAGGCTCCGCTCCGGGTGACAGGTCTTTTATAACGAAGGCACCTGGTGACCCCGCCCCCCCTCTGACGTCATGGGGAAAGCCATAGGGAATTCCACATGACGTCCCCGTGCGTCAGAGGGGGCGGGGTCACCAGGTGCCTTCGTTATAAAAGACCTGTCAGCGGAGCGAAGCCTCACAGAACGGGAGCCTCCCATTGCGAGGAGCGGCCTGCGAGAAGAGATGACGATGCCGGACGAGAAGGACGACGCCGGACGAGAAGGACGAGAAGACCGGAGGAAGAAGAAGCGAATCGAAGGAAGAAGAAGATGGAAGAAGATGACGGAAGGAGAAGATGAAGAAAGGAAGACCAGAAGAAAGAAGATTTTAATAAAGGAATTGTCAAAGACCGTCTCCTGTCATTTTTACAATTTTTGCCACTTTTTTGGTGAAATAGTAGGGGTACTTTTGTACCCCCTTACCATTTCACACAGGGGGGGGGCAGGATCTGGGGGTCCCCTTGTTAAAGGGGGCTTCCAGATTCCGATAAGCCCCCCCGCCCGCAGACCCCCACAACCACCGGCCAGGGTTGTGGGGATGAGGCCCTTGTCCTCATCAACATGGGGACAAGGTGCTTTGGGGGGGACCCCAAAGCACCCTCCCAATGTTGAGGGCATGTGGCCTGATACGGTTCAGGCGGGAGGGGGGGCCGCTCTCGTCCCCCCCTCCTTTCCTGCGGCCTGCCAGGTTGCGTGCTTGGATAAAGGGTCTGGTATGGATTTTGAGGGGGACCCCACGCCATTTTTTTTTTTTTTTGGCCGGGGTTCCCCTTAAAATCCATCCCAGACCTGAAGGGTCTGGTATGGATATTTGGGGGGGACCCCACGCCATTTTTTTAATTTTTTTTTTGGCTGGGGTCCCCCTTAACCGCTTCCCGACCGCCTCCTGTAGATATACGTCAACAGAATGGCACGGGCAGGCAAAAGCACATACCTGTACGTCCCCTTTAATTTGCCTGCCCGGGGGGCACGCGCGCGCCGCCAGCGGCGTGCGCGCGACCCGG
Source organism: Lithobates sylvaticus (assembly GCA_028564925.1). Classification (NCBI taxonomy): domain Eukaryota; kingdom Metazoa; phylum Chordata; class Amphibia; order Anura; family Ranidae; genus Lithobates; species Lithobates sylvaticus. Next base: position 357,008,474 of record CM053026.1, on the reverse strand, counting down.
TCGGGAGCTCCGTGACCACGGCCGCGGGACCAGCGGACCCGATCGCCGCTGGTATCCCGCGATCGGGTTACGGAGCTGAAGAACGGGGAGAGGTCTATGTAAACAAACCTCTCCCCGCGCTTCCTACACTGACTGTCAGTGATTGGCGGTTCCCTGTCATCGGGAACGCCGATCAATGACGTCAGACGTACAGCCACTCCCCCCTACTGTAAAAAAAAACACAACACGTCACACTGAGTCCTCCCCGCCCCCTAGTGGTTAACCCCCTAACTACAACTGTCATTTACATAGGAATCAGTGCTATTTAAATAGCAGTGATTGCTGTATAAATGACAAATGTCCCAAAAATGTGTCAAAAATGTCCGATGTGTCCGCCAAAATGTCGCAGTCACAATAAAAATCGCTGATCGCCGCCATTACTAATAAAAAAAAAATATTAATAAAAATGCTATAAAACTATCCCCTATTTTGTAAACGCTATAACTTTTGCGCAAACTAATCAATAATCGCTAATTGCGATTTTTTTTACCAAAAATATGTAGAAGAATACGTATCGGCCTAAACTGAGGAAAAAAAAAATGTTTTTTTATATATTTTTTGGGGATATTTATTATAGCAAAAGTAAAAAATATTGCATTTTTTTCAAAATTGTCGCTCTATTTTTGTTTATAGCGCAAAAAATAAAAACTGCAGGGGCGATCAAATACCACCAAAAGAAAGCTCTATTTGTGGGAAAAAAAGGACGCCAATTTTGTTTTGGAGCCACGTCGCATGACCGCGCAATTGTTAGTTAAAGCGACGCAGTGCCGAATTGCAAAAAGGGGCCTGGTCCTTTGGCTGCCAATTGGTCCGGGGCTGAAGTGGTTAATATCCATACCAGACCTGAAGGGCCTGGTTATTGAATTTGGGGGGACCCCTACGCTTTTTTTTTTTTCTGCAAAAATAACACTTTGTCATTCGAATTCATTCGAATTCATTTGTTATATCTGCTATAATAATTTCGTTCAAATTAGTTGAAATTCGATATTGGTAGTTGGATTTACTAACGATTCGTAACTATTCATAACGATTCGTAACGATTCGTAACTTGAAATTGAAATTCGATATTTGTAGTTGGATTCGAATTGTTCTCTGTGTTATGAGAACCAACAATTCATTAGCCGCGTTAACGATTCGTAACGATTCGTAACGATTCGTAACTTTACTAACGATTCGTAAAAAAAATTACGATTCGTCCGAATTTCGTATTTCGTACGAATTCGAACAGAATTTCGTACACGAATTACGAATTACGAATTTTTTTATATACGAAACGGGACGAAACGAAACGAAACAAATTTTTTGACAGTTCCCATGTCTAGACGGTACTTGTAGTCTATTCATTCACAGGAAACAGTGAATGATTGACACACCCATGTGGGTGGAGCTCCACACAGTCACATTGTGACAGCAGGTGCAGGGAGAGGATCCTCTGCCTACTGTCACAATAAAGAGGGGTGAGGATCAGGGGGGAGAGGATGCAGATGCTGGAACATGTCCCATGCTCCACCCTAAAACCGAGTGGAACATGTAACATGTTCCAAGGGTGAACTTTTTTTTTTTTCTGGACTCTGGTCCAGTTCTGATATCAGCAACAGAGGATATGGCAATAGAGAATTTCTCAGACATGCAATTCGAAAATTGTTTAGGAAAAATTGCTTGAAATGACTATTCCTTGAAAATATCATTGTTTTACACAAGCCAGGGCTGACACCCTGGGTGACACCACATCTTCAAAGCATCACCCACTTATCTTTAAAGGGGTTGTAACTTGTAAACCCTCATGTTTTTTCACCCTAATGCATCCTATGCATTAAGGTGAAAAAACTTCTGGCAGTGACCGGCCCCCCAGCCCCCCATTTTACTTACCTGAGCCCCTTCATTCCGTCGGCGGAGACGTGCTATCCCTCTCTGCATGGGGTCCCGGCTCTTGATTGGATAGATTGATAGCAGCGCAGGCATTGGCTCCCCCTGCTGTCAATCAAATCCAATGACGCGGGCGCTGGGGGGCGGGGCCAAGTTCAACATTTGTGTCTATGGACACAAATTCTGGACTTGGGAGTGTGCCCGCACGGTAATCAGGGCCACTCAGTGCCAAACGAGCTGCACAGTGGAGGTAAGTATGACATGTTTGCTATTTTAAAAAAAATAAAACACAAAGGTTTACAATCACTTTAAGCCCTGTCCATAGCCATTAGATTATACAATCCCTGCAGTTATTTGTGGGAAAGTATATAAACAGTTGTAGTAGCTACATTTCATGAATGTACCAAAATATATTTATTAACACATTTAAAGGCTTTTTTCTTAATTTTTAATTCACTTAAAAGACATGTATACCTCAATATAGTAACTTTAGTCTTTTTTTTATCATACTAATCATATGTGGCACATGGTGTTTGGTATACAATTACATAATGCTGATTCATCATTAGATAAGAATGATGGCTGGATAGATATGTCAAGAGAAGTTATTTTATGACTGTTCTACGTATACTAGTGAGCTTCTTTAAGAGCATTTCAGCTGAGATAATGAGTTGAAATGTCCTGGAAGTAATAGCTCTAAGTGTGGAAGAGCAAGAGTATAACTACGGCTGACATATAGGAACTCTCTGTAGACTGAACCTGTCAATTCCTAACTCCAAAAAATAGGTCTTTCAAAGCAAGTTGATGGGCTGCTGCCGTAGAGTGTAAGTCTTTGTGTAGATTAGGACTAAATCTGCTCCCTTTCTTCTGTCAGATGTCCCGAAGGCAGCTCTTTTGTTCTGTCTTTACACCACTCATATTCATCCAGCAACATTGATTAATGAGCATTCATATTGATGCTGCTGAATTCAGAAGATTCAAATAAATGTATTTTAGCAGTTAAAATAGCAGATCAATTTGTATTTTTATAAAGTATACATTTAATTAACTAGAATGAATTGAAGGATACTGAGTCATCTGAATGATAACAATGGTTAAATCAGCTTTACCAGATGAGGATGGGGATGAATCCAGCCATGTAATCCAATTGTCATTTTAGACTTTGATGTAAAATGCTATATAAAATACTGAGAAAAACCTATTACAAAGGAGAATATATAGCACGTAATGATTTGCAAATTGTTCTGTGGTTAAATTTTAGTTACAAAGAAGTGACGTGAATGACTTATGAAGGTCTTCTCCCTCTGTTATTGGGTGCAGTAAGACACTATATAGCGTCTTGCAAAAGTGTTCAGACGTTTGTCTATTGTTAATGAATACTACACAAAAAATAGAGCTTCAGGTGTTTCTCCATTTAATAAAAACTCAAATATACCAAACAGACTAAATATCAAACAATAAATGTATTTAGCCGACTATGCCCTAGAGAAATGTTTCACTCAATCCCCCCATTTATTTAAAAAGGAAAACATTTTGGCTTATATACTGTATAGTTTTTCAAAATGATGAAACAGAGTCCTAAGAACATATTCAATAAATGTAATATCACCGGAAAAATATTTTTATTGTTTAAGTCCATCCTCAAGGTTATATGCAGTTGAAATATCAATGTGCATTGGCGTATCAATCAATCCAATTATGTATATCCAAATGAGGCTCCAAAACATCTCCAAGCAAGACTCTACAAGGTTGAATCCTTCTCTGGTAATATAGGGCTACTTTAAGTAGCAGAAATAGAAATAGAAAATTTGCTGTGGCACAGTTGCAAACAGGGGAAAAGTACCAATACAAAGAGGTTTACCAGCAGGACATAATATGGGGCACACCAACTCCACATCATACATGTTACCTCGCTGGCCAACTATAGGACGTACAATCCCAATTAGGCTTATGGCCCGTACACACGATCCGTATATCGTACGAAAACAATCGTCCGAGGAAGGATCGTACGATTTTCGGATCGTGTATACACTACTTTTGACAGCCGATCACGACCGCTCATCCGATCTTATTCGATCGGGCATGCGTGATAATTTTTCTCGTACGATTTCCGATCATACGATTTTCGGTTAGTCAGTATAGTTGTCGTCCGAAAATTCAATACAAATACATTACAACACATGACATCACTTCCGATTATTTTTTTCTGTCGTACGAGAATTTTCGTGACTTTATTTAGCTATTCGATTTCTACTTGCAACTATTAAGCAAAATCGGCCGTACGATCGGTCGTACGATATATACGGATCGTGTGTACGGGGCATAAGAATCAAGCAGTAATAAAATGTAGCCATCAAAATAAGGAAGCAATTACTTGAAGCTGGGTCCTTAAATGTAGTAAAGGTAGGATAACATATAATAACCCAAGATGATAGCACAAAATAACTTGCTGCAAGTATCAGTTATTCACTAAAATAATGGCAAAATAGAGCCATCCAATCTAGCCATTAAATATTCCCAAATAATGGTAAGCATAAACAAAACCACAAAGTCATGGAGGACCAAACAAAATCACGTCAGACCCTGGGGGATACTAAATGGCAGCATAAATCATGGACCATGAAACAGTTCAGGTCAATTATTACTTCATTAAACCCAAGTGTCTATTCCAGGATAGTAGATAATGTTCCATTAGATAGAAATCCATCCAAAAAATCACAAAAATGGTCAATAGGGATGAGCTTCGAGTTCGAGTCGAACTCATGTTCGACTTGAACATTGCCTGTTCGCTTGTTCACCGAACAGCAAACAATTTGGGGTGTTCGCGGCAAATTCGAAAAGCCTGTAAAAGTCTATGGGAGAAATCTAAAGTGCTAATTTTAAAGGCTTATATGCAAGTTATTGTCATAAAAAGTGTTTGGGGACCTGGGTCCTGTCCCATTTTGTGTGTTTTCTTTCACTTCCACATCACAAATGGATCACTCTCATGCTGTTTTTCAAAATCCTGAAGTCTTTTACATAATGCTTTTGAGTTATGACTTTTTGTGCTACCATCTACTACAGGGCAAGTTTATGAAGAGCTTATGATATACTTGGCTTTACTACATCTTCCAGTCCTGTAGCTGCTTCATAGTGATTACTGAACTATAAGATATTCTGATCTAATTAGTGCAGGTCATTTTGAGGAAAGGTCTTTACTAGACAGTGACTTAATGTAACTCTAACTTCCTGGTGACATCCAAACGATTGCATATTATTTGCAGCTTTTACTTAACCACTTGCCCACTGGGCACTTAAACCCCCTTCCTAACCAGACCAATTTTCAGCTTTCGGTGCTCTCACACTTTGAATCACAATTACTCAGTCATGCAACACTGTACCCATATGAAATTTTTTTCATTCTTTTCACCCAAATAAAGCTTTCTTTTGATGGTATTTAATCACCGCTGGGCTTTATATTTTTTGCACTATAAATCAAAAAAGACTGAAAATTTGGTAAAAAATAAAATTCTTTGTTTCTGTTAAAATTTATTGCCGAGTATTGGCGAGTATTGACGAGTATTGGCAGAGTATTGCAGTGTTGCAGAGTACTGCAGAGTATTGTCACAGAGCAGCGCTGTGGGCACTACACATACAGCCCACAGCGCTGCTGCAATCTCTCCCCCTCTCCCTCTCTCCCCTCACACTGTACCGATCGGTACAGAGAGGGGAGGGAGGAACCGGCGTCATGACATGGCGCCGGTTTGTTTACAAGTAATCGCTCCGTCATTTGACGGAGCGATCATGTGGTAAATGGCCAATATCAGCGTCCATTTACCGTGATCTGTGATGTGCTGGGTCTTTCGGACCCGGCGGTTATGGATGTTTGCGGGAGCCCAGGGGGTGCGCGAGAGCAAGATTTTGAGAGGACGTCCATGGACGCCCTCCCAGAAAAAAAACGACCGCACTGTAGCCGTCTTTCGGCTATGGCACGGTCAGTAAGTGGTTAAAGTGGAACTTTACCCATAACAACATGATAATGACAAATGCTCTCTAGGAACATACATTCCACATCAGTAATTATGCTACCAAAATTCGTGAGTGCTGTAAATTGCCTCCAGCATTCTTCCTGTTTCATCTTGTCGGAGGCTGCCACTATGCTGAAGCTCAGAATTTGAGCAGTAAATCATAAATTGGAACTAAACCCATTGATTTAATGGTTTCAAAAATACTTACATTCCTGGAATGCCAGGATTGCTAACTGTCACATTTGCTTGTCTCCTCAACCAAACTGTCTAACCATTAAATGGCTGGTGTCATAATTGATCACATGTGCAGCACCATGGAAGTTTCAGATCAAACAGAAGCAGCTTCCTTGGCTGTAAAGGATAGGAGGGTTTAATTCTGCTTTAAGGATGTCCCAAAAGAACTGACTTATATCTGAAATATATCAGATAATGCAGAAAAAATTTAAGGAAGCGGTAGAGGTGCCGGCTAGGAAGCAGTGGGAGCGAGACCTAGGAGCACTGACTGATGCTCAGTGGTCGGAGGTCTTGTCTGCGATCCCAAAGGTATCACTGTCAGATACTCAAAAAAGAACACCATTTTTTATTACACATAGATCATACTATACGCCTGAAAAACGATTTAAGTGGAAACTGCTAGGTGAATGCTAGAAGTAAGATTATGTATCTGGCATAAAATGTATTTATAAATGTATAACTTGTATTGTTATGAAAAGAATAAAAAAAAAGTACTGAATTGAAAGAAAAGGCTGTCAGCAGATCAACCTCTACAAACTTATAATCAGTGCCTTAAAATACGTAAAAATAGAGAGCATCTGAGCATATGCAGAGCATGGTAACAGTGTATTACTGGATTTTAAACAGAATAGACACTTATTTTACTTATTTAAGTCATCCAGCAGAAATTAATTTCCTGACTAAAGTTCCACTTTAATGTATGCAATTGTTTAAATTGAGAATATGTGGCACAATTTAAAATCTGCAATAAACAGTCATATCCACCAGAGAGAATAAATCAAAATCACTCCTGAACAGTACACAAAGCTGGTTGAAACGTATCTAAAACCTCATTACCAAAGCTTTAAAGCCTAATTGCATCTTTATTTAGTTTTGGTGTTATGAAGTCATACTTACTAATGTGTTAAAGTGGAACTTTAACCATAACAACATAACAACTAAAAAATAATGTTCTTTAGCAAGGAACTTGCATTCTTCATTAATAATTATACTAACACAATTAGTGTGTACTGTAAATTGCCTCCAGTTTTGCTCCTACTGCCTCCAGTATTGCTCCTGTTTCTTCTTGCTGCAGGCTGCCATTTTGCTGAAGCCCAGAGCCCCAGCAGTAAATCATAAAGCAGGACTTAACCCATTGATTTAGCGGTTTCAAAAAACAGTTACATTCCTAGAATGCCGGTATAGCAAACTGTCACATTTGCTTGTGTCCTCAACCAAACAATGTAACCCATCAAATGACTGGTGTCATAATTGATCACATGTGCAGCACCATGGCAGTTGCGGATCAGACAGCAGCAGCTTCCTTGGCTGTAAATGATAAGAGAGTTTAATTCTGATTTATGGCCATCAGCAGATCGGCCTCTACAAATTCAGCAGTGCCTAAAATTGCCTAAAAATATAGAACAACTGAGCATGCGCACAGCAGGGTGAGATAGTGAAATACTGGATTTTAAAAAGTATAAGCACTTATTTTTAATGTTTTACATACCTGCAAAAGGGGCCAGCCTGATGTGATCTAGCAGGATCCAATATTATGTCTAAAGTTTCACTTTAAGCATTTTTATTTTATTTATTGTCACAGTGCCACAATTCCAGGCCACTGTCCTCACAGAAATCCAGATGTCCAGTTTTCGGTAAAAAAACAGAAAGTTGGCATAGAGAAGTAGCCAAATCGTTTTTAAGAAGCCTGACTTCATGAAACCAAAAATAAGGAAGAAATAAAAGAGCCTTTGAAGCAATCAATCCTTTGCATACATAAACTGAAAATCTGTAACCCTCTCCTACCTACACATACCACTCAAAGCTCCCTTAATTTTGTGTGCTAAATGTAAATTGAGCTATAGGTAAATCCACACAGACATCTCTATTTATTTAACCTGGTTTCACCTAAACTATTTTACTAAACATGGTTTTGTCATGAAATTTTCCCTGTGCTTATTTCTTGATACATCAGAGAAAATGTACATGTGCTTCTGGCAAAACACTATAAAGAAAAAATAAGTAACAAAACCTGGACAGGAACAAAACACTTATTATACACATATTTTATGGATGCAGTGTATGTGTATTTTGCTCATTTATGTCTATTATTAAACTTTTGTCATGAAAAAAGTAACTTGTCCCAACAGATATTTGCCATAGAAGTAATGTTTTGTTCTGATAGATGTAAGTGGACATTTCAAGGCATTGTAAAAGATTAGCTGTCAAACTGGTTCAAAGTGTAAACGACAACTTGAAAGTTCCCTTATTCAAAAATTGCTTACTTACTTAAAATAAAGGGCATACAGTATATGGCTTAAAAAAAAGTAATATTTTATACATTCTTAAAAATATAGGAATTAAATTACAAGTTAATACACTTCTATGATGATTTTATAAGAAAGCACAAAGATAGCACTTATCACATGCAGACTTTTTTAGTCATTTTGGGAATTGTTTGCAATTGTTTTCTTGTAGCGATTGAATCAAGGACAATACTTTCATTGACAATGTATGCTGTGGTATATTAGCCAAACTACAGCATAGTAAGTACTGTATTAGGCCTGTTCACACCAGTAGCTGCATTGTAACATGGCCGCTAGGGATTAGTTGGCGAACAGCCAAACAAACGGGTTGTTCGACTGTTTGTTCGGCCCCCCGAACCAACCACAATGCATTACTGCGCTGAACAGTGCATTGCAAGCCCTGATTGGCTGAAGCAGTGAAAGCTTCAGCTAATTGGGGCACAGAGCACTGTCAGAGTCATGATTGGACACGGTCATCATGACTTTATCCAATCATGGCTCCTCCCCCCTCCCACAGTATAAAAGTATTCTTTCAATGGCAGCCATTTTCAGTGTGATTTTGGCATGGAGAGAGATAGAACAGGGCTTTGTTCAGTGCTATTAGTTAGTGTGCTATACTGTTATTTTGCTTCAATTGTCAGTGTAGAATATTAGTTTAGTGTCAGTCTAGGGATAGTTTGAGTGTAGTGAGGAGGACCATCATTCAGCTTTACATAGTGTGCAGCTAGAGTAGGGACAGCTCAGATAGTTTCAGTGTTGTGTAGTGAGACTGACAGTGTCAGTAATCTTGACATTAGTATATAGCTAGAGTAGGGACAGTTCAGATAGCGTAACACTGTCTATTTGATTGCATTACTGGCAGTTTAACGCCATTTACTTCTGTGTGCATTACTACCAGTTTAACGCCATATCATTTTGTGTACGTTACTTACAGTTTAACACCATATAGTTCTGTGTGTGTTACTGCCAGCTTAACGCCATATCGTTTTGCATGTGTTACTGCCAGGTTTACGCCATATAGTTTTGTGTGCTACTGCCAGTTTAACGCCATTTACTTCTGTGTGCATTACTGCCAGTTTAACACCATATAGTTCTGTGTGCATTACTGCCAGTTTAACGTCATATAGTTCTGTGCGTCACTGTACGTTTGGCACATTATATTGCAGTATATTATAGTGTATCCGTGAAGGATGTCTGTGTAGTGTGAGTACTCAAATTAAAGTGCACCAAATACCTCTTTACATTGATTAAAGTGCATCTACGTACAGATTTCAACTACTTCTTTACATTTGCTTATAAGCACCACCGCATCCCTCCCAATAATGTCTGAGAGGACAACAAGGATAGGCAGACTTTACCTTGGCACTGTAAGGGGGCCAGAAACAAATGTGTCCACAAGCAAAGGTGGACGTGGTGGTCAGTCCTCAAGCAGGGCATAATTTCCTCTGTTTAGTGAGTTTGCCGTGCTATCCAGCCACAGCATGCAGAGGAGGTGGTGGACTGGCTTACTAAACCTTCCTATTCCTCCTCATCCTCTGTCACGCAAGCAGAGACAAGTGTGCAGTCCCCTGCAGTTGCCAGAGTGGATAAACCTGCCTCCTTGTCCACATCTATTCCTGTCATAGCCCCAACATCAACCATTGAGGAGTCAGCTGAGTTATTTGACCGCAGCGTCAGCCACTTGCTCCTTGAGCCCAGCCATTACTGGATTCAGATGTTGGTTCTGAGGTTGACAGGAGGAACATGAGCCTAGAGAGAGGGAGGAACACTGGTAGACAAATTGGCATTCATGTTCCCCAAGCCGCAGCGTATTGCCAAGTTGTCTCCAGTGGTAATGATGAAGATGGGGGAGATGGAGATGATGATGAGGTCACTGATGCGAATCGGGTGCCAGATAGAGCAGAGGAGGAAACTGAAGGTGAGGCGGCACAACCCCAAGGAGGCTGACATCAAGAAAGAGTAGAGAGCAGCCACCCTATTCCATCACATTCTGCAGCCGTTATCTCCCGGCCCACTCCCCAAAGCTCAGCTGTCTGGGATTTTTTCAGCACATCTACAGCAGTTCGCACTGTTATTATCTGTAAACTGTGTCTCAGACACATCAAATGTGCCAAAAACACCAACCATTTGGGTACCACATGCTTAACAAGGCATTTAATGTCCAACCACTCAGCCCATTGGCAAAAGCACCTAAAAGCCACACAAAAGGGGCACACATGTTTCCTTCCTCCTCCTCCTTACCCACTTCACTCGGCCCCTGAGATACAGAGTCATTACCTTCCAGCAGCCTCCACTGACAGGGATGATGGTATAGCATAGGGTGTCCCAGGTCCTAACAGCACATCTGCCAGCAGCACACCACCAACTGTAGACTGTAGCCAGCAAATTTATCTGCCCCATCTACTGCAGCGGAAAAAAAATACAGTCCCTGCCACCCACATGCCCAGCGTCTGAATGCAAGCTTGTCAAAGTTGTTGGCTCTCCAACTTCTGCCTTTCAGCCTGGTGGATTCTGCCCCCTTCCGTGAATTCGCACAATTTGCTGTATCACAATGGCAGGTTCCCAGCCGCTACTATTTTTCACGCAAAGGCCGTTCAATCTCTCTACAATCACATGGAAGGGAATGTTCTGGCATCGGTGGGCAAGGCAGTCAGCCATAAAATCCACCTTACTGCTGACACGTGGTCCAGCAAGCATCGGCAGGGACGATAAATTTTGTTAACAGCACACTGGGTAACGCTGCTTGCAACTCGAAAGGATGCAGGACAGGGCTCGGTGCTTCAGCTTGTTGTGCCCCCATGTCTCCATACAGCTGGTGGTGATGATGCCAGACCTGTGAGCTCTACCCCTTCCTCCTCCTCCTCCACCTCCATGCCCTCCTCTGCAGAATTGTCCTATGAACATCAGGTACCCCTTAAGTGTTCAAAGGGCTATTCCCAGAGTCAGGCTAAAAGGTGCTATGCAGTGCTTCAGCTGGTGTGTTTAGGGGACAGAAACCACACCGGAGCAGAGATTCTCCAGGGACAGGCCCAGAGGTGGTTCACACCACACCAGCTGGAGCCAGGAATGGTGGTGTCCAATAATGGCTCAAATCTCCTGTCTGCCCTTAGACAGGGATAGTTGACACATGTGTCATGCCTGGCACATGTCCTCAATTTGGTGGTGCAGCGTTTCCTAAGTATGTACCCAGGGTTGCAAGATGCACTAAAGCAGCCCAGAAGAATCTGTAGCCATTTCAGGCGGTCATACACAGCCAGTGCTCGGATGGCTGAAATTCAGCGGGAACTCCACCTGCCCATAAACTGCCTGATTTGTGACATGCCCACTAGGTGAAACTAAACTTTGGGAATGCTGCAGCGGCTATACATGCAGCAGAGGGCCGTCGACGAGTACCTCTGATTTTTTCCCCCATGCCAATGGATGATCATTAAGGATGCATGCACTGTATTGTCACCATTTGAGGAGGCCACAAGGATGGTGAGCAGTGACAGTGCATGCATCAGTGACACAATCGCTGTTGTGTTCCTGCTGGAGCAGACTCTGCATGGCATTATGGACAGGGCACTGGAGGCAGAGCAGTAGGAGGAAGAGGAGGAATCCCTTTCCTCTCAAGGCCCACTTTATCCAGACATCATCATTCCTATATCACAGAACACACAGGAGGAGAGAGGGGAGGAGGATGAGGAGGAGGATTCTGGCATTTTCATAGGCTTCAAAGAAGAGGAAGACATGCGTCAATCTGTAAGCAATGGCTTTCCAACCCCAGGACCTTTGGGAGTAGTACGTGGCTGGGAGGAGGAAGTTCCAGATGCTGTCATCCTGAGTGTAGCCGAGGAGGCTGCTTCTCAAGCCTCTACAAATTTAAAGGGGCATGGGCAACCTCATGCTTCAAAGCCTGCCAAAGGACCCAAGAATATGTGGAATAAAGGAGAAGGATGATTACTGGTTGGCAACCCTCCTTGACCATTGTTATAAGGGGAAGGTTTAGAACTCATTCCATCCCCACAGAGAGTACAGAAGATAAAATCTCTAAAGGACACGTTAAAGAGGATTTTATTAAACGTTTTTCCTGACTCCAGTAGGTTACAGTATCGTGAAAAACATAGTTTTAAGTCGTCTGTTGGTCAAGAGAGGAGTGTTGGAAAAGGCGTCCGCCTAAGTGAGGCATTTCTGAGTTTTTTTGGTCAGCTTCCACATCCCATCGGCAGCATCTGCATCACATAGTGGACAAATACCTCCGGGCCAAAACAGAGAATAAGAGCTTTCCAGCTGATGATCCACTGACTTACTGGGTCACGAGAATAGACCACTGGCCAGAACTTGCCCAGTATGCTATTGAGTTGTTGGGCTGCCCTGCATCCAGCGTGCTTTCAGGATGGGCATTCAGTGCTGCAGGAGGTTACGTTACTGATCATAGAATGTGTTTGTCCACAGACTCTGTGGACAGACTTTTATAAAAATCAATCAGTGCTGGATTACCAGCTATGAAGCACCTTATGCCGTTGTCACTGATTAAGTCTTTTTGGGATGTGGAATTTCTGCAGAACTTCAAGGCTGCCTAGCTTTGGGGGTGTTCAATTATTTCATCTGGAAGAATGTTTTTGGTATCGGTTTCATGGGCACAATTAACACCCAAATTTTTCAGCACCTGTTTGACAGGTGCATATCATTGCAGTTTTTTTTGCCTTCATCAAGAGCACCTCTATAGGGTTATGGTGGGAAGGCGCCCCCCGACACCCAAAGAGTAATTTTTATGCACCTGTTTGACAGGTGCATATCATTGCAATTTTCTACAGCAAGGCCAAGTCTTGCTTTTATCAAAAGTACCTCTATAGGGTTACAGTAGGAAGGCGCCACCGACACCCAAAGACCAATTTTTACGCACCCGTTACTTCTATCCAAAGTCAAAGGGACACCGGAATGTACCCAAAATATCTCTAATCTTGTTCCCAGTGCACGACATTGTGGCCTCATCATACACACTGGCTCCCAAGCTGTTGCTGAGCAAAATAAAGGCAGCTTGCAGGGAAATTTTCTTTTTTTTTGGCTTTATAAATGCAATTAATACTGCAGCAGATTCTAGACATGGTACAGATCTGCCACTTTACAGGTAGACTTATGCCACGTACACACGAAGGGACAATCCCGCGGGATTATCCTCTGGACTGAAGTCCAGCGGATAATCCCCTCGTGTGTGGGCGCCGGCGGACTTTTTGGCGCCAAAGTACGGCGGACTAAAGTTTGAAGTTTTGTTTTCAAATTATCCGCTGGACTTGGCAGTCCAGCGGATAATCCCGCCGTTAGTGGGCAAGTCCGCGGGACTTTTGAAATGAACGGACTTGCCGCTCATCGGCAAGTCCGTTCATTTAGCACGTGACTTCAGGTTACGTAGCTAGCGTAGGCAGTAAATGCCGCCGCGCTAGCTCCGTGACCTGGCATGGATTTAAAGGGACTCCCCACGCCGAAAAAACGACGTGGGGGTTCCCCCCAAATCCATGTCAGACCCTCATCCGAGCACGCAGCCTGGCAGGCCAGGAAAGGGGTGGGGACGAACGAGCGCCCCCCCCCTCCTGAGCCGTACCAGGCCGCGTGCCCTCAACATGGGGGGTGCCCTGGGGAAAGGGGGGCCGTGCGGCCCCCCCACCCCAAAGCACCTTGTCCCCATGTTGATGAGGACAAGGGCCTCTTCCCGACAACCCTGGCCGTTGGTTGTCGGGGTCTGCGGGCGGGGGCTTATCGGAATCTGGGAGCCCCCTTTAATAAGGGGCCCCCAGATACCAGCCCCCCACCCTATGTGAATGAGTATGGGGTACGATGTACCCCTACCCATTCACCTAAGGTGTAAAATGTAAAGTAAAAAAAAAAAAAAAAACACCCACACTTTTGAAAAAATAGTTTATTGCACTGCTCCGGGGGTCTTCCGTCTTGGGGGTCTTCTCGCCGGACTCCCCCGCCATTTACCAAGCTCTTTTACCGAGCGGGGGAAGTCCGGCTACCTTCTTCGTTGTCGCCGCCGTCTGGGGGTCTCGATCCGCCTTCGGGGGTCTTCTTCCGTCTTGGGGGTCTTCTCGCCGGACTCCTCCGCTCTCTTCTGCTCTTTTACCTAGCTCTTTCACGAGGGAGGAGTCCGGCTACCTTCTTCGTCATCGCCGCCGTCGTCTGGGGGTCTCGATCCGCCTTCGGGGGTCTTCCGGGGGTCTCTTCTGTTCTTGCGGCGGTCGTCGTCTTCCGCGCCGCCGGCGCCTTCTCCTTCTTCTTGTCCTTCTTGTTCTTCTTCTTCTTCCGATGTTGACCCGTCGCTGTCTCTGCCCGGAATGCCTGTGCCGATCTGCGCTCGGACTTATATAGGGACATGGGGGACAGGGTCACATGTTCATGTCACATGGTGACCCCGCCCCCTTGCGATGTCACAGTCCCAGCATCCTCCGGGACTGTGACAACACAAGGGGGCGGGGTCACCATGTGACATGTGCATGTGACCCTGTCCCCATTCCCTATATAAGTCCGAGCGCAGATCGGCACAGGCATTCCGGGCAGAGACAGCGACGGGTCAACATCGGAAGAAGAACAAGAACAAGAAGGACAAGAAGAAGGAGAAGGCGCCGGCGGCGCGGAAGACGACGACCGCCGCAAGAACAGAAGAGACCCCGGAAGACCCCCGAAGGCGGATCGAGACCCCCAGACGACGGCGGCGACGACGAAGAAGGTAGCCGGACTCCTCCCCTCGTGAAAGAGCTAGGTAAAAGAGCAGAAGAGAGCGGAGGAGTCCGGCGAGAAGACCCCCAAGACGGAAGAAGACCCCCGGAGCAGTGCAATAAACTATTTTTTCAAAAGTGTGGGTGTTTTTTTTTTTACTTTACATTTTACACCTTAGGTGAATGGGTAGGGGTACATCGTACCCCATACTCATTCACATAGGGTGGGGGGCCGGTATCTGGGGGCCCCCCTTATTAAAGGGGGCTCCCAGATTCCGATAAGCCCCCGCCCGCAGACCCCGACAACCAACGGCCAGGGTTGTCGGGAAGAGGCCCTTGTCCTCATCAACATGGGGACAAGGTGCTTTGGGGTGGGGGGGGCCGCACGGCCCCCCTTTCCCCAGGGCACCCCCCATGTTGAGGGCACGCGGCCTGGTACGGCTCAGGAGGGGGGGGGCGCTCGTTCGTCCCCACCCCTTTCCTGGCCTGCCAGGCTGCGTGCTCGGATGAGGGTCTGACATGGATTTGGGGGGAACCCCCACGCCGTTTTTTCGGCGTGGGGATTCCCTTTAAATCCATGCCAGCTTGCGGAGCTAGCGCGGCGGCATTTACTGCCTACGCTAGCTACGTAACCTGAAGTTACGTTCGAAATTAACGGACTGCTCCGTGTGTGGGCAAGTCCGTTCATTTTCAAAAGTCCCGCGGACTTTTGGCCGGCGGATTATCCGCTGGAGAAGTCCGTGCGTGTGTGGGCAAGTCCACACCCTCGGAAAGTCCAGCGGACCTAGCCGGAAAGTCCCGCGGGATTGTCCGCTGGACTAGGTCCGCCGGCAAAAGTCCCTACGTGTGTACGAGGCATAAGGGGACCCCCCAGGCACTATATTGGAAGGAATTTTTCATTTTTATGTTTTCACTTTAAAAATATATAAAATAACTGCTCAATCAAAAACAACGTTTTTCACAAACTTTTTTTTTATTGATACATGTCCCCGAAGGGCAAGACCCGTATCCCTATAACCATTGTATGCATATAAGCCTTCAAAATGGGCCCTTTTTTGATGTTCTGGTCCCATTGACTTTAATGGGGTTCGTTATTTGGGTCCAAACTTTAGCAGTGTTCGAAAGTTCTGGTGCAAACCTAACAGGGGTCCGTTCGGCCCATCCCTAGTGGCCGCCGGTTAGGGTTGCCACCTTTTTTTCAAACCAAACCCGAACACTTTAGCAGCAGCATTTTTTGGGGGGGTAAACACTATAAGATTGTAAAAGACATGGGACACTTTTGGTAGCCTGAAAGAGAGTCGGATATGTGCTGGGGGGGGCACTTTGGGGGTCGGATATGTGCTGGGGGGGCACTTTGTGAGGGGAGAGGGCTAGTGCAAGGTGGGTAGGAGGGTCAGATATGTGCTGAGGGGCACTTAGGGGGTCGGGTATGTGCTGGGGGGGGGGGCGCTTTGTGAGAGAAGACGGCTAGTGCTAGGGGGGTTGTCAGATTTCAAATCCAATCCACACTTCTAGCATGTCTTCCCGCTGCCAAAGTCCCCCCAGCACATATTCTCCTAACCCCTTGATCACTCCACATATTTTCTAAGTTGTCCTCCTTCCCAGCAACTCTCTCCCCTCTCCTGTCCATCTACACAGTAGATGTGTGTGTATACAGAGCAGAGAAGGAGAAGGGAGGAGCTTTGATTCACTGACACTCTGCTATGCTGAACCAGGATGCCGTCGGGGAGGGGGAAGACATCAGATGCCATTCTCAGTGCAGCCCGTGTACATGATCTGTCCGTGTTTTGGGCAGATGAAAACCTGAACACGTAATTCAAAAAACGGACTGTCCGGGAGAAAACCGGACAGGTGGCAACCCTAATGCCGGTATGTGCTGTGAAGTAACCAATGTCAATGCACCTTGCACTGTTTTTTTTTAGTTTATTGAAACTTCAATTTCATGCACCTTGAAGCGCAACAATGCACTGCATTGCAACACGTGGCTGTGGGAAAAAGTTACACATGTCCCATTTTTCAGCACACGCCATTGCAAAATGCAAGGCTGCGAAGTGCAGAACAACCCATTTTGGTGTAAACAAATAGGCCCTTAAGCATTCACATGGGCATGCTGATCCATATTCTTATGTGAAGGGCCATCTTCACCCACTTAAGATACACAGGTAGTCCATGCAGCCCTGTGAAGGCAGCCTCTTCAAATCAGGTAGCTGGCTGCATGGACTTGCAAAGATCTCCATGCTCATCCCAGAATGTACATCCATGCAGGTCTTATGCATGGATCAGAACACCGTTCCCGTGTGAATGAGGCCTTAGGTTACACAGAGAGAGATTTCTTTTACCACTAATTATTGATGAGAGAACTGCCTATCTATAGGTACCCCAATGCTGACAACTATTGACCACATACATTTTTTTATTAACTTAATTCACACAACAACACAAAATAAAACAAAAGGTACCGCTCAAATATCACTGTGTGATGAACTGGCCCATTCCCCTGCTGCAAGGTGCTGGTTCACAAAGAGAGCACTTCTGCCTTAGTAATGTTATCCCACAATGTGAAGATGCTGTACACTGTAAGTGAATCACATTAACCACTTGCCGACCACCGCATGTACATTTACGTCGGCAGAATGTCACAGCTGGGCAAATGGGCGTACAGGTTCATCCCTTTGAATTTGCCCCCACGTTGTCACGTGCGTGCCGCCGGTGGCGCACGTGCTACCCTGCCAGGAGCGACGTGATTAGGATCGCGTGTCCCACGGACTCGATGTAAGCAAGGATACCCGTGATCGTCTCACGGAGCTGAAGAACAGGGAGATGCTAATGTAAACAGGCATCTCCCCGTTCTGCTAGTGACACTGTCACTGATCATATCTCCCTGTGATCGGGAGTTATGATCGGTGATGTGTCACACACAGCCTCTCCCCCTAACAGTTAGAATCCCTCCCTAGGACACACTTAACCCCTTCCTAACCAGCTAGTGGTTAACCCATTCACTGCCAGTGTAATTTTTACAGTAATCAGTGCAATTTCATAGCACTGATCGCTGTAAAAATGACAATGGTCCCAAAAATGTGTCAAAATTGTCCGACGTGGCTGCCATAATGTCGCAGTCCCAATAAAAATCGCAGATCGCCGCCATTACTAGTAAAAAAAAAAAATTATAATAAAAATGCCATAAAAAATGCCATAAAACGAACCCCTATTTTGTAGACGCTATAACTTTTGCGCAAACCAATCAATAAGCGCTTATTGTGATTTTTTTTTAACTAAAAATATGTAGAAGAATACGTATCGGCCTAAACTGAGGAAAAAATATTTTTTTTTATATATTTTTGGGGGATATTTATTATAGCAAAAGGTAAAAAATAATGCTTTTATTTTTAAATTGCCGCTCTAATTTTGTTTATAGCGCAAAAATAAAAACCGCAGAGGTGATCAAATACCACCAAAATAAAGCTCTATTTGTGGGGAAAAAAAGGATGTCAATTTGTTTGGGAGCCACGTTACACGATCGCGCAATTGTCAGTTAAAGGGACGCAGTGCCGAATCGCAAAATGTTCTCTGGTCTTTGTCCAGTCAAATGGTCCGGGGCTTAAGTGGTTAATAAGAAATCCACAAGTTGGCTTCAGCTTAGTTTCACACCTGTAAAGCCCCATACACACGGTAGGATTTTCCCATGGATTCTGTCCTATCGGACAATGTTGTTGAAAAATCCGACCGTGTGTAGGCACCATCGGACAGTGTACGTCGGATTGTCCGACGGACAAAGTCCTATCTCCTGCTGGATAGATTTTTCGACAACAAAGTCCGATCACACCAAATCCGATCGTGTGTATCGAATTCCTGACGGACAAAGTGCCACGCATGCTCAGATCACATTACAAGACCAAAGCTATTGGCTACTAGCCTCTACGTAGTCCCGTCGTACGCAACAAACGTCACCACGTTCAGAATGATCGGATTTTCCGACAACTTTGTCCGACCGTGTGTACGCAAAACCAACATCGGACAAAGTACGACGGACATGATCCGACGGACCTGGTCCTCGGATAATCCGCGCGTGTGTATGGGGCTTAAGACTCATCCCTTTAAGAGAGGGACTAAGCTGTAGGCGGGAAGTTTTCCCCATCTATTGTTTCAGTCAAGTTGGGCATCTCATAACCCCCCTACCGCATCCAAGTTGTTATCCCCAATAAAAACAACAAAAACCAGCCCAGTGTATTGCCTGGCTTTGCAGGAATAGGGGACCCAGTTACCAGTAGCCTTTGCGGGGGTAAAGCTACACTTACTTTTTGGCTTCTGAAATCCAGGGTCATGCACAACCCTTTCTGATGACGTTTGATGTTCCATGATGCATTGCATTCACTCTGGACTCCAAGCTGTGAGTGCTGCACACTCTCCATTATTTTATCAAACTGAGTTCACTGGAAGTGTATCTCTTAAAATGACATTGCTACTCCCCATTAGGGAACTGCTCAGGGAGGATTGCCACTTTAGGCACTTGTAAGTCTATAAACTGGCAGGATGGCCAGGTAAAAAGAGAATGATGCTACTGTAACAATATTTTTTAATAAGTTTAGTTTTAATACGCTTTTGTTGTAGATAGGGTATAATAGGGAAAAGCTTCAGACTGCTCCAGGTTTATACATCATAAATGTTTTATTGTAGGTTATGGATTGTTTCCAGTTTAGATGTGACAACATGACATTTGTCAAGTCATTCTACTTTAAGTACCTTTGACAGGTGACAAGTTGACCTTGTAATGCATCTGTAACCTATTATTCTGTTTAAGATCGAGTGAGGTCCAGGCAACATGGCTGTCTGGTAGATATAAAGCACCTTTTAATAAACAGATTTTTTTTTTACTTAAAAAGAGATTTTAGTTTATCAAAACTTGCTGACACTAATGCCGTGTACACATGGTTGGAATTTCCGATGGAAACAGTCCGATGGGAGCTTTTCATCGGATTTTCTGACCGTGTGTATGCCCATCTGACTTTTTCTGTCGGAATTTCCGACGGACTTTGGATTGAGAACCTGTTATTAATTTTTTTCCGATGGAAAACCTTTCTATCGGATTTTCCGATCGTGTGTATGCAATTCCGACGCGCAAAATTCCGACGCATACTCGGAAACAATTCGACGCATGCTCAGAAGCATTAAACTTCCCTTTTTATAGTGCTGTCGAACGTGTTGTATGCTGCGGTGTTATTGACCGGCGGAATTTGGTGTGACCGTGTGTAGGCAAGACAGTTTGAGCGAAATTCCGTCGGAATTCCGACGGGAAAACCATCAGAGCTTTTTCCGATGAGAATTCCGACTGTGTACGCGGCATTGGTTTTTCAAGCATTGTATGTAGGCCATTTCCTTTGGAGTAAAGATATTTTTGATTGGTGAAAAAGCCAAACAGTCCTGCACAATCCAAGACTGTTTAGAGGTATGCATTTAGCTGATTAACCATCCTCCTTTAACCACTTCCCGACCGCCCCATGTATATATACGTCGGCAGAATGGCACGTACAGGCAAAATCACGTACCTGTACGTGACATTCTTCCGGCGGTTGGGGTGTCCGATCGGAACCCCCTCCGCCGGCGGGGACGGTCGGGATGGCTCCAGAAGCGATGCGGCACGAGGGGACGGCCAGTGGTTTCTGGCCACCCCCTCACGATCGCTCTGGCCAATGAGATGCTTCCCCTTCCTGTGTAATTGTAAACACAGGCAAGGGGAAGTGATGTCACGCTCCTCGTGTCAGTCTTTCTGACCGGGACGCTGAGCGGAGAAGACATCAGGTTAGTGCACCAACACTACACTGACACCAGGCACACATAGGCACATATTTCACCCCCCTGTCACCCCCTGATCACCCCCCAGATCACCCCCTGCCCCCCCAGTCACAGTGTCACTGATTGCAGTGATCATTTATTTTACTGATCACTGCATTTAGTGTCAGTGTGACTGCAATAACTGTCAGGGCAGGGCCGGACTGGCCTACCGGGGATACCGGGATATTTCCCGGTAGGCTGCCTGCCCTGGGGCCGTTTTGCGGCTACAGTGCTCCCCTGTCTCCACTCTCATGCGCCTGTAATCTCGGAGCTGGCTGGGTCAGTGTTCTGCGGCCGCGCACCACGCTGTAACATGGTCCCGCCCCCCTAGAACGGCTCGTGTGATAGTATCTAGAATCAGTGTTCCACCTATCACACAGCCGGTCTGGGGGGGGGGGGCGGGACCATGTTACAGCGCGGTGCGCGGCCGCAGAACACTGACCCGGCCAGCTCCGAGATCACAGGAGGAGAGATGGCTGTGAGTACTACTCAGTACAGCCCTAACTGTGTGCCTGGATAGGGGGATCAGCGGGGGCAGCATATAGAGGAGATTAGCTTTCTATATTCCTCCATGCAGCCGCTGAATGATTGGAGGAGGGAGAGGAGGAGAATAAAGCATTCAGCGGCTGCATGGAGGAATAATAGAAAGCTCATTTCCTCTATATGCCGCCTCCTGCTGATCCCCCTATCCAAATTATTTTACTGCCCCCCCCCCCCAGTTCTCCTTGTGCTCCCCCCAGTGCTCTCCTCCCCCACCACACTCTCCACTGTCTCCAGCCCCCCCCCCCCCAGTTCTCTCAACCCCTGTTATTTCTGCCTCCCCTGCTCTCCAGGTCCTTGTCTAGCCCCCACCCAGTGGTCTCCACCCCCACAGTGCTCTCCAGCCCCCCACCCCCCACAGTGCTGTCCAGCACCCCCCCCCCCCATGCTCCCCACCCCCCACAGTGCTGTCCAGCCCCCCCGTGCTCCCCACCCCCACAGTGCTGTCCAGCCCCCACCCCAGTGCTCCCCACCCCCCACAGTGCTGTCCAGCCCCCACCCCATTGCTCTCCACCCCCCACAGTGCTCTCCAGCCCCCCACCCCCCACAGTGCTGTCCAGCCCCCACCCCAGTGCTCCCCACCCCCCACAGTGCCGTCCAGCCCCCACCCCATTGCTCTCCACCCCCCACAGTGCTCTCCAGCCCCCCCACCCCTGTTCTTTCTACCCCCGATGCTCTCCAGGTCTCCCCATCATTCTCCAGCCCCCACCCCAGTGCTCTCCACCCCCCACAGTGCTCTTCAGCCCCCCCATGCTCCCCAGCCCCCCCGTGCTCCCCACCCCTGTTCTTTCTGCCCCCGGTGCTCTCCGACTCCAGCCCCTCCCCCCCACAGTGCTGTCCAGCCCCCCGTGCTCCCCACCCCTGTTCTTTCTGCCCCCAGTGCTCTCCAGCTCTCCCCATCAGTCTCCAGCTCCCACCACAGTGCTCTCCACCCCCCACATTGCTCTCCAGCCCCCTGTGCTCCCCACCCCCACAGTGCTCTCTAGCCCCCCCCCCCCCCGTGCTCCCCACCCCTCACAGTGCTGTCCAGCCCCCCGTGCTCCCCACCCCTGTTCTGTCTGCCCCCATCAGTCTCCAGCTCTCCCCATCAGTCTCCAGCTCCCACCACAGTGCTCTCCACCCCCCACAGTGCTCTCCAGCCCCCCCATGCTCCCCACCCCCACAGTGCTCTCCACCCCCCACAGTGCTGTCCAGCCCCCACCCCAGTGCTCCCCACCCCCCACAGTGCTGTCCAGCCCCCACCCCATTGCTCTCCACCCCCCACAGTGCTCTCCAGCCCCCCCACCCCTGTTCTTTCTACCCCCGGTGCTCTCCAGCTCTCCCCATCATTCTCCAGCCCCCACCCCAGTGCTCTCCACCCCCCACAGTGCTCTTCAGCCCCCCCATGCTCCCCAGCCCCCCCCCCCCCGTGCTCCCCACCCTTGTTCTTTCTGCCCCCGGTGCTCTCTGACTCCAGCCCCCCCCGCTCCCCACCCCTGTTCTTTCTGCCCCCAGTGCTCTCCAGCTCTCCCCATCAGTCTCTAGCTCCCACCACAGTGCTCTCCACCCCCCCACATTGCTCTCCAGCCCCCTGTGCTCCCCACCCCCACAGTGCTCTCTAGCCCCCATGTGCTCCCCACCCCTCACAGTGCTGTCCAGCCCCCCCCCGTGCTCCCCACCCCTCACAGTGCTGTCCAGCCCCCCGTGCTCCCCACCCCTGTTCTGTCTGCCCCCAGTGCTCTCCAGCTCTCCCCATCAGTCTCCAGATCCCACCACAGTGCTCTCCACCCCCCCACAGTGCTCTCCAGCCTCCACCCCAGTGCTCTTCAGCACCCCCGTGTGTATATATATATATATATATATGTATAAAGCCCTATGTGATTTCATATCTGTCTTTTCTGTATATAATACAGTCTTCAAATGTGCTTTAAAATGTCTGGTTTTCCCTTTCATGAACCAGAAAATAATGACGTTATGTTGTTGCGCTGGTATAATAATGCTGTGGGGCTGGTATGAAATTTTTTCCAGGGCTGAATTTTATTCCCAGTCCGGCCCTGTGTCAGGGCAGTTAGTTTTAGGCCCCTTTAGGTCTAAGGAAGCCCCCTACCCCCCCCCCCCCCCCCCAATAAAGGTTTAACCCCTTGATTGCCCCCTAGGTAACCCTTTCACCCCCTTTTGCCAGTGTCACTAAGCGATCGTTTTTCTGATCGCTGCATTAGTGTCACTGGTGCCGCTAGGTAGCCAGTTTTTTTTTTTAGGTAACCGCCAGGTTTATATAGGATTATAAATAGGTTTATAGGTCAGGTACCCCCATATTACAACCTAAATAAAGGTTTTAACCCCTTGATTGCCCCTAGAGTTAACTCTTTCACCAGTGATCACAGTATAAGTGTCACTGGTGACGCTGGTTAGCCAGTTAGTTATTTCGTTATTTAGGTTCCCCGTCAGGTTTTTATATATCGTCAGGTACCCCCATATATTACCTAATAAAGGTTTTAACCCCCTGATTGCCCCTAGTTAACCCTTTCACCAGTGATCACCGTATAACTGTTACGAGTGATGCTGGTTAGTTAGCTTGTTTTTTTTTTTTATACTGTCAGGGCACCCGCCATTTATTACCCAACTATCGGTTTAACCCCCTGATCGCCCGGCGGGTGATATCAATTAGGTTTTAGGGTCAAATAAGGTCTGCATCGCCCCAGGTTAGTGCCAGTACCGCAAACACCCACGCGCAAAGCATACACCTCCCTTAGTGGTATAGTATCTGAACAGATCAATATCTGATCTGATCAGATCTATACTAGCGTCCCAGCAGTTTAGGGTTCCAAAAAACGCATTGTTAGCGGGATCAGCCCAGATACCTGCTAGCACCTGCGTTTTCCCCCTCCGCCCAGCCCAGCCCACCCAAGTGCAGTATCGATCGATCACTGTCACTTACAAAACACTAAGCACACATAACTGCAGCGTTCGCAGAGTCAGGCCTGATCCGTGCGATCGCTAACAGTTTTTTTGGTAGCGTTTTGATTCAGTCGCCAGCAGCCTAGGAGCTTTTTTTCCTGTGAATCTCACTAGTGTACTACTAAATTTAGAGCCCAAAATGGCAAATCGCAAGTACACTAGTGAACAGGCCTACTTGTTTCTGAGTATGTCAGATAGTGAAGAGGAGGTCACTCATCTGTCAGAATCAGGCTCAGAATACGATCCAGTAGACGACAGCGGCTCCATGACAGATAGCTCTGACAACGAAGGTGAGGTCCCTGCTAAGGTCAGGCGTACCCGATCCCGATCTTCTGCTGTTGTTGAGGTGCAGGAACCACAGGTCTCTCGTATGGAGCAGAGAAGTACTAGCGCCGCTATTCCTTCTGGTGAACTGGCAAGCACCAGCGGCCTAGTACACCCTGGACGTAGTCAAACCAGCACTGCAGTAACACTTGGTGACGTGGCGAGTCCCATAAGTGCAGTTCAAGCTGGCGAGGTGGCAAGCACAAGTAGTGTCCCGCTGCCACCAAGAAGAAGACAAAGGCAGGCCCGTCGATCACATAGTGTCCTTCCTGCAGAATTCGCCAATCCTGATTGGGTTCCCACCACTTCTGCAGGACCCGTACTTCCCCCATTCACTGGCCAACCCGGTATTCAGGTGGAAACAGCTGATTTTAAGCCATCCGATTTTTATTCACTGTTTTTCACGGAAGATCTCTATAGATCTATTGTGGACCAAAGTAATATATACGCTGGTCAATACATCGCCGCTAATCCCCAGTTGCCTTCCCTTGCCAGAGATTGGAAACCAATTACGGTTTCCGAATTTAAGACCTTTCTGGGCCTTTCCCTCAACATGGGCATACACAAATTCCCGACTCTGAGGTCTTATTGGTCCACCTCACCGCACCACCAAATGCCCGTGTTCTCTTGCTCCATGTCCAGGGCACGATACGAGATGATTTTGCGGTTCATGCACTTCAGTGACAATGAACTTTGTTGTCCTCGTGGAGACCCTGAATTTGATTGGCTCTACAAAATTCGGCCCCTCATAAACCACTTCAACCAATGTTTTGCAGCCTTGTTTACGCCCAATCAAGTTGTCTGCGTTGACGAGTCCCTGATTAAGTTTTCTGGCCGCTTGTCTTTCAAACAGTTCCTTCCCAGCAAGCGTGCCAGATACGGGGTCAAGCTCTACAAGCTCTGTGACAGGGCAACAGGCTATACGTGGAGCTTTTCGGTTTATGAGGGAAAAGATAGTTACGTAGAGCCGGAGAACTGTCCAGATTACATAGGGAGCGCTGGCAAGATAGTGTGGAACTTGGTGTCACCCTTATTCGGAAAGGGGTACCACTTGTACGTGGACAATTATTACACGAGCGTGCCACTGTTTAGTCACTTGTTTGATCAGCAGATTGGAGCATGTGGCACCGTGCGACCTAATCGCCGGGGCTTTCCCCAGCGACTTGTAGATTCCCGTCTTAGGCTGGGGGAGAGAGCCTGCTTGAAGTGTAATAACTTGCTCGCTATGAAGTGGAGGGATAATAAGAATGTTTTCGTTCTTACCTCCCATCATGCAGACACGACAGTCCAAATTCGTACGGCGGCTGGTGTTGTGACGAAACCCCTCTGTGTCCACGAATACAACCTTAATATGGGAGGGGTGGACCTCAACGACCAGTTGTTGGCGCCGTACCTAGTTGCTCGTAAGGCTAGACGCTGGTACAAAAAAGTGTCTATTTATTTGTTACAATTGGCTTTGCTGAATGCTCATGTGCTATACGGAGCTTCAGGCGGGACGTTACCCTTCCTTGAATTCCAGGGAGCGGTTGTCATGGAACTCCTGTATCCAGGCGATTCCACACCTCAACATCCCCTACCAAATGCAGTAAGCCGGCTGCATGAGAGGCATTTTCCTTATGCCCTCCAGAGTACCCCTACCCAACGAGCCCCCCAAAAAAGATGTCGTGTCTGTAGCAAGCGTGGATGTAGGCGTGACACCCGTTATTATTGTCCACGCTGTCCTGACAATCCTGGTCTCTGCATTGGTGAATGCTTTGAACGCTACCACTCACTAGTGAAGTATTAGCGTAGGGTACAGCATTTCACAGGCTAGGATACACTTTCACAGGGTCTCAAGAATGCCATCGCATTTTGAGACCCGACCGTTGCAGTTAAAATTATAGTTACAGGGTCTCAAGAATGCCATCGCATTTTGAGACCCGACCGTTACAGTTAAAATTATAGTTATAGTTTAAAAAAAAGTGTAAAAAATAATAATAAAAAAAAAGTACAAAAAAAAAAACCCCCCAAAAAAATATAAAATAAAAAACCAAAAATAGTTGTTGTTTTATTGTTCTCTCTCTCTCTCTCTCTCTCTCTCTCTCTCTCTCTCTCTATTGTTGCTCTTTTTTACTCTATTCTATTCTGCAATGTTTTATTATGTTTTATCATGCTTGCTTTTCAGGTATGTTTTATTGTTAACCATTTTTTTGTTTTCAGGTGCGCCATTCAGTTGCAGCGCGGATTTATTTATCTTGACAGCAACAGCGTTTGCTCCCACGATACATAAAGCCGCGACTCCAACACTGTAGGAGGTGATTTCACCACCACAGTTAAAAAAAAGAGCATATATGCCGAAGCATGGGGGCAGCAGAGGGCGGAGGAGCGATTTTGCTCCTAATGCCACGTACATACGGTCGAAAAAAGTCCGACCATGTGTACGTGGCATAACTTTTTTGCGGGAGGATGCCCCCATGCTTCGGCATATATATATTTTAGGCACCGGTTGCGTTAACAAAATGTTTTATTTTTGACTATGTTTTTTTTTGGTATTTGCTTTGCAGGTATGGTATGGTAAGGTCTTACTGTTATACTGTAATGTTACTTTGTTTTAATGTTAACCATTATTTGCTTAGCAGGTACGCCATTCAGTTGCAGCGTGGATTTATTTATCTTGACAGCAACAGCGTTTGCTCCCACGATACATAAAGCCGCGACTCCAATGCTGTAGGAGGTGATTTCACCACCACAGTTAAAAAAAAGAGCATATATGCCGAAGCATGGGGGCAGCAGAGGGCGGAGGAGCGATTTTTCTCCTAATGCCACGTACATACGGTCGAAAAGTCCGACCATGTGTACGTGGCATAACTTTTTTTTGCGGGAGGATGCCCCCATGCTTCGGCATATATAAATGGTGCATGTATGCCCATCATTAGAAGTGGGTGGATGAAGGGAGGTATTCTAATGGTGGGCATACCCACCGCGCCATTGGGAAATTGGGAAAGCATTTTATCACACTGATCTTGGTGTGGTCAGATGCTTTGAGGGCAGAGGAAAGATCTAGGGTCTAATAGACCCCAATTTTTTCAAAAAAAGAGTACATGTCACTGCCTATTGCTATCATAGGGGATATTTACATTCCCTGCGATAACAATAAAAATGACAACTAAGAAAAAAAATGGAAGGAACAGTTTAAAAATAAAATAAAAAAGCTAAATAAAAAGAAAAACTAAAAAAAAAAAAAAAGCACCCCTGCCCCCCCTTCTCTTGCGCAAAGGCGAACACAAGCGTTGGTCTGGCGTCATATGTAAACAGCAATTGCACCATGCATGTGAGGTATCACCGCGAAGGTCAGATCGAGGGCAGTAATTTTAGCAGTAGACCTCCTCCGTGAATCTAATATGGTAACCTGTAAAGGCTTTTAAAGGCTTTTAAAAATGTATGTAGTTTGTCGCCACTGCGTGTTTGTGCGCAATTTTAAAGCATGTCGTGTTTGGTATCCATGTACTCGGCCTAAGATCATATTTTTTATTTCATCAAAAATTTGAGCAATATAGTGTGTTTAAGTGCATTAAAATAAAAAAAAAAGTGTATTTTTTCCACAAAAAATGCGTTTGAAAAATCGCTGCGCAAATACTGTGTGGAAAAAAAAAATGCAACACCCACCATTTTAATCTGTAGGGCCTTTGCTTTAACAATATATATAGTGTTTGGGGGTTCAACGTAATTTTCTTGCAAAAAAAAAAAAAAAATGTTTTCATGTAAACAAAAAGTGTCAGAAAGGGCTTTATCTTCAAGTGGTTAGAAGAGTGGGTGACGTGTGACATAGGCTTCTAAATGTTGTGCATAAAATGCCAGGACAGTTCAACCCCCCCCCCCCCCAAATGACCCCATTTTGGAAAGTAGACACCCCAAGCTATTTGCTGAGAGCAATGTTGAGCCCATTAAATATTTTTTTTTTTGGTCCCAAGAGATTGAATAATGAAAAAAAATTTTTTTTACAAAAAGTTGTCACTAAATGATATATTGCTCAAACATGCCATGGGCATATGTGGAAATACACCCCAAAATACATTCTGTTGCTTCTCCCGAGTACGGGGATACCACATGTGTGGGACTTTTTGGGAGCCTAGCCGCGTACGGGACCCCAAAATCCAAGCACCGCCTTCAGGCTTTCTAAGGGTGTAATTTTTTTATTTCACTCCTCACTGCCAATCACAGTTTCGGAGGCCATGGAATGCCCAGATGGCACAAACCACCCCAAATGACCCCATTTTGGAAAGTAGACACCCCAAGCTATTTGCTGAGAGGTATGGTGAGTATTTTGCAGATCTCGCTTTTTGTCACAATGTTTTGAAAATTGAAAAAAAAGAAAAAAAAAATTTTTTTCTTTACTTTCTTCATTTTCAAAAACACATGAGAGCTGTAAAATACTCACCATGCCTCTCAACAAATAGCTTGGGGTGTCTACTTTCCAAAATGGGGTCATTTGGGGGGGTTTTGTGCTATTTTGGCATTTTATGGCCTTCGAAACTGTGATAAGTAGTGAGGAGTGAAATCAAAAATTTGCACCCTTAGAAATCCTGAAGGCGGTGCTTGGGACTAAAAAAAAAAAAAATATTCAATGGGCTCAACATGCCTCTCAGCAAATAGCTTGGGGTGTCTACTTTCCAAAATGGGGTCATTTGGGGGGGTTTTGTACTTCCCTGCCATTTTAGCACCTCAAGAAATGAGATAGGCAGTCATAAATTAAAAGCGGTGTAAATTCCAGAAAATGTACTCTAGTTTGTAGACACTATAACTTTTGCGCAAACCAATAAATATACGCTTATTGGCATTTTTTTTTACTAAAGACATGTGGCTGAATACATTTTGGCCCAAATGTTTGACTAAAATTGAGTTTATTGGATTTTTCTTATAACAAAAAGTAGAAAATATCTTTTTTTTTTCAAAATTTGCGGTCTTTTTCCGTTTATAGCGCAAAAAATAAAAATCACAGAGGCAATCAAATACCATCAAAAGAAAGCTCTATTTGTGGGAAGAAAAGGACGCAAATTTTGTTTGGTTACAACATTGCATGACCGCGCAATTACCAGTTAAAGCAGTGCAGTGCGAAATTGAAAAAAAGACCTCTGGTCCTTTGGCTGCCAAATGGTCCGGGGCTGAAGTGGTTAATAACAATATATTAAAAGTATAAAAATGTCTTGTTAGATCTATTTCTACTCCCCTCTATTTTCATATTTTCATTTTACTTTGATAATTCTCTCCGAAATATCTTTACTTGTTATTGTGACATAATGTAAAAGTTGATCTTAACAAGCAAACTTACAGGCATCTCTGAAACTGGACTTGTAAAGTTATGCACTGTGATGCCCATGTGTTGTGAACAATGCCTGAAGAAGGTGTTAAATTCTGCAAAAAAAACCAAGACAAACTTCAAGGGTTGATTTCAGATTTCCTGTGACTCATAATTATAAAATGAGCATTAAGCCCAAACTTCAACAAAAACTAAGCATATATTCAATTAAAGTACTGAAATGGATAAATGGTAGTGGCTGTCTTAATTTATGATAAATGCACAGCCATCTGTAGAGAGACTAGTTAGAGTATATCGTACCTTTATAACATGAAAATTGTTCAGCACTTCCTTATATCATAAATACAATAAAGATTACATATGGAAAATACAGTATTTATCAGCGTATAACATGCAATTTTTCCCCTGATAATAGGGGGAAAATTGCGGGTGCATGTTATATGCCAACAGCGTACCTCGGAGGGGAAGGAGGGGGACAAGTGCAGCCGTCATCTCCTCTCGGCTCTCACTCGGCTCTAACACGGCTCGCACGTCACACACACAGTCCCGCCTCCACCACCGGCATTGGACCAGTGTTCTGTCTATCACAGGACCTGGTCCAATGCCGATGGCGGAGGCGGGACTGTGAGTGTGACACCCAACTGAGAGCCAAGGAAACAGATGATGGCTCAGTGATTTCATATGAGATGGTGAGCTGCATTGATGGGGGAGATGGGAACAGAACAGGCTGCAGATGGGCACAGAACAGGCTTCAGATGGGTACTAAAGCTGCAGATGGGCACATATTAGGCTGCATTGTGGCTGCAGATGGGCACCAATCAGGCTGCATTGATTCTCACTTACCATTATTTTGCTTCAGAGTGGTTTATTTAAAAAAAAAAGTTTTTTTTCCTGAAACTTCCCTCTTAATTTGGGGTGCGTGTTATATGCCAGCACGTGTTATACACAGATAAATACGGTATTTATAAAACAATTTGAAAACCATTTAGAATTCTCCTTCCACTTCACAATTATGCGCCACTTTGTGTTGGTCTATCACATCAAATCCCAATAAAATTAATTTACGTTTTTGGTTGTAAATTATTAATATTATTTTACAGATTATTTATATTACCATTGCCAACAGTTTACACAGCACTTTACAATATAAAAGGGAGACAGTACAGTTACAATGCAATTAAAATACAAGAGGTTTAAGAGGAACTAATAGGGTGGGGCAGGTGGTACAAAAGGTTGTAAATGTGGGGAATGAGCTGATGGAAGTGTGGAGGTGTGATAGGCTTCCTGAAGGCAGCTAGAGTATGAGATAGCCGGACAGGTTGAGGTAGAGCATTCCAGAAGATGGGAGGAGGAGACAAGGGAGCTTGAGAGTAGGAGGTCTTGAGAGGAGTGTAGAGGACAGTTTGGGTGATATTTGGAGACAAGATTGGTGATATAGCTTGGGGCAGAATTGTAAATGGCTTTGTATGTTGTGGTTAGTATTTTGAATTTAATTCTCTGGGCAATCGGGAGCCAGTGTAGGGATTGGCGGAGAGGGGTGGCAGACACTGAGTGGTTGGTAAGGTGGATAAGTCTGGGAGCAGAATTCATGATAGACTGAAGAGGGGATAGCCTATTGAGAGGTAGGCCAATGAGAAGTGAGTTGAAATAGTCAAGGCGGGAGATAACAAGGGAGTGAATGAGTAGCTTGGTGGTCTCATTTGTTAAAAAGGGGCATTTTAGACATGTTACGGAGGTGAAGTCTACAAACTTCTGACAGCGTTTGGATTTTGGGGTGAAAGGACAGGTCAGAGTCTAGGATTACACCTAGTACCCTGGCATGAGGGGAGGGTTTGATGGCTGCATCATTGATTTTGATGGAAAAGTCATGGAGGGGGGCACAGGCATTGGGGAATATTACCAACTCGGTTTTAGAGATAATACTTTAAGGAAGTGGTACGGCATCCATGATGATATATCAGTTAGTAAGTTAGTAATGCAAGAGGAGACTGAAGTGGGGTGAGGAGTAGACAGATAGATTTGGGTATAATTAGTGAATATATGGTATTGGAAGCTGTGGGCGGTTATCAAGTGACCAAAGGAGAAGGTGTAGATAGAGAAGAGAAGAGCCTTGGGGGCCCCCACAGAAAGGGGCAATGGCGAAGAAGATAGAGTTGTAGGTAAGACTGAAAGAATGCTGTGATAGGTAGGAGGAGAACCAGGATACAGCAGAATCTTGGAGGCCAAGGGTACAGATTTTATTGAGAAGGAGCAGGTGGTCAACCGTATCAAAGGCCGCAGAGAGGTCAAGCAGTAGGAGTATGGAGTAGTGGCCATTGGTTTTGGCGGGTTATTAAATCGCTAATGAGTTTTAGTAAGGCAGTTTCTGTTGAGTGCTGCAAGCGAAAGCCAGACTGTAAGGGTTCAAGAGTTTATTTTCACTGAGGTAGGAGCTAAGATGGTTGTAGATTAAGCATTCTAGAAGTTTAGAGGTGAATGGAAGCAATGAGATGGGTCTTACATTGTTCAGGTTGGTGGGGTCCAGTGAGGGCTTTTTAAGTATGGGAGTGATCTGCGCATGTTTTAGAGGGGAAGGGTAGGTGCCACTAGAGAGGGAGAGATTGAAGATGTGAGTGAGGGAGCATAGGATAGAATTAGAGGGTGACCGTAGAAGTTGTGAGGGAACAGGATCCAGGGGACAATTGGTTAGGTGGGCATCTGAGAAAAGTTTTGTAACCTCTTCAGTAGTAGCCAGTTCAAAATAGGAGAGTGTTGACTGTGCTGTTAGGCAAGGTATGTTGAGTGGGGAAGATGTACACACAGTGGAGGTGTCTTCACGTATTGCATCAATCTTGTCTTCAAAGTGATTGGCAATCTCTTGGGCAGTGAGTGAGTTAGTGGGTAGAGGGGGTGGGGAACAAATCAGAGCATTAAAGGTTGAGAAGAGCTGATGGGGACTGGATGACAAGGTATTAATGAGAGAGACAAATTAGGCTTCTTTGGCAGCATGGAGGCAGGAATTGTAGCTTAGGAGGGCAGATTTATATAGGGTGAAGTCCTGCAGGCATTTAGTTTTATGCCACAGTCGTTCAAGAGCACGGCAATGTCTCTTGAGATTTTTAGTGTTGTCAGTTTGCCAGGGTTGTAATGGTCAGGGCCTGATTCTGCGTGTAGTTAGAGGAGCAAGTGTGTCCAGTGATAAGAGTGAGCTGTTGTAGACAGAGGTGGCTAGGTCAGGACACAGCAGGGGAGAGATTATGTCATATAGGAGGTGGTCAGTAGCAAAATAGAAAAGAGAAGGTGGCTAAGGTGGCGAAGATTCCTACAAGTAATTGTTTGCTGCTTGGAGGGATGGGTGGTTGGAGGCAAGGATACAGTGAAAATGATGAGGTTGTGATCAGAGAGAGGAAAGGGAGTATTGGTGAGGTTGCCAGGAGTGCAGAGATGGGAGAATACAAGGTTGAGGGTATTACCATTGGAGTGAGTGGACGTGTGTGTCCATTGGGTTAGGTCAAAAGATGACAAAAAGTGGTATGGATACTTTTTCAAGGCACTGTATATGCAAGTAATTCGCCATAAATGGGGTATTGGGGTCTGGGTACTGTCATGGGGGACATGTATCATTACTTAATTTTTTTTTTTAATGATCGTTTTTGCAGGAGCGGTGATTTTAATTATGCTTAAAGTGCAGCAATAAAAATGAAAAATTTCTTTAAAGCGTAACTCCACTTTTGTCAAGAAACAAACATGCCCCTCTGGGTGATCTATGTACATTGCAAGGATTATAACAAACTTTGTTGCAGATCCCTACCTTTTGTTGTTCTGAAGAAATCCCTCTGTGTTTGTATGTGCCTCTGTTCTGAGTGGGTCTAATAGGAGTGGTTTCGTAATTAACTGTCAGGTGTGCAGATGCAGAGCACTAATGAGGGAATCTGCTGGGTCTGCATCCCTTTAGATGTGTTCCTATTAAAAGTATCTCTCCAAAAATGGGAACATTTCTGGGAAAATTGGTAAGCCAATCACACAAGCAGGAAATTATATTTCTGGGGAGGGGTCATTACACACTCTGTGTACAGAACAACTCCAGGTGGCCATATTGCAATGCATTCTCAGAAAATTACAGAGGTTGCAGATTGAAAAGGAAAGTTAATTTTTAATAAAATTTAATTACAATATGATTAGTGTCGCAATTATATGCGCTATATTATTTTTTCTTTATTTGCTATTTTTTCCCCACTAAAGTGGAGTTACAATTTAAGTATAGTGCCTGGAGCGTCCCCTTAATGTACCTATAAAGTGGTGCATCTGTAGCATGCATAAAACATGCTGCAGCAAAAATGACATTTCTAAAGAAAAAAACTAGTCAAATCCCATATCAAAGGACTAGCAGTTGCAAGTGCCGCCACCCGCTCGCTCGTCCTTCCTTTCCTGACCTGCCAGGCTGCATGCCCGGATAAGGGTCTGGTATGGATTTGGGGGGGGGGGCACACCATTTTTTTTTTTTTTTTGGTGTGGGGTTCCCCTCCAAATCCATATCAGACCCTGACCCATTAACAGCTGATGACTCATCGCAGGACACCGCAGCCAGCTTCTTGGCCCGCTCCTTCACAAGCAGCGTACACTGCTTCCTGATTGGGCAAAGCTTTGCCCAATCAGAGCACAGAATGCACTGTGCAGTGCATTGCAGGGTGTTTGTCAGGGCAAACACCCTGCATATTCGGGTGTTCGGCGAATGGCTAAATGGGCAAATGTTCGGCCAAACTGATGCTAGGGCCAAACCTTTCGCTCACCCCTAGTCCTAAACCTCTGCTCTGGTTAGCATGAGGACTCTTTAACCACCCGAGATCCGCGCTATAGCCAAATGACGGCTACAGCGCGGATCTGATGTGCCGGGACGACGTCTATTGACGTCGTCTCGGCAACGAGCTGCCTGCGCGCCCCCTGAAGGGCGCGCGTGGCGCGCTTTGTGATCCCCGAGTCTGTGAGACTCGCTGGATCACAGATCCGAGTAAGGGGTCGATCCCGACCCCTTACCACGTGATTAGCTGTCAGCCAATGACAGCTGATCATGTGATGATAACCGAGCCGGTAATCGGCTTTTTTTCCTGCTCGCAATAACAGCGTGAGGAGAAAAAAAAAAAAGCCGATCACCGGCGGCAGTGAGAGGGACATCCCTCTCACTGCAATATGCCCAGGGTCCATGGTGCCCACCTTTTCTAATAAAAGTGCCCCCAGTGCCATCTGTCAGTGCCCCCACTGCCATCTGTCAGTGCCCCCAGTGCCATCTGTCAGTGCCCCCAGTGCCATCTGTCAGTGTCCACAGTGCCATATGTCAGTGCCCACAGTGCCATATGTCAGTGCCCACAGTGCCAGTGCTGCACATCAGTGTCACCTACCAGTGCTCATTAGTGTCCCCTACCAGTGCTCATCAGTGTCCCCTACCATTGCCCAGTGCCACCTATCAGTGCCCATCAGTGCCACCTATCAGTGCCCATCAGTGCCATCCATCAGTGCCCATCCGTGCCACCCATCAGTGCCATCTTTGCTGTGTCCATCAGTACCGACTTATCTGTGCCCACCAGTGCAGCCTATCAGTGCCCACCAGTGCAGCCTATCAGTGCCCACCAGTGCCGCCTATCAGTGCCCACCAGTGCCGCCTCATCAGCGCATATCAATGAAGCAGAAAAATTACCTGTTTTCAAAATTTTTATTATTTTTTTTAATTTTCCATCTTTTTTTATTTGTTTAGCAAAAAATAAAAACCCCAGCTGTGATTAAATACCACCAAAAGAAAGCTCTATTTGTGGGGAAAAAATGGTAAAAATTTCATTTGGGTACAGTGTTGTATGACCGCGCAATTGCCATTCCAAGTGCGTCAGCGCCGAAAGCTGAAAATTGGTCTGGTCACGAGGGGGGTTTAAGTGCAAAGTAATCAGGTGGTTAATCATTAGCACAGGATGCTAATAAGTCTTGAGTCATCCTATAAGGCATCCACCTTTAAACAGCAGACCTCTATCCAGCAAGGATTCTTTACATTGGATTACATTGAACTGATTCAGAAAGTTTTTGCTTACTATTACACTTCATCTGCATCAGGGGAAGAGGGGAATTTGGAATAGGAGGAAAGGCTTTAATGTGAAAAAACATGCCAATACTGTATTATGTTTATTCTTATATCTTCTTACTCATCGATCTTGATATGGGAACATAGAAAAGAAAGATGATACACAGCAGTCCCTCGTACTACTTTATAATTTGTATCTATGAATGTCATAACAGAGTGTTTTGTGTGAGAGTTCTTCAGATTCCCTCCATCAGCAGCTCAGATAGCCCGCACTTGATGAGTCAGAGCAAGCTGGGCAAGCGATCAGCAGCCAGGTGAACTGCCTTATACTGTCAGAACCAGTGTGTTGGCAGCCGAGTAAGAGCCTAAGGCCCCTTTCACACTGGGGCGGTTTTCAGGCGGTACAGCGCTAAAAATATCGCCTGTACGCCGCCTGAAAAAACTGCCCCATTCACTCCAGTGTGAAAGCCGGCGGGCTTTCACACTGGAGCGGTGCGCTAGCAGGACGGCAAAAAAAGTCCTGCTAGCAGCATCTTTGGAGCGGGATAGGAGCAGTGTATTCACTGCTCCTATACCGCTCCTTCCCATTGATTTGAACGGGACACCGCATAATACCTCGGCAATAACGCCGCAAAGCGCTGCTACGGCGGCGCTCTGCGGGGGATCTTAACCCTTTTTCGGCCGCTCGCGGGGGGTAAAACCGCACCGCGAGCGGCCGAATCCCGCGGGCAAAACGACGGTAAAGCACTGCTTTACCGTCACCGCGGCTCCCGCCCCAGTGTGAAAGGGGCCTAAACGCATGCATCTCAAAACACCTAGATAACGGTGGGAAGCACCTCACCAGTTGCTAACAGAGTACTTCAGTTCCAGTGGATGTCTTTGGGCCTTGGATCCATCCAGATGTGTGCCTGTGTTACCAAAGCTACAGTGGATCTACGATGGAGCATACACACGGTCGGATGTTGCCTTAAAACAGCTAATTTGCATGTTTGTTGTCAAACAGTCTGATCGTGTGTATGGCTACAATCTCTGTTGCTATAGAGTCTTAAGTCCCATACACACGATCTGACTGTTTGACAACAAACATGCAAAATAGCTGTTTTAAGGCAACATCCGACTGTGTGTACGCATCATCGGACAAACTTTTTCGGTTTTCATCTGACTTTTGTTAGCTGTGCGAACACACAAACTTTCCGGCAACAAAAGTCTGATGGAGCAAAGTCCGATTGTGTGTACAGAAAACCATAGTACAAAAACGCATGCTCAGAACCAATGCATAAGATCAGACAACAATACAGAAGTTGACCAAAGGTGGCGGTAAAGAGCAGAAAAAAACACGTGATTTGGTGAAAGTTGGCTGAAAAAGTCCTGCTGTGTGTATGCAATACAAGTTCATGGCCGACGCCCTTTGTACAAAAATCCACTATCGTGTGTATGAGGCTTTCCTGAGACTGTGCTTTGCAGCTGCATGTTACCTTGATTGAGCCACAGAGACATTGCTGTCTATGTTTGTGCAGATTTTATAATATATTAGTTCTTATTCTGCATGGTTTTGCCATCCTAAACCTGTTTTGCATTATTGCTTCTAACTTTGAATCTGCTTAATAAAGTTGTAGTACAGTAACTGATCATTCGGCATATTACCTATTCTGTTAAAGGACTGTCTTTCATCACCTAGATGACAATTATTTCTGTACAAGATTTGTTTGACATCACTCCTCTGTCTGTGCTATGTGATGCTTATTTTATTTGTTTATGCTGAATCATCTGATCTGCTATACCATGCTAAGATTACATATAATGTTTTCCTTATATCAGTACTCAAAAAAGGCCAGATATCAGAGCAAGTTTGCTTTTTTCCGGAGGTAATTCTCCATGACTGGCCATGACTCTCCATCTGGTTCCCTGGAACTTGTATTAACATTTCTAGACTCTCCAGAATCAAACATCCCCCTTCGCTTTTTATTTCCTTATATTATATCAGACCAAGCGCTACTAACGATTAACAATTAAAGCTGAGCTGTCTTATGACTATATTCCATACAGCTGACCAAAAAGGTCTCCCAGTGTTTGGTGTGGACTTCCAGGTATTCCAAACCCACAGAGATAATGCAGGCACTGATGATGTCCATAGCTACATTCCTGTAAACACACTTAGATCTGCAGGTTCTCCTAAGTTATATTTGTCCTTACCTTGTGAAATTGATGCCTACACAATTTTTGACCTCACCAGGGATGGCTCCACTTAAGCAAATGTTAAAGTACTGTATGTTATATGTATATGGATTTGGTTTTACTGTAACATGTGGGATGCTGTGCTTCTGAGGAAATCAACTGACCTAACAAGTCTTTATAGATCTTTGGACCCTCTCTATGACATCCCACCATACTCCCCATAGCCAAACATTTTTTTTCCTCTTGCAGCATCAGGCTTTTTAGCTCTTTCTATTTGTAGCAATTGGTTTCTCCCAAATGGCAAGAGGACCACCCTCTCTTGACCTCTCACTAACCCCACAATAGGCTATGCTCTTTTTCTTTCACATACTTTTATTATACTTTAAAATTTTAGGAAGGTATACAAAAGTGCAAAGATCAACATCATAACAGTACCGCAAAAGCTATCCTTGTTTCCAAAGGATTAAGCTAACTTTCTGCCAAAATATCTGAAAATACTTTTATTTTTAGGCCACTAAATTGTTTTTACTTGGCATTCCCAAGGCTTGATTTTTTTTTTTTTTTTTTTTTTACTATTCAATTCCTGTCTCCTGGCCCCAAATGGGTTTCTGACTTTTGTCCCTTTCTTTTCTTTTTTTCATTAGTTCCTCTGAACTTGTTCCTCTCTCTGTACTACTCTACCCCTGTCTCTTCTACCCAGAAACAATAACTAGTATCCCACATTCAGAAAATGAAGTACAACAGGGGCAATTTACATCACAAGCCAGTCAAAATAGCGAAATAATTCAAATTAATTTTGTTCCAATTTATGCAACCTCCCTTCTTGCCAGTGTCCCTCATCCCTAAAAGGTAACAGACACTGAAATATTAAAACTTTCACCCAAGAATAGACAGCACAAATTTTAGTCAGTTCCTAAAAAATTTCAACCTATGGATGACACTGAAAGCACCACCCATCTCAATTAAAGTTGATCAAAATATCAATTGAGCCAGATGGAACATTTTCAGCTGAACAGTGACTGCATCTTTTAAGCACACAGCCCTAATTATGTATGTAGCGAAGGCTATTTATGCTTTATATAGTGTTCCCAGCCACTGCATGTAATACTTCATTTGGACCAGCTTTGCCCAAATGAACCATTTCAAATTCACTTAACACTGGAGAAAACAGATTTAAGTGTGAATAGGCCCTCAATCTTTGTGACCTAGCCTTTGTGTCTCTCTTCTAGAAACCCAGACATATATATGTACATATACATTACTACTAGATAGGAACTGACTACATGTTTTTTTCCAACCTGCATTCCAACATGCTAGGAAAGAGACTTCAGCAGTTATTATCTTGTTAATAACTTTCAACACAAGTCATACAATTTTGTACGTATGATAGCTTAAAATGAGATGAGCAATGCAGAGTGCAGTACCTCTGGCAAATCCAGATAATTAAAAGCAAATGTAAGGAATGTTCACTGTCTACACTAGGAGACACTTGTTTGCTCTCAAGGGTTTCATAATTAAACAAAGGGAGGTTAATCGAATTCAGAAGATGTTTTTCATTACAGGATCCTAATATGCTCAAGTATTTAGCGGCTCATCCAACAAACCATCATGGTTAATATAATTCAGTAGCACACTTTCATTATGCGCATAAACCATGTATTTTAATATGAAATAATGAGCACAAATGAATTATAGGGATGTATAAACAACTCCAGATTAAAAAAACTTACACATCTTGATTTTGTTAAAAACTTTTGCCTTGTCTTTTCGTTTTAAAGTCTAAAACTGGGACAATCTTTAAAGCAGCAAAAAGGTACATTTTGCTTACAGTACACACACTCCCTCATATGAGATCCCCTAATGATGGCAGTAAACAGCACTCATGGGGAAAAATTGTACTGGCTCCTAAAATGACAGTCTATCTGACAGTCAGTTTAT
The DNA here is from genome assembly GCA_028564925.1 of Lithobates sylvaticus. NCBI lineage: Eukaryota > Metazoa > Chordata > Amphibia > Anura > Ranidae > Lithobates > Lithobates sylvaticus. Next base: position 356,968,266 of record CM053026.1, on the reverse strand, counting down.
GATTTTGGAATATTTTCTTCATTGTAGTAATTGTTTTCCCTACATAGAAGAGACTACATGGGCAGAGTAGTAAGTAAATTATGGGGTTGATTTACTAAAACTGGTAAAATCTGGTGTAGCTATGCATAGTAGCCAATCAGCTCCTAACTTCAGCTCGTTCAATTAGGCTTAGACAAAAAAAGCAGAAGCTAATTGGTTTCTTAGCAAAGTTGCACCACATTTTGCACGCTCCAGTTTTAGTAAATCAAACCCTACATCTGATTCTAATGTGAATACATTTGCTAGAACGCAGATGTGAGAAGTATTGTCCTGTCACCATATGCCGGCCAGTTGCACAGTTAAGACCCCGGTAACATCCTGGTCTACCAGTGGTAAGCCATGTTGACTGAGAATTAGAGGAAACAAAATCAGTTTTCATGAGATGATCCTTAATAGTGCTCCTCCTTTGGTAGCTCATAGTGAGTGTGGAGGAGGGGGTATGCAGGGGTTAGGTTCTGGTCACTGGAGACCAAGGACCAGCATAACTACTTAGCCAGGGATGCAACCCTTGCAAGCTGAGTTGGAGGTCCCCATAGAGGAGATTGCTCTCTGCCTTTATTGGAAGAGTTGGTCCGTAGGTTAGCTTCACTCAATACAGCAATTGATCATCTCAGCAGTGGCATCTGAATTACTCTTCCTTATCACCCTAAGCATTTGTGTGCAGGGAAAGCCATCAACTAGGGTTGGAGGATGGGCACTCTGTGTGTGCAGGAGAGTATTTCCATCAGCTGGTTTCTGGAACAACTTAGTGTTAATCATCACTTGTTATCCTGCCCCCCCCCCCATTAAAGATATTCAAATCCAGGAAGTTGATATATGTGTCAGACAAAAAAGTAAGTTTAATGGGACAAGGTATCGTGTTTATTTCCTCAACTTTCAGTTGGAGATCTTTGTTACTGCCAAGACTAAATTAGAATCAAGCTGTCAATGTAGCAATGGTAAAATACAATGGGTTAGATTTACAAATTGTGAATAGACTGTGCACGTTGCATGTGCAGTTGCTCCAGAACTTGGTAAATGAGGAGAAGCTCTGCTGACTTTCACCATCCAATCATATGCAAGCAAAAATTCTGTTTTTTTTCCTTGCATGTGATTGGGTAGTCTTTGCAAAGTAAAGCTTCATCTCATTTACTAAGTTCTGAAGCAACTATACTTGCAGAGTGCAACTGCACTTGCAAACTGTACAGTTCATTTGTCTTTATTAAATCAACCCCAAAGTGTGGTGCAAACCTAGAGGTTAAAGGGCGGTCCTTCATATTATTCCATATAAATATTAGCAAAAGAGGATACTACATTTGAGCCAATAGCTGTACCTAAGACTTGTAAGTAGAACTTATCTTGAATTTGAAATATTTTAAACGGAGACTTGAGTAAAATAAATCAATTAAGAAGGGGATCGGGGAGATTTCCTTGTTTTAGGATTAACAGTGCTTCACACACAGTCTGGATCCCATCCATGTGAGGGATTACAGCATACAGGCTACTGACATCAATGGTGGCAAGAACATTGTCAGATGGAATAGGTACCAGTTTTTGTAGTAGGTCTATGACCATTCCAGAATCCCAGAGATAGGACAGCATCTGGGTTACAAATGGCTGCTAAAAGTAACCCATAAACACTGCCAATGGTTCAATGATTGAAAATGGACCTCTGTCAGAGACGATGGTGCATCCTGGAGGATCTTGGGCAAACTGTAAAAAATAGAGCAGTGAGAGTGGGTAATTGTTAGGAAGCCATTTTCACCACTGAAGATCTAGGATTTCATGTAGCCCACTACTAATAGAGCATATATCATATTTTTATTTTTTTTAATATAGATCAATGGCAAGCAGGGTGTAAGTGATATTGTCTTGCAGTTGCAAAAGCAGTTCAGTAGGATAATCCAAGAAGTTAGGTATGACGATGGAGCCCCGTTTGTCAGAGGACAGGGTTTTGATGGCATTTCTCTTAGCCCTAGTAAAGTTGCCCAGCAGTAGGGTGAGTCTTGATTTTATAGTCCATCATTCTGTGGAAAGATCTGAAAGATGTTGGAACCTCAGAGGCATCAACTGTCCTAGTAGGATGAAAGAAAGTAGGAGGCATAGTGGACTGTTTTTGTTTAACCACTTGCTTACTGGGCACCTAAACCCCCCTCCTGCCCAGACCAATTTTCAGCTTTTAGCGCTGTCACACTTTGAATGACAATTGCGCGGTCATACAACACTGTACCCAAATGCTTTTTTTTTCATATTTTTTTCCCATAAATAGAGCTTTCTTTTGGTGGTATTTGATCACCTCTGTTTTTTTTAGTTTTTGTTAAAAAAATTAAAAAAGACTGAATAAAAAAAAAAAATACAAAACCGTTTTATATTTTGTTAATACATTTTGCAAACAGGTAGTTTTTCTTCTTCATTGATATGTGTGGATGAGGCTACACTGATGGGCACTGATAAGCTGCACTGATGGGCACCAATTGATGGGCACTAACAAGGCAACACTGATGGGCACTAATAGGCGGCACTAGTGGGCACTGATAGGTGGCACTGATGGGTGGCACTGAAGGGCACTGATAGGTGGCACTGATGGGCACTGATGGGTGGCAGTGATGGGCACAGATCAGCACTGGTAGGTGACACTGATAGGCAGCACTGCTAGGTGGCACTGATTGGCACCACAGGTGGGCATTGATAGGTGGCACTTGTGGGCCCTGATAGGTAGCACTGATTGCTGCCACTTAAGTAATGTGGGCACTGATTTATGGCACTGGCAGGTGGTACTGGTGGGCACATAACAGGCTGTTCCTCTTTGGGTCTGATGTCCCTGCAAATAGAAGCCATTGATCAGCTTTTTTTCTCCTCATGCTGTCAGCGTGAGAAGAAAAAAAAAACGATTTCCGATCATCTGTATACATCACGTGATCAGCTGCCATTGGCTGACAGCTGATCATGTGGTAAGAGGCTGGGATCGGCCCATTACTCGGATCTGTGATCACACGAGTCTCATTGACGTGGTGTGGCGAGCCTGCAAAGGGGAGGACGTTAATAGACGTTCTCCCGGAAAAGCAAATCCGCGCTGTAGCCATCATTCACCTATAGCGTGGATCTGAAGGAGTTAAAGATCTCACTTTGGGCTTTCTTTTGAATTTGCATCAGTGTACTTTTAAAGTAACAGTGTCAAACCTGTTAGTGTGGACACATGCAAGACCCTTGTTAAAGGGTCATCCCTGCAGGCTTAAAGCGTTACTAAATCCACGACAGTAAAATCAGTCTGTATATGCAGTAAGCCATGTTTGTTATACTCACTGTGGAACCTAAGGGGTTAATCCTCTGCATTGTGTAAAAAGGCTGTTTGATCCTGTCTTCTCTGAACCTTCCCTTCTTTTACTGTCCCCAATCCCTCTGCTGATAGTACAGAGCCCTAGGAGGCACTCTGCACATGGTAAGTTTGGTGTGTATTGCTAGAGAGTTTTTTCCTTTTTTGGGGGGGTGCATGTGATCAGCGCAGGGCCAATCAGCACTGTCCAGACAGAAAGTCAGGGGTCACGCAGCCTCAAAGGACAGTCAAAGGAGAATGAAAACTCCTCCTACAAGCTTTAACCAGTACTCGGCCAAACACTGATAGAAGTCACAAGATCCCTATATACTGCTGATGAGAAAAGGTATTTAGCAGTTTATATTTACTAAAATAATTGCATTTCCATGTTCTATACACTGTGGGAGATCAGAGTCCATAGTGAATGCAAGTCCTGGGTTTAGTAATACTTTATGTTGACTCAGATTGAAGATCACTCAGCAATCTTATGCCCCGTACACACGGTCGGATATTCCGATGGAAAAAGTCAGATTGGATTATGTTGTCGGAAAATCCGATTGTGTGTGGGCTCTAGCGGGCAGGATCTAAAATTTTCCGACAACAAAATACGATCTGACTTTTTCCGATCGTGTGTAGAGAATTACATAGTTACATAGTTAGCTAGGCCGAAAAAAGACACAAGTCCATCCAGTTCAACCATGAAGAAAAAGAAATAATAAATAAAAATAAAATATATCGTACAATCCAATAAACCCCATATTATACCCACAGTTGATCCAGAGGAAGGCAAAAAAAACCCCCAAAAGAGCATGCTCCAATCTGCTAAAGCAGGGGAAAAAATAAATCCCTTCCTGATCCCCCTAGAGGCAATCGAATTTTCCCTGGATCAACTTTACCTATAAATGTCAGTACCCAGTCATATTATGTACATTTAGGAAAGTATCCAGGCCTTTCTTAAAGCAATCTACTGAGTCAGCCAGAACCACCTCTGGAGGGAGTCTATTCCATATTTTCACAGCTCTTACTGTGAAGAAACCTTTCCGTATTTGGAGATGAAATCTCTTTTCCTCTAGACGTAAGGAGTGCCCCCTTGTCCTCTGTGTTGACCGTAAAGTCATTCCGACGCACAAAGTGCCACTCATGCTCAGAAGAAATTTGGAGATGAAAGCTATTGGCTACTGGCCTTTACGTAGTCCTGTACGTCACCTCGTTCGGAATGATTGGATTTTCCGACAACTTTGTCCAACCGTGTGTGTGCTCAACACAAGTTTCGGACAAAATCCGTTGGAAAAAATCCAACGGATTTTGAGGTCAGAATGTCCCACCGTGTGTACAGGGCATACGTTTTTGGGCGACTGCTCCCTCTTCGAGTGGTGGCTCCACCTCATCCTTCAATTCCTTGAGCTATACCAGCCCAAAAAAATAAATAAAAAATCATTGTATGGAGTAGAACTGGTTGTTAGGAACAAATAGCCTGATGAGGAATTGTCAGAGCTGGCATCTACTGTAAGGATGTTTGGGTGATTAATCTTAACCTTTGCTGACAAGGGTAGCACTGGAATTCAGTAGTTAAACCACACATCCTTCCATAGATGTGCCATAATTGTTATTCACCGTGGAAAGTTTTCTCTCCTTATGATCATTTGTTGGTATTTGACAACATTGTTTGCAAGTTTTTTTACTCATTCAGAGTCAGAAGAAATTCTAAGCACATGATGTGTAGGTTATCACAGTTTGTAAACTGTGGGGCTTGAGAAATGACCCAAGTGCTATTATGCTATATAATGCACTGCTTATGTGCCAATGTCAGATCCCACAACTGACATGACCTTTGCTAGGACTCTAAGCAGTAATCATGCCAGTGGCGGATTATGCTCCAGTTGGTGGGGCAGCAAACAAACCAACCGACCCTCCCCCCTGGACCCCCCTCCACGGTCGGGCTCTCAATCAGTGCCGATGCAGAGCACTGAGAGATCGCTTTGGGCGGCCATCTCCCGAGTCCCGAATCCTCCTGTGCATCCTCCCCCTTGCCCGGCTAATACGATCACTTTTCCTCTTGGCCAATCGCGCTCCTCCTGCTTCCTGATTGGCCGGGAGGAGAAGCAGGAAGACAATAGCGAATATTAATTTGCTATTGTCACACAACTGGGTGGGCTCGGGGCGCAGTGTCTGCGCCCCAAGCCTATCCTTTTTTGAAGCCAATTAGAGCCTCTGACTCTAATCATGTGCTTAAAAAATAACCCCATTGGAATCCATACGTCTGGCACCCTGCATGTAGATTAGGGGGCCGGACACAAGGATGGGGGTGGTGGTGCTCATACAATAATCAGCAACTCCCCTGTTGGACGATGAGAATGGGTATCATTATGACACACACATGGTATTTAGGGAAGATGTTGAGGGAATGAAAAGCAAACATACATGAAAATTCTCCCATATACTTGTTTCTGGTTAGTGGCTACTTAGCTAGTGAAGCCCACATCTGGATCACAGTCCCAATATCTGCACCTGTAAAAAAGTCAACCATTGCAGCTCTAATATTTCACGTTCCACTTAAAGATTTCTCTGGTCATCAAAAAGATTTTATTTATTTGAATGGGTGGGGGGGTTAAAATGACACTGACAATGTATGAAAGGCGACAATAATAATTGGGGCAGTTGTGTAACTAACCCAATCAATGTTTCCTCTGGTTGTGACTAGACAGATGGGGGTTAAGGTTTTTCATGAGATCATTGCCCAAGCCAGCTATAAACTCTTAATATTCCTAAATACATTTAGAAGGTTCCTAAGAACAAACATATTCACTCTTTCAACTGAGATAGTTAACTTAAGATTGATAAAATAGAATAATATATACCAGATGGAGAATCAAAGAGCTCTGAATGTATTTTTTTTACCTGTTTTATGCAAAAAAAAATAAAAAATATGTAGGAAGTCTGCAATGTACTGTTAGAAAGGAAAGTCTCATTCTCTGTCTGAAAAGACAAGTCTTATCCCATCTGCTGTGTATAATGAAGGGCTATAATTATTGTATTTACAATGACCTGTTTTTGGCAGCTTTACTAAGGCAAATGCAGCTCTGATGGAGAAGAAACAATACACCCTATGAAATGGGCTTCAAATGCAGACACAGACTTAATTGTGCCTTGCTAATGAATTTAGATTTTTCTAATAGAATTGAGTAGTGGGTGGCAATTCAACGCTTCCAGTGAGTAGAAGAACTAATGGCGTGCTGCATCCCTTTCCAGAGAACTATTCAGAATAAGCAGTCATTGCTTGTTTTCTATCAGATGGGCAAATTAAATAATACTGCTAAAATTGATCCCTTTTTTAATAGTTTATCTTCTGTTAAATAATGGCATAAAGATGCTTGTTTTTAGCGAGGAACAAACCATTCATTTTGAATTTTCTAGTTATTTTTCATTGTAGCTTACAATAAGACTATTATGAAAAAAAATGAATAAAGATTGTGCAAAGTTGTAGGGCAAATCCATCCATATCTGATGTACTGTATAACCTATGACTGTGTGCACACATTTATTCACCCACCTCAATATTCTATAGGAAAACATAGATGGTCTAGGTTAGAGAGCATGACATCCTAGCTTGGCCAAGGTTGCTTTGGTCTTGCTGGGGCAAGGTTAAAAATGTTAAATGAGAAAGGTGCCAAAGAGAAATAAAACACTGGTCCTCTTTCAACTTACTGAGGTCCTTCTAAAGCCAGATGGCTTACACAAACCTCATTTAAAGCCCAGTTTCAAACTCTCTGTAAGTCTTCCCCCCTTTTCTCTTGGAGACCCCCATCATTTATTTTAATTTTAACTTTTTAATATATTCTTTTTTTTTCAGAAGTCTTTAAGAAAAGATTGCTGCAAAAATACAGTATAGGAACATTTAGATGTGGTGGCTGTTCCTACTATCGATATATGAACATAAAAAAATACAGTCCCTAATGGGAACACTTTCAAACTTCGACATTTTGCAAATTGCAAAACTGCTGGAGTTGTAACCATTAACCTGTCAATGCAGCTGCTTTTATGTAGGGAAAACTAGGTTGGAGCTCTGGAGATGGGCTTACAGACACATTTCAAGAATGATTTACCACTGGGACACCATGTGGCAGCGATACATGGATGTAAATTTCCCAGCATTAAATTTATGGTGTTGGACCAGATCCACCCCAGCCTGATTGGAGTGAACTGGAATAAAGCCCTCCTCCAGTGTGAATTGAGGTGGATATACAAATTGGATGCTAGTGGATGTTAATGACGTAGTGGACTACAAACGTTCTTAGGGGATTTTATCTCGGGAGGCATGGAAAAATGAAAAGAGACAATATTTAGGCTCCCATCTCCTGATTTTCTTCATCTGCCCCTTTAAGTCCTTGGTATCTTCATATCATTATATAGGTGTCTGGAACAAAATTTAAAAGTTATGTATTCTTTTCACATTTTTGGATATTATGTTATGCTTGTTGTCTCCCATTTTGCCATTGGAGGTAATCTGGTCAGGTGGGGATGGCACCCAGCACACAAAGATCACTGGTTGGACATTATTTCTGACTGCGTGGTCTGGGTTCTGGCTCTTGGAGCAAGGAAGGGGTGTGTTTTCCATCTGCGCAAGACTTTGTTTGCTTTGCAGCTCTGCCCTTCCCTCATTTCCTGTTATTCCTGTTCGTCGTCCAGGTTCAGTGCCATCTTGTGCACCAGTGGACTTCTGGCCCGTGACGCCATCCCACGAGAGATGGGTGGGGTCTCACCCTGCACCGGAGATCCAAGGGGCCATTGCTGGGCTGGGCAGAAGTGGGCTGTATCATCCCCCAAAAAGTGGTGTGAATTCCTCCCCTTTTGTCCTGTGTTAAGGGGTACTTTCCTGGGGGGGTTCCAGAAGTCCCCACTGGCCCCCACTTACCTAATACTTATGATATCTATGGATATCATATTGAAACGCATGTGATAATTTGTCTTATGATACTCCAGGAAAGGGATACTCCAGGAATTGATACTAATCCCAATCAATTTGAACTTGAAAACAAAATAGAAATGAGTACATCATATTTCTGCTGATGAACAAAATGATGGTCATTCTTCCTTTCTAAAAAGGTTGTCTCTAGGTCAGGTGTACTACTAGTGCCCCATCAACATCTTTCATGGTGTATCTGTGCCGAAAAACATCTGTACCAGTAGTGTCCCATCAACATCTGTTTCAGTGTGTACCAGCACACACCAAAACATCTGTCACACACTTGGTGTTGATTTGGTTAAAATGTTTTCTAATGCGGATGAAATGTTTATGAATGCGATTGAAATGTTTTCTAATGCGGTTGAATTGTTTTCTAATGTGGTTGAAATATTATTAATTACATTTTTTTTTTTCAAATATGTTTTTTTATTAATGCCCAACATGGGCAAAGGCACTTTAATACATACATATCACAGCTACATGAAAAAAGAAAAAAACCATAATAACAACAACATTCTGGAAAGAAGGGGAAAGAAACAAAATCACAGGGTACAGTGATTTAAATATATGTAGTATTGGTCGAAACGGACGTAGGGAGGCTGACGCACTGACGTCATCGCGTTCCGCGTTGTGAGCGGGTGTATTGCAAGCCGGCCGGCGTATTTTACTTGTCCTGCTTATATGCTTTTCGTTTTGTGTAAGTAGGATTCCTTTTTCTTTTAATAAACGTAATATTTGGTATCACACTATGGGAGCATCCCCTTTTCTTCCTGTATTCCATATTGGCTGCTGAATGACTCTGGGGTCGATGCCTTTGTTTGGAGAGTGTGTCCATTCCTGATTGATCCAAGCGGTAAAACATCATTGGAATCTCTATCCCTGGTCTAACTTGTCTGAGGAGATCCAGATTGCTGCTGATGTCCGAAGGTCCATATCTGTCCCGTTTACATCACACTACAGGCTTTTTTAAGCTTGCCTTCTGGTAAGCGCAATCTTATATTGGTGGTGGATCACGGTGTTTTCGATTTTTATTGTCACCAGAAGTCCAAGTTCACATCATCACATTTATGAACTATTTTTTCATTTATCACAAATTTGTTTCACTTTTTTCATTTTATATTCATCTTTTATGTCACTGGACTTTATTGTTTGGGTGTATTGGGAAATGTGCACACATATTGTTTGATATACAATTTGTTGTTTTTCCTTTGCATTTATCACATTGTTGCTTGAGGATTTATTTTACACCAAGGTATAGGTCACCTATCACCCATTTGTTCAATTAGCGCGGCTTTATTTACTGTTTTATAGTGTAGAGTAGTGCTTGTATTTTAAATTGGTATGTAGAGATATAACATTTTACTTGTTACAGCTTATGTATAATGATCCCTTCAATGAAGTAAGTGGGGCAGGGAAATCAAAGTTCCCATGTCCCCGTTTTTATTCTACCCGCTCTCCATATTCGTCTTCTAGCCTATAAATATTTTAAGAGTTTGGAAAAGAAGAAATAGTCAGAAAGGAGGAGAGGGAAAGTGTGGGGGGGGGGGGGAAGAATGGAAAGACTGGAAGGGGAAGTGGGAGGGGAGTTAAAGGAAGAGAACTTACTAGGACCCTGGTCGAATCGGCACGGTTCCAACATTCAAACCTTCAGAATACATGCTGTACTAGGAAGTTCTAAGGGCAATTCCCTCCGCAGAGTAGATAAATTGTTTCCATATCGCCCATGTCTTATTATACTTTTCCTGTTGGTGTTTTGTAGTGACAACTAAGTCCTCCATTTTGCTAATATCCTCTACTCTCTGGAGCCATTGTGTCACCGTAGGTGGTGTCTGTTGTTTCCAACAGGTTGGGATACAGGCCTTTGCGGCATTCAGTAGATGACATACAATTGATTTTTTTTGTATAGATTTGCCGGTATGTCAGAGACGTGTAGTAAAAAGAAGGCCAGATCATTTGGAATCGTATATTCCATAAATTGCTGAATTGTCCTGATCGTAGACCAGAATGGAACCAACCTTGGACACAACCAAAACACATGTAGCAACGTACCTCTGTCACCCGGCACCTCCAACAAAGTTCGGATGTGTCAGGGTAGCAGATATGTAAAGCGTGTGGCGTGTAGTACCATCTGGTTAACAGTTTATCGTTGGTCTCTTGTATTTTGGTACAGATCGAGGATTTTAAAGCGAATCTGATGATGCGTTGAACTTGGTCCGCTGAAAAGGTACGGTTTAGGTCCCTTTCCCATTTGCCTATACAATTCAAACTGGTGTTACCCGGGGAGTTCAGGAGGATGTACATTAACGACAGAACTCTCGAAAAGCTATCTTCTGTTGTGCAATACTCCTCAAATATCGTGAGTGGTCTGTCAAAACGTTGCGGATTTGGTATCGATGCAAACAAAGTGTCTCAATTGAAGGGCGGGCCAAAATGGTAGTTTAAAGGGACCTGCGTCGCATCTTAATGCCTCCAAAGAGGGCCATGCACCATTCATTAAAAAGTGTTGTGCCCTTATGCGATTCGCAGAGTGCGGTACATCTCTGACTTGGGTATCCAGTCCTGGAGGGAACTGTGGGTTACCTATGATAGGGAGCAGGGATGAGTCAGGAATACACAGTGAATGTGTGAAGCAGGCTTGTGAGCCTATGCGGAGTGTTGTGCCTATTAGTGGGTGCTTTTTTAGTATCGATGGCAAGTGGTCATAGCACCAGATCGCTCCTTACAATGGAACCTGAGTCTGTCCCTGCTCCAACCGTGTCCACAGCTTCGAGTCCCAATTTCGACACCAGTCAATGACTCTCCCCAAGTGGACTGCCTGATAGTACTTCCTCACATCCAGAACCGCGAGACCCCCATTAGACTTAGGGAGGGACAAAAGGACATGGGGCAGACAAGGTTTTCTGTTTGCCCAGACGAACTTGTTAAATTGAGCGTGCACCTGTTTAAAGAATGATGCCATTATCGAGATTAGGAGTGTCTGCATCGGGTATAAATACTTGGGTAAAATACACATCTTGATCAGATTGCATCTACCAAACCAAGAATGGAGGCCTTTGTGCCATATGTCTAGCAGAGTCCTAGTTTTAATCAATAGAGGTGGGAAGTTCAAATTGAAGGTGCAAGACAAGTCAGCTGGAACCCAGGTGCCTAAGTACTTCAATGCAGTAGACGTCCATTTAAAATTGAAGTTGGATCGTCGTGCGGACATTAAAGTAGGCGGCACCTCGACTCCCATAGCTTCCGATTTACTATAATTGATCTTTAGGTTGGAGATTTTCCCATTGGTGTCAAATTCACGGAGAAGATTCAGAAGTGAGATAGATGGGTTTTTTTAGGGAAAAAAGCAGGTCATCTGCATATGCAGAGACTTTATAGTGAGTGTCTCCTATAATAAGACCCTGTATATCTGGATTAATTCTAATTTTACACAGGAAAGGCTCCAGAGACAGAGCGAATAGGAGAGGCGACAATGGGCAACCCTGCCTAGTCCCGTAAGCTATCTGAAAAGGGTCGGATAGTACACCATTGGTTTTTACCTGCACAGTAGGGGTTGAATAAATCTGAGCTATCCGCTGAATCATGGTTTACCCTATTCCGATGTGCTTTAAGACCGCAAACATATATTTACAGTGGACGCGATCAAACTCCTTTTCCGCATTAGTGTTTACAAAGATCGATGGAGTAGCTATGTGGATCAAATTTAGAACCTTGGTCGTACTGTCTCTGGCCTCTCTAGTGGGGATAAAGCACACTTGGTCAAGATGTATTAGGTTTTGCAGATGTCTGGCTAAGCGTGTTACTAGAATTTTGGTGAACAATTTAAAGTCCGTGTTCAGGAGGGAAATGGGTCAGTAGCTGCTACATGATGTCGGGTATTTACCTTCTTTTGGAATAACGGCAATATGTGCCCTGAAGGAGTCTCTATGAAAGGTTGCTGTCTGACCTAGGTCGTTGTAAAAAGCAATCATCCGGGGGCTCAAAATTGGGAGTAATGTTTTGTAGTATTGAAGAATGTAACTGTCAGGTCCCGGGGCTTTACCTGGTTTTGTAGAACCAATTGCTATTTCCAATTCCTCAGGGGTGATTGGGGTGTCTAGATCTGCAGTGCTTTCTGAAGATAGCGTAGGCATCAGCGCAGACGATATATAGTCATCTATGCAAGAAGGAGAGTTAGACTAGGTCAGGATATTGTATAGGGCTTCATAATAATCTCGAAATGTCTTAGTTATTTGTTTCTAAACTGACTTTAGCTCCCGTTGGCGTCTTAATGTGGGGAATATATGTTTGCGTCTTAATGTCTCTGACCGCTTTGGCTAGAACTCTCCCGCATTTGTCTCCAGATTCATACATTGTGAGGCAGCATTTTTGTAGCGCCACCTTGGCCCTGTTGTTGAGAAGGTCATTGATCTAGGTTCTAAAGGGGTAAGTTCTGCCTCCACCAGGGCATTGCTGGAACTTTTGTGCTATGTCTCAACTGTGTGTAATTCAGCGAGGAACGCTTCCAATTGCTTTTCCCTTTCTCTTTTCACGTGAACGCCATGTTTTATAAGTATTCCCCTGATGACCAATTTATGCCCCTCCCATACTGTCCCTGACGCCCCTCCCATACTGACCACTGACGTATTTATTTAGAAGTAAGATTTCAACTCATTACTCACCTCCTCTAGGACTTCTGATCTTTATAAAAGGCTTTCATTGAGACGCCAGAAGCGAGTGCCATGGTAGAAGTTGTTGGGGATTGCATATGTCAGAAAAAATGGGGGCATGAGCCGACCATGTCCTTAGACGAATCGAGGATTTGCTTACTTTGTAAAGTTGGCTGTGGGGGATGAAGAAATAATCTATTCTTGTGTATATTTTATGGGGAGGGGAGTAGAACGTATAGTCCCTTTCTCCTGCGTTCTGAAGACGCCACAAGTCTACTAACTGGGCTTCATGTAAGGTTTGGGCAATGCGTTTGCAGGCACCGACGAGGAGCCCGATGAGGTGTCCACTGAGGGAGATAATGGGACGTGAGGATCAAATGTCCTGCTTGAAAGTCAGAAAGTTTGGATAAAGCACGCCTTAGGAAAGTATCTTGATGTTCGTTTGGGGCGTAGATGTCGCTAATGTCAATTGCACGTCACCTACAAGGCCCTTAATGAATGCAAAGCGACCCTCCACAACCAGTATAGAGTCCTGAAGTGTTCATAGTAGTTTGCTAGATAGAAGGATGGAAACCCCTCTAGATTTAGTTTTGTGAGTAGAATGGTATGCTAAGGGATATAATCTGTTAAGGACAGGAAGTCTGTCCTCTGAGTTTCCTGGATGAATCCACCTTGGCCTGTCTTAAGTCATAAGAAATTGTCATTTCTCTGGCGTATTTAGTCCCTTCGCATTAAGGGAGTATACGTTAAGTCCGTCCATCTTCAACCAGGGTGCCAGCAGGGGGGAAAGGAAACGGAGTCAGGCCAGGGGGACAAAGAGATGGAAGGGTGATAAAGGGAGGGACTCTGCTAGCAGTACACCGACGTCCGATTGTACCAGGCAAATTTCCCTGCCCCAGCTGCTGGACCGTCAAAAGAAGTTTACTCCCAGCCATCCGCATGCCCAGCGGTTGAATGCTAGCTTGGCTAAATTGCTAGCACTTCAACTGCTGCCTTTTCAGTTGGTAGACTCGGCCCCCTTCCGTGAGTTTGTTCAATGTGTGGTTCCTCAGTGGCAGGTTCCCAAACGCCACTTTTTCTCACGGAAGGCGATTTCGACTCTCTACCGGCATATGGAAGGCAATGTCTTGGCCTCGCTGGACAGGGCGGTCAGCGGTAAGGTGCATATTACCGCTGACTCATGGTCCAACAGGCATGGACAGGGACATTACCTATCTTTCACGGCCCATTGGGTCACTCTTTTGGCAGCTGGGAAGGATGCAGGACAAGGTTCAGTAGTGTTGGAGGTTGTTCCGCCACCACGCCTCCAAAATGCTACTACTGGTTGTGACACACCTCTCTCCTCCACCCCTCCTCTTCTTCTTCCTCCATGGCCTCTTCGAGTGCTTTGTCCTCGGAACCAGCGGTGCTTAGTAGGCGTCCAAGGGGCTACGCAAGTACACAGGCAAAAATATGCCATCAGTGACACTGTACCTCTTGTCCACCTGTTGGAGCATACGCTGCATGGAATAATGGACAGGGCACTTGAGGCAGAACAGAGGCAGGAAGAAGAGGACTTCATTGCCTCTCAAGGCCCCCTTTATCCAGACAGTGTTCCTTCTCTCCCACCCATCACACAGGAAGAGGATGAGGTGGAGGAGGGGGATTGTTTCAGCATGGAGGTGGAGCCTGGCACTCAGCAGCAGCAGTCTTTTAGGGATGATTTACAGTCCCAAGAAACCAGTGGACTTGTACGTGGCTGGGAGGAGGTGGCTGCGAATCATGTCGTCCTCAGTGACCCACAAGACTCCGGACCGAATGCCTCAGCTAACCTACGTTGCATGGCCTCCCTGATCCTGCAAAGCCTGCGGAAGGATCCTCGTATTCTTCGGATCAAGGAGAGGGACCATTACTGGCTGGCCACTCTCTTTGATCCACGGTACAAGGGTAAGGTTGTGGACCATATATTGCCATCGCAGAGGGAGCAGAGGATGAGACATCTCCGGGAGGCCTTGCAGAAAGGTCTGTGCAACGCGTTCCCAGAGACTGGGAGGTTACAAACTCCTGGTCCTGGACGACGAGTTGCTGAGGCTTCGGTCAGTAGCAGAAAAAGCGTGGGGAAGGTGGACGTCTGACCGATGCGTTCAGACAATTTTTTAGTCCGCAGCCCCAAGGTATGATCGGTTCCAGCAACCATCGCCAGCCTCTGATATACATGGTGCAGGAATACCTAGGGGCAAGGTAAGACTTGGACACCTTTCCCACCGAAAATCCTCTGGCTTACTGGGTCTTGAGGATGGATCACTGGCCAGAGCTTGCACAGTATGCAATTGAGCTACCGGCCTGCATCCAGCGTTCTTTCGGAACGCACATTCAATGCTGCTGGAGGCTTTGTCACCGATCACAGGGTGCGCCTGTCCACCGACTCGGTTAATCGACTGACCTTCATAAAGATGAATTAGTCTTGGATCACCACCAGCTACCAGGCACCTGAAGCTGATATAGCAGAATAATTTATTTTGATATGTCACATCCCTTCAAGACTGCCTATGCTGATGCTGAGTGACTGTCCTGTTATGTTGACTGACTATCCCCTTCCTCCTCAATGATCCTGATGATAGCTTGGAAGAACATTTTTGTTTCTGGGTGCCACCACCAGTGGCTAAGGCCCAATTTTTCAGCCCCTGTTTAACAGGGGCGTGTAATTACAATTTTCTATGCAATGCTTTGCAACAGGTCTCATTGCTGTGCTCCAAGTACAGTATCTGTGAGGGGTTGCAGTGTTGTGGCACCAGTGCCTAAGGCCCAATTTTTCAGCCCGTTTAACAGGGGCGTGTAATTACAATTTTTTATGCAATGCTTTGCAACAGGTCTCATTGCTGTGCTCCAAGTACAGTATTTGTGAGGGGTTGCAGTGTTGTGGCACCAGCACCAGTGCCTAAGGCACAATTTTCAGCCCCTGTTTAACAGGGGTGTGTAATTACAAATCTTGATCTAATAATTCACATCAGGGCCCATTCCTGCGCCCACCAAGAGTAACTGTGAGGGCTTACAGTGTTGTGGCAACACCGTCCACCACCACCAAAGGCCCAATTTTTCAGCCCCTGTTTAACAGGGGCGTGTAATTACAAATCTTGATCTAATAATTCACAGCAGGGCCCATTCCTGCGCCCACCAAGAGTAACTGTGAGGGCTTACAGTGTTGTGGCAACACCAACATCTAATGGGGCAAATTTCTGCAGAGTATATACGGCAGGCCCCTACATTCAAACATCCAACTTAGAAACGACTCCTACTTGCAAACGGAAGGAGAAGACAGGAAGTGAGAGGAAATCTACCCCTAGGAAGGGAAATTCTATCCTGTTAGATTTAATTTGGGAAAAAGGTATCTCCTTTCTACTGATGCTTTATCACCAATCCTTGTTTCAATAAAAAACACACTTTTCCAAAAACATTTGTCATTTGGGACGGAAAGTGAGGTGAAATGTTCTGAACAGGTGCACAGACAGCAAAACAAATGTTACAGGGGTGATAACCCCTCCCTATGTTCTCCAAAAAGCATAAAAATAGATTTTTTTGGATGGAGCTACACTTAAAAATTTACCTGTTCAAAATTACAAACAGATTCTACTTAAGAACAAACCTACAGTCCCTGTCTTGTTTGCACCGCCTGTATACTGCTATTCAGAGTATATAGGGTTGTAGGTATAGGGTTTTATTTTGGGTGCGGGGTTCCCCTTAAAGAGGAAGTAAAGCCTCTTTAAAAAAAGACACCCTGCAAGGCAAAGGCATATTGAGCTAGTATGCATAGCATACTAGCTCATTATGAAAGACTTACCTGAAAATGAAGCTCCCTAAGCGGTCCTTATCCACGATCTTCTGCGCCGCCATCCAGGGCCGGAGTGACTTCCGGGTCTCGCCGCTCCAGTGCTATCATTCGCTGGAGTGGCGATGAAGTAAATCCCGCGCATGCGCACAAGATCGGCATATCGCTGTGATCTTGGCATCCTCAGTGCACCTGCGCGCCGCTGTCTATGGCGCATTCGCCGTAGACAGCGATGCCTTTTCATTTCTAAATATCTCCTAAACCATGTAGGTTTAGGAGATATTTATTGGACTACAGGTAAGCCTTAATCTAGGCTTACCTGTAGGCCAAAGTGCTTTGGAAGGGTTTACTTCCACTTTAATATCCATACAAGACCCAAAGGGACTGGTAATGGGTTTGGGGGGGGGGGGGGTGGTTGATGGGGTAGCCATGCCATTTTTCTCAAAGATTTGCATCCATGTTGCCAGGACAAGACATGACATTAAAGCCGTAAGCAGTTTTAAATGGCTTCTTTTTTTCCTTTACAAATTTCATTTTTTGCAGGGACAGTTCTAAACACGTGAAACACATGCCACTTCACAGGCATACTTTAGACACCCCCAGGTACCATATTTAAAGGAATATTTCGCTTTTTTTTCACTTTATGCATCATTAAAATGACTTCTCCCGAAAAAACTTCCATTTTTAAAACTTCTTTTTGCATTGATACATGTCCTCTGGGGCAGGATCCGGGTCCCCAAACCTGTTTTATGACAATAAAATGCATATTGGCCGTTATAATTAGCACTTTAGATTTCGAACGTTCGCGTCCATTGTAACTAATAGGGTTCTAACGTTCGCGCGAACTTTCGGTCCGTTCGCAGGTTCTGGTGCGAACCGAACCCGTGGGTGTTCGGCTCATCCCTATTGATTGATAATAAATGACTTCAAACACTAACCATGAGTGAAATAAATGTTTTTGTGTTATCATTCATATTCTCTGAAAAATGGCCAAGAAATCATAACTTCTGCCAGGGTATGTAAACTTATGAGCACAACTATATATATAAATTTCATTGATTGGCATTGTCCAGTGGCTTCAGACCATTTTTTAAATATGCTGATTGAACTTTCATGATGAGACTTAGGGGCTGATTTACGAAAGCCGTGTGCCATCAGTAGAGGCGCACGGTGAGGCGCAACAGACATTTTCATATTTACGAAACAGTGCGCCGGGAACAGAGTGCGAATCCTTAATTTACTATGGCGATCTCAGCACATGGGAGAATGCAATCTATGCGCCACTATGGACATGGCGCAGGGCATCTTCAATTCAATATTAACAGAAGATGGAGTTGCCAATATTATGGGGTGATGTGAGGAAGTTTAGTAATAACTGCCCAAGTAACAAATATGCCCAAAATAGAATGAGAAAGTAACTTTTTCAGAGAAAGCCTGCTGTGCCCGCAAGTATGTTTAGAACTGCGTGAGATCAATGTAAGCAGTACACATGCGCAAGTGGCCCTTGCGCTCGTTCAAATGCGTTTGTTCACTGCATGGCCAAAATCTTAGTAAATGTAAAGCAACGTACATGCAATTGCGTGGGTTTTGGTTCACCTTTATGTATTTTTTTTGCTTTTAAATGGAAACTCCCCACTCCACTCTATTCTCCAATGGCTGTGAGCTGCCTTCACCAATCCAAACCACATCCTTTTTCAGAGCATACAACAGGGCCAGCTAGGAAAGGGGCGAGAAGAGCGATTGCGCCCAACCCCCTCCTGAACCATACAAGGCCACATGCACTCAACATAGCTGGCTGCCTTTGGGGCATGTTGGGCCCAGCCCAATACCAACCACAAACCACTTTGTACCCACTAGTTTAAAGGGGCTTTCCACATTCTGTAAAGGCCCCTGTCTGCAGCCCCCCCCCCCACAACCCCAGCCTATGGTTGTGTGGAAGAGGGAACAAGGTGGTTGACTTTTCTTTTGGGGTGCCCGAGCCCCTCCTGCTCCCAAGCATCCACCCCCATTCATGAGCTGGCTTGCTGTGTGTTTGGCTAGGGGTTAGTTAGTGTGTGGGAGGGGCACAATATTTTTTGAGTTTGGGGTGATATCTTTCACGTGGGGGGTTCTAATTTTAAGCCTTAACAGACCCAAATGGCCTTGTAAGTATTGGGGGGGGCGGCTATTTTTTGTTTTGGGTTAAAATCTTGCAGCTGCAATGTAGATTTGTGAGTATTCTCTAAAGCCGTACATCTTTACAGCAGCATTTTGGATACATGCTACAGAAGCACCACTTTACAGGCAGAGTAAGCCCCCCCAAGTTACTAGCTTTTAAGCAATTTTGCATTTTCAAAGGCACTTCTCCTTGCTTCATTTTTGGGGTGTATGTATGTCCCTCAGGGTGTTCCTGTGACCTGTTGGGGGTACCTAAGGACAGGGTTGAGAAGCACTGATTTAGAGCACTGAGCTAAAATCTAGCTCAAGACAATCCTACTCTAATTGTGGGCATTTGAGGGAAACCAAGTGAGTGTTAGAACCCCTGCCTGTCTTTTTTAGGTTGGGCTTTGTGTCCCTTTTCTGGAAATTGGCTTCACTTCCTGTCACATAGCCAAACAGGAAGTGAGGGTAAAACCCTACCAATGTATTTCCTTGGGGACACACAGGTCAATCTAACTAGTGTCCCCATTAGGCAAATTGCACTCTAGCACTTTGTTGTGTACACCCCAAATTATTAGGTATTTTGGAGTTTATTAAAGGCAAATCCACTCTGCAATACAGGTGTACTTGCTGTAAATCTGAGGGAAAGCACTGGTGATTTTATCATCCAATCATGTGGCAGCAGACCTTTCTGCATGCTGTTTTTTTTATTTTCCTTGCATGTCCCCCATCGGATCTCCAGCAACTGCACTTCCAAGTGCACTTGTAGTGCAAAGTGGATTTGCCTTTAGTAAATAAACCCCAAAGTCCAAGATACCTAATAATTTGGGGTATACACAGCAAAATGCTAGAGTGCAATTTACCTAATGGGAAACTATTTAGATTGACTTGTGTGTCCCCAAGGAAAGACATTGGTAGGATTTTACCCTCACTTCCTGTTTGGCTATGTGACAGAAAGTGAATAAATTTGAAGAGAGAAGGTGCAACAGAAAAATTGGGCCTTTGCTTTTGGTGGTGCCAGAACACTGTAACCCCTCACAGTTACTCTTGTTGGGTGCAGGAATGGGCCCTGCTGTGAAATATTATATCAAAATTGTAATTACATGGCCCTGTTAAACAGGGGCAGAAAAATTGGACCTTGGGTGGTGGTGGTGGTGCTCTTAACCAAAAATATTGTTGGAAGCTAGCATCATCAAGATTGAGGAGGAATAGGATAGTCAGCATAGGCAGTCTTCAAGGGATCCCAGATCCATAGCAAATTAAATCAGTTACAGCAGCATCAGGTGCTTGATAGCTGCTGATCCAAGACTGATTCATTTTTATGAATATGAGCCTATCAACTGAGTCTGTGGACAGGCACACTCTTTGATCCATTACTAACCCTCCAGCAGCACTGAATGTGCGTTTAGAAAGCACGCTGGATGCAGGACAGGCCAGTAGCTCAATTGCATATTGAGCAAGTTCTGGCGAGTGGTCCATCCCCAAGACCCAGTAACCCAGCGGATGCTCTGTTGGAAAGGTTTGCAAGTCTGCTCTTGCGCCTAGATATTCCTGCAACATATAATGCAGACGCTAGCGATGGTTGCTTGAACCGATCAGACCTTGGCGCGAAGGACTGAAAAATTGTTTAAAGGCATCGGTCAGCCGGCCACCTTCTCCACCGCTCTTCCTCTGACTGAACGAAGCCTCAGCAACACGTTGTCCAGCAATAGGAAATGGTAACCTCCCAGGGTCTGGAAATGCGTTACACAAACCTTTCTTCAAGGCATCCTGAAGATGTTTCATTCTCTGCTCCCTCTGCGAAGGCAGGATGAGTTCTGCAACTTTACCCTTGTAACCTGGATCAAGAAGGGTTGCCAGTCAGTAATGATCCCTCTCCTTGATACCACGAATCCTAGGGTCCTTTCGCAGGCTTTGCAGAATCAGGGAGGCCACGCAGCTTACATTTGCAGAGGCATTCGATTCTGAGTCCTCTGGGTCACGAAGGATCTCATTATCTGTAACTACCTCCTCCCAGCCACATACAACTCCTTGGGTTTCTGGGGACTGAAAACCAACCTTTAAAGACTGCTGCTGAGTGTTATCCTCTACATCCATGCTGACACAATCCTCCTCCTCTTCTTCCTGTGTGTTTGGCGGGCCCGCAGAAATGCTATCTGGATAAAGGGGCCCTTGAGAGGAAAGGAAGTCCTCCTCTTCCTCCAGCTGTTCTGCCTCAAGTGCCCTGTTCATGATTCCACAAAGCATGTGCTCCAGCAGAAAGACTAGAGGGATAGTGTCACTGATGCATGCATTGTCGCTGCTCCCCATCTTTGTGGCCTCCTCAAATGGTGACAGGACAGTGCATGCATCCTTGATCAGTAGCCACTGGCGTAGCGAAGAGAAGCCAAGCTCCCCCTGACCCTGTCCTGGTGCCCTACTCGCACAGGTACTCATTGATGGCCCTCTGCTGTGTGTGCAGCCGCTGCAGCATTGCCAATGTTGAGTTCCACCTGGTGGGCATGTCACAAATGAGGCGGTTGGTGGGTAGGTTGCATTCCCTTTGAATGTCAGCCAGCCAAGCACTGGCATTGTATGACCGGCGGAAATGACCACAGACTTTTCGGACCTGCCTCAGGAGATCTTGTAAGCCTGGGTACCTGGTCAAGAACCGATGTGCCACCAAATTCAGGATGTGTGCCAAACATGGAACATGGGTCAAGTGTTCCTGTCGGAGGGCGGAGAGAAGGTTGGTGCCATTGTAGCATACAATCATTCCTGGCGTCAACCACCTTTAAGCCTTCCCCTGCAGAGCTGACAGAATCTCTGCCCCAGTGTGTCTCCTGTCCCCTAGGCAGACCAACTGAAGCACCGCAGGGCATCTTTTAGGCTGACTGCTTGCATAGCCCCTTGAATGCTTACGGAGCACTGCTGGTTCAGAGGACAAATCTGTAGAAGAGGCCATAGAGGAAGAGGAAGAAGAGAACGGGGTGGAGGAGAGAGCAGGTTGGCACACTGGGACACTGGCACAGGACTGCGCTGCCCTGACTGTGGCACTGATCATCTCCTGCACCCCCTTTATAGCCTGGCCTGACCTTGCCTCTCCTCCATGGCCTTCATGCGCTCCTGAATTGACAACATTTCAGAGATAAAAAAAGAATGATTGTCGTTGTCAATCCCAGATTCACTTAATACTTCTGGTATGTCAGTGTCCATGTTGTGAAACTATATGTGCACAGCTAGTAAGTATTTTGTGGCTGAAAATATGACCTGGATGTTTTTTATGTTCGCCTGCCATTAAAATGAATGGGGCCCGCCGCGAACCTTTGGTTCGCAAACATTTGGGCATGTTCGCGAACCGTTCCGTCAGAAGTTCATTCATCACTATATGTGAATACAATGCCTGCACTGACTGCATCATTTAGCATAGACTTTATATTCAGAGCATATATATATATATATATATATATATATATATATATATATATATAAGTGGGGACGGAAAGTATTCAGACCCCCTTAAATGTTTCACTCTTTGTTATATTGCAGCCATTTGCTAAAGTCATTTGTTCATTTTCTTTCCTTATTAATGTACACACAGCACCCCATATTGATAGAAAAACACAGAATTGTTGACATCTTTGCAGATTTATTAAAAAAGAAAAGCTGAAATATTACATGGTCCTAAGTATTCAGACCCTTTGCTCAGTATTTAGTAGAAGCACCCTTTTGATCTAATACAGCCATGAGTCTTTTTGGGAAAGATGCAACAAGTTTTTCACACCTGGATTTGGGGATCCTCTGCCATTCCTCCTTGCAGATCCTCTCCAGTTCTGTCAAGTTGGATGGTAAATGTTGGTGGACAGACATTTTTAGGTCTCTCCAGAGATGCTCAATTGGGTTTAAGTCAGGGCTCTGGCTGGGCCATTCAAGAACAGTTAGGGAGTTGTTGTGAAGCCACTCCTTTCTTATTTTAGCTGTGTGCTTAGGGTCATTGTCTTATTGGAAGGTAAACCTTCGGCCCAGACTGAGGTCTTGAGCACTCTGGAGAAGGTTTTCGTCCAGGATATCCCTGTACATGGCCGCATTCATCTTTCCCTTGATTGCAACCAGTCGTCCTGTCCCTGCAGCTGAAAAACACCCCCACAGCATGATGCTGCCACCACTATGCTTCACTGTTGGGACTGTATTGGACAGGTGATGAGCAGTGCCTGGTTTTCTCCACACATACCGCTTAAAATTAAGGCCAAAAAGTTCTATCTTGGTCTCATAAGACCAGAGAATCTTATTTCTCACCATCTTGGAGTCCTTCAGGTGTTTTTTTAGCAAACTCCATAGGGCTTTCATGTGTCTTGCACTGAGGAGAGGCTTCCGTAGGGCCACTCTGTCATAAGGCCCCGACTGGGGGAGGGCTGCAGTGATGGTTGACTTTCTACAACTTTCTGCCATCTCCCGACTGCATCTCTGGAGCTCAACCACAGTGATCTTTGTACAAAGAATCACCGCTCCAAGGTAATGACTTCTCCCAAAACAGCTGTCTCCACAATCCCACAGGGTGCTGGCTCTGTTTGCAACAGGAACTGAAGTAGAAAAGATGTAGCTGGATAGCCGCACTCCAAATTATTCAACTTTATTTCCAAAAATGTAATAAAATCATAGCATCTAGGCTTGTGTACAGACTAACTGCACAGCTGCTGACATGTTTCACACCGAACACGGTGCTTAGTCATAGCTGACTACATGTGAAACATGTCAGCAGCTGTGCAGTTAGTCTGTACACAAGCCTAGATGCTATGACTTTATTACATTTTTTGAAATAAAGTTGAATAATTTGGAGTGCGGCTATCCAGCTACATCTTTTCTACTACAGTGATCTTTGGGTCCTTCTTTACCTCTCTCACCAAGGCTCTTCTCCCCCGATAGCTCAGTTTGGCCTGATGGCCGGCTCTAGGAAGGGTTCTGGTCATCCCAAACGTCTTCCATTTAGGGATTATGGAGGCCACTGTGATCTTAGGAACCTTAAGTGCAGCAGAATTTTTTTTGTAACCTTGACCAGATCTGTGTCTTGCCACAA
The DNA here is from genome assembly GCA_028564925.1 of Lithobates sylvaticus. Classification (NCBI taxonomy): domain Eukaryota; kingdom Metazoa; phylum Chordata; class Amphibia; order Anura; family Ranidae; genus Lithobates; species Lithobates sylvaticus. Next base: position 356,944,329 of record CM053026.1, on the reverse strand, counting down.
TTCTGTCTCTGAGCTCTTCAGGCAGTTCCTTTGACCTCATAATTCTCATTTGCTCTGACATGCACTGTGAGCCTGCAAAACGCCCTCGGTGTGAAAGGGGTCTTAGGACCATGTGATATTTTAGTTTTTCTTTTTTAATAAATCTGCAAAAATGTCAACAATTCTGTGTTTTTCTGTCAATATGGGGGCTGTGTGTACAAAAAAAATGAACTTATGATTTTAGCAAATGGCTGCAATATAACAAAGAGTGAAAAAATTAAGGGGGGCTGAATACTTTCCGTCCCCACTTGTGTGTGTGTTTGTATATATATATATATATATATATATATATCACACAGTATCTCACAAAAGTGAGTACACCCCTCACATTTTTTGCTAACTTTTTTGTACTCACTTTTGTTGCCAGCGGTTTAGACATGAATGGCTGTGCGTTGAGTTATTTTTAGAGCACAACAAATTTACACTGATATACAAGTTGTACACTCACTACTTTACATTGTAGCAAAGTGTAATTTCTTCAGTGTTGTCACATGAAAAGATATAATAAAATATTCACAAAAATGTGAGGGGTGTACTCACTTTTGTGAGATACTGTGTGTGTGTGTGTGTGTATATATATATATATATATATATATATATATATATATATATATATATATATACAGTGGTGTGAAAAAGTGTTTGCCCCCTTCCTCATTTCCTGTTCCTTTGCATGTTTGTCACACTTAAGTGTTTCGGAACATCAAACCAATTTAAACAATAGTCAAGGACAACACAAGTAAACACAAAATGCAATTTGTAAATGAAGGTGTTTATTATTAAAGGTGAAAAAAAATCCAAACCATCATGGCCCTGTGTGAAAAAGTGATTGCCCCCTAAACCTAATAACTGGTTGGGCCACCCTTAGCAGCAACAACTGCAACCAAGCGTTTGCGATAACGTGCAATGAGGCTTTTACAGCATCCTGGAGGAATTTTGGCCCACTCATCTTTGCAGAATTGTCCTAATTCAGTTACATTAGAGGGTTTTCGAGCATGAACGGCCTTTTTAAGGTCATACCACAACATCTCAATAGGATTCAGGTCAGGACTTTGGCTAGGCCACTCCAAAGTCTTCATTTTGTTTTTCTTCAGCCATTCGGTGGTGGACTTGCTGGTGTGTTTAGGATCATTGTCCTGCTGCAGAACCCAAGTTCGTTTCAGCTTGAGTACACGAACAGATGGTCGGACATTCTCCTTCAGGATCTCTTGGTAGACAGCAGAATTCATAGTTCCTTTTATCACGGCAAGTCTTCCAGGTCCTGAAGCAGCAAAACAGCCCCAGACCATCACACTACCACCACCATATTTTACTGTTGGTATAATGTTCTTTTTTCTGAAATGCAGTGTTCCTTCTACGCCAGATATACTTGGACACACACCTTCCAAAGAGTTCCACTTTTGTCTCATCGGTCCACAGAATGTTGTCCCAAAAGTCTTGGGGATCATCAAGATGTGTTGTGGAGAAATTGAGACGAGCTTTGATGTTCTTTTTGCTCAGCAGTGGTTTTCTCCTTGGAACTCTGCCATGCAGGCCATTTTTGCCCAGTCTTTTCCTGATGGTGGAGGCATGAACGCTGACCTTAACTGAGGCAAGTGAGGCCTGCAGTTCCTTGGACGTTGTTGTGGGGTCTTTTGTGACCTCTTGGATGAGTCGTCGCTGCGCTCTTGGGGTAATTTTGGGCGGCCGGCCACTCCTGGGAAGGTTCACCACTGTTCCATGTCTTCGCCATTTGTGGATAATGGCTCTCACTGTGGTTCGCTGGATTCCCAAAGCTTTGGAAATGGCTTTATAACCCTTTCCAGACTGATAGATCTCAATTACTTTCTTTCTCAATTGTTCCTGAATTTCTTTGGGTCTCGGCATGATGTGTAGCTTTTAAGGATCTTCTGGTGGACCTTACTGTGTCAAGCAGCTCCTATTTAAGTGATGCCTTGATTGTGAACAGGTGTGGCAATAATCAGGCCTGGGTGTGGCTAGAGAAATTGAACTCAGGTGTGGACAACCACAGTTATAGTATGTTTTAACAAGGGGGGCAATCACTTTTTCACACAGGGCCATGATGGTTTGGATTTTTTTTTCACCTTTAATAATAAACACCTTCATTTACAAATTGCATTTTGTGTTTACTTGTGTTGTCCTTGACTATTGTTTAAATTGGTTTGATGTTCCGAAACACTTAAGTGTGACAAACATGCAAAGGAACAGGAAATGAGGAAGGGGGCAAACACTTTTTCACACCACTGTATATAAACAAACATTTTAACATGTATTGAAACATGTAAACATGGATGGCCAGTAGGGCAGGGGGAATCTGCACCACACGGGGTGATTAGGGTGTGCCCAGGCCTATGATAGGATTAGAGGTCCAGTTTCATGTCAGAATAGGAACTATTAGTGAGGGACTAAAGCACAGAGTAAATAGGCTGACTCTGAGTTCCAGTGCCACAGTTCCAGTGCTGCACCCCAGTTCTTGCCCATTAAAAGCTCCATTCCAGGTTGGTGTAACAACAGTTGAAGGATTTTCCCATGACCACAGATGTTGTTTTGTTTGCTGATAATACCTGTTTGTACATTTGATATATGTACCGTTATCAATCACTTTATATATAAAGCTTGTATTATTTATATATGGGTGTCCATCTATGTACTAATGGTTAATGGTATATGCTGATACAAAAAGGGGACCACTGCCCCCACCTATAGCTGGCCATTGCAGTAAGCAGCATTGGAGGGCACATAAGATATAAACAAGGCCATGGATAAATCCAAGGAAAAAACAAGCTTACTTACCGACCAGCCCACAGTCAACCGAATCAACCTGTCTATCAGTATGCGTTAAAAACAGGGGTTTAGTCTGTACGCATTTGCAAATGCATGCGTAAGCCACAGAGCCTCGTCAAGGCACCCTGGTATCTATAGTTCCTATCACTAACTAATGAGTGACCCCACAGTGGAGGCACATGTATTCTGATGGATAGGTGGAGGGCAGATGGTCTGAAGGGGAGCCCCACCCCTTCTTAATTGTGCAGGAGCACACTGAGCACCCAGCATATAGCTCAATGGCTGCAAAGGTATCAGTGCGTTGCCTGACCAATACACAGTGATACAAAAAGGGACCACTGCCCCCACCTATAGAGGGCCATTGCAGTAAGCAGCATTGGAGGGTGCTCAGTGTGCTCCTGCACCTTCAAGAAGAGGTGGGGCTCCCCTTCAGACCATCCCCTCCACCTATCCATCAGAATGCATGTGCCTCTACTGTGGGGTCACTCATTAGCTAGTGATAGGTAGGGATGGGCCCGGTGTTCGATTCGAACCCACGTTCGAATCGAGCACCGGGCATTCGCCCGCTAGGTGAGCCCAGAACTATTTGGGCCGTTCGCATCACATTCGTGTGATGCGAGCGGCCCGCAATGCATTGCGCCAATCACAGCGCCGGCAGCGAGGAGAGCAATAATTGTCGGCCTAGTGCACTGTGTTCCGGCTGTGATTCTGATATAGGCAGACTGCTGATGCTGATTCATTATCATTACTACTGAATACTGATCATTTGAATATATATTCATTCTGCTGATTGCACTGCTGCTGACAGTATCTGCAGTGCTGTCTCATACATTCTAACTTTATCTGCTGTGATTCTGGGGATTAGTCTGTTGTGTGCATGCTGTTAGTACAGCATTGCAGTAGCACCTTCTGGGCTATTGTGATCTAAGGCAGGCAGGAATTTATAGGAGCTAGCGTGTGTGTCTGCTGTGTTAGTACAGCACACATAAAACCACCTCAGCCTCTCTATCTGCCATAAGGCCCTGTTGTTGTCATCTAAGGCAGCCTCTATCTGCCGTAAGGCCCAGTTGCTGTCGTCTAGGGCAGCCAGGCATTTATAGGAGCTAGCGTGTGTCTGCTGTTAGTACAGCACATATAAAACCACCTCAACCTCTCTATCTGTCATAAGGCCCTGTTGTTGTCATCTAAGGCAGGCAGGCATTTATAGGAGCTAGCGTGTGTGTCTGCTGTGTTAGTACAGCACACATAAAACCACCTCAGCCTCTCTATCTGTCATAAGGCCCAGTTGTTGTCATCTAAGGCAGCCCCTATCTGCCGTAAGGCCCAGTTGTTGTCATCTAAGGCAGCCAGGCATCTACAGGAGCTAGCGTGTGTGTCTGCTGTGTTAGTACAGCACACATAAAACCACCTCAGCCTCTCTATCTGCCATAAGGCCCTGTTGTTGTCATCTAAGGCAGCCTCTATCTGCCGTAAGGCCCAGTTGTTGTCATCTAAGGCAGCCTCTATCTGCCGTAAGGCCCAGTTGTTGTCATCTAAGGCAGCCTCTATCTGCCGTAAGGCACAGTTGTTGTCATCTAAGGCAGCCAGGCATCTACAGGAGCTAGCGTGTGTGTCTGCTGTGTTAGTACAGCACACATAAAACCACCTCAGCCTCTCTATCTTTTTTTTAAACAAAATCAAGTTTATTGAGCATAAATCAAGCAAGGATACATATACACATATTAAAGTGCAACAGGCACTATATCAACGGGTTACAAAGTTGACATGTCAGAGGGCAAAAAATGTCGTCTAATAAGAAAGGGGTGTTCCGCTTATTGCGGGCTGGTGTCATGGCATGAGTTTCAGTGCTGCTCCCGGGAGCTCCAAACAGGTTTGCTACTGGTTTTCGGGGCCGCGTTGCGCATCAGTCACAGTAGGGTATACGAGATAACCTTGCAGACTCAGTACCTGGCGGGGTAGGGTGGGCTGCGCGCGTCAGGGTAAAGGAGTACAGGGGCGAGTATAGCTGGAGGGAGGTGCAGCACCCTTCAGGTCGGGCATGTGTCTGGATCCCCGATCCATTTGTCCCATATTTTATTATATTTAGCTGGGCAGCCTCGATGGAGGTACAGTACCTTCTTGAATGGGAGGGTGGCATTGACGGCTGCTATCCATGCCTGCAGGGTGGGGGGGTGCGCTTTGATCCATGTACGAGCAATTTGCATTCTAGCGAGGAAAAGGGTTTCCTGGAGAAGTGTGGCGAGGTATTTTTCTTCTTCAGGGAGCGGGAGGATCCCTAGTATACATTGGCGGGGGCATAAGGATAGGGGTGAGCCCATTCGGTCGTGCAGGAATTTGATGACTTGTGCCCAAAAGGCCTGGATGTGCGGGCAGGCCCATATTAGATGGTAGAACGTGCCTTCTGAGTCTCCGCACTTAGGGCAGGAAGGGTTGTGGTCTGGTCTGAATCTAGCAAGGCGGACAGGGGTGAGGTATGATCTATGCAGGATGTAAAGGTGGGTGAGCCTATCCGAGAGTTTAGGGGACACTAGTTTAGAGACAGCAAGTGCGTCCTCCCAGTCCTCATGCTCCACCACGCCCAGGTCCGCCTCCCATTTAGGTTTCAGGCTGTGTGCCAGCAGGGTGGCATCAGGTAGCAGCAGTTGATTATAGAAGAAAGAAATGAGCTTCTTAGGATCTTGTCCCTGGATCACGCTTACGGTGGATAACGTTTCCAGCCTGGGAGCGGAACCAACGAACTGGGAGTTAAGGGCATGCCGGAGCTGGAGGTGGCGGAAGAACATGTGGTTAGGGAGGTGAAACTCATCCTTGAGGACCTGGAATTGTCTCACTGAGCCTCCCCTCAACACCTGTGAGAGGAATATTATACCCTTGGAGATCCATAGGGCCTGATCGGGTATCGTGAGGAGTTCAGGGAGTTGAGGGTTGTTCCATAAAGGGGTATGAGCGTGGATGGCCGGTGCTTTGGTCTTATTTATGGCTAGTTGCCAAACTTTACGGTGATGGGCGAGCATGGTCTTCTGGGGGGTTGGGGGACCGTGGGTACCGAGAAGGAGAATCTGTAAGGGGTGGGAGATCGGGCCTGTGTGGGGGGGGGCATACCAGTAGTAGGTATCGGTCTTTGTCAGCCTTATCGAGGTAGTAGAAGTGGGAGAGTTGGGACGCTGTATAGTATAGAAGAAGGTCGGGGATGGCGGTGCCCCCTAGGTGCACTGGGCACTTCAGGGTCTTCCAAGATAGCTTATGTCGAGAGGTGCCCCAGACAAAGGTATTGAGAATGGCTTCCATGGACTTAAAGGTTCGTATGGGAATGGACAAAGGGGCATGCCAAAACAGGTAGAGCAGCTTGGGTAGGAGGATCATCTTGATCAAGTTGATACGCCCCATAACCCCTAGAGGGAGTCTGGACCAGGTTTGGGTTTTGGATTTGAGGAGGGCGAATAGTGGTTCAATGTTGAGTGTGTTGTATTCCTCGGGGGCCCTAGTGCACTGTACTCCGAGATATTTGAATTGGCTCGCCCTGATCAGCGGAAGCGCTGCCTGAGAGGCCGTGGGAGCTCCCATGTCGAGTGGGAGGATCTGGGACTTGGACCAGTTTATTTGTAGTCCTGAGTATTCCCCGAAGAGCTTAATAAGTTGAAGCGCGGCTTCCAGAGAGGGGCCGGAGTCTTCCAGGTAAAGGAGCATATCATCAGCATATAAGCTAATTAGCTCGGTGATGTGTCCCTTTCGGAGGCCCCTAATGTGAGGGTGGGCTCTGATTGCTATGGCCAGGGGTTCAACCGCGAGGGCGTATAAGAGTGGTGATATGGGGCAGCCTTGGCGGGTTCCCCTTGAGAGTGTGAATGGGTCTGATGTCCTACCGTTGACCTGAATCCGGGCGGTGGGAGACTGGTAGAGGAGTTGTAGCCATTTGATAAAGTTGGGGCCAAAGCCGTATTTGCGGAGGCATTCCCAGAGGTACCCCCACTCTACGGAATCAAATGCCTTTGCGGCATCCAGGCTCACCACCACCCTAGATCCAGTGTTGTCATGCGTGGCTTGTAGATTCATGTGTAGTCTGCGGAGATTAAATGCCGTATTTTTGTTGGGCATGAAGCCCGTTTGGTCCGGGTGTATTAGACTGAGGATGACCTTATTGAGGCGGAGGGCTAGGATTTTGGCAAGGACTTTAACATCCAGCTGCAGGAGGGAGATAGGGCGGTAGGATTCGGGGAGGACAGGGTCCTTGCCTGGTTTGGGGATGAGGACAATGAGAGCCTCCCCCATGGAAGGGGGGAGGGTCCCAGTGTCGAAGATGTGAGTGTAGAGTTTCTGCAATATGGGGATGAGGGTGTCTTGGAAGTGTGCGTAAAATTCTAGGGGAAGGCCATCCGAGCCAGGGGACTTAGAGGCAGGGAGGAGGGAGATCGCTTCGGTTATGCATTCGGAGGTTATAGGTGCTTCAAGCTGGGCCACCTGGGGGGGGGTGAGGGACGGAAAATCAACTGTCTGGAGGAGTCGAGACAGGTCGGCCGGGGTGTGGCATGTGGTGGATGTGTAAAGGTCAGAGTAAAAGTTCCTGAATTCCACTGCCACCCGGTCGGGGTCAGAGGTCAGTTCTCCGGACGGGGTACGGAGCTGGACCACTACTGGGGGGGTATGGTCAAGGTGGGCCATGTAGGCAAGGAGCTTGCCCGCACGCTCACCATGTTCAAAGATGCGTTGATTGCCATAGAATATGCGTTGTTTGGCCTTTTCAAAGTACAACTGGTCAGTAAGTCTGGATTGGAGGCGGAGAAGAGAGGCATTACCCGCGGAGGGGTCAGCGAGGAACACCTGTTCTAGAGAAGTGAGCCTCTCCTCTGACTGCTGTAATACAGTTTTAGACGTGGCCTTGTGCCTATTTATCCGAGTGGAGAGTATTAGGCGGGCATGGGTTTTAAAGGTCTCCCACACCAGTCCCATGTGCGCAGACCCGAGGTTAGTGTTAAAGAAATGTGTCCATTCGCGGTCGACCGCCTCCAGGTCAGGCAGGACAGTGAGCCAGAATGGATTCAGGCGCCACTTACGAGGGGCCGGAGATGCGGGAAGTCGCATCGTTACCCAGTAAGGGGAGTGATCTGACAGCACACTGCTGCCGAACCCCACCTCACCGAGGTCCGGCAGCAGAGCAGGGGAGAGCAAGATCAAGTCAATTCGGGACATAGCCAAATGCGAGGGGGTGAAGCATGAGAAGGCCATTTTGTCTGGGTGTTTGTGTCTCCAGGTGTCCGTCATGGCGAACTCTGCTAGGAACCTACCGAATCTGGTAATGGGGGGGGGAGGCGGGGACTGGGTAGACGCACTGAGTCTGTCAAGGCTAGGGTTGATGGTCATGTTGAAGTCGCCTAACCACATTGCAGGCACCGTGGGATGCCTAGCCATATAATCCAGGCCCTCCTGAAGGGTACCAAAGTGAAAGGGTGGCGGTATGTAAAACGCCATAATGAGCATCTCGAGCCCGCCCACAACAGCATGAAGGAAGAGAAATCTGCCCTGCGGATCCGACTGCAGACCGTGCAATTGGAATTGCACCGACTTGGCTATTAGAATGGCGATCCCCCGGGAGTTGGAGGTGTGGGGGGCCTGGTAAAGCCACCCCACCCACGGTCTTTTGAGTGACATTTGGGCCTGGCCCACCAGGTGGGTCTCCACGAGGACGGAAATGTCCGCTCGCGCAGCTTTGAGGTAAGAGAGGACAGCTATTCTCTTAGGTTTGGCACCAAGTCCCCGCACATTCCAAGTCATTAGTTTAAGCGGAGCCATGGAGGGACAGGGGGGGCGCTATAAGCAGTCGAATTCGCAGGGAGAGGTCCATAACACACATTATTTGCAGTTCACAGATGGTGATAGGCACCGAACATAACAACATACTATCTATAAGGCACGACAGGTGATACACATAATAGCACGTAGGTATGAGGCATGTCAAAAAATAAAAAATGAGTTGAATAAGCAAAAACAGTTCTGGTAACCATAACAAAAAAACTTCGCCAGCACTGGACCAGCAGGGCGAGTCAGAAGAACAGCCACCCTCCACGGCCATGGGGGTGGCAGCTGGCCAGGGAAACAGAATTGCGGCTGGGGTTACAGACCGCCAGGTGGAAAATCCTCCTGAGTTCATGAAGGTTCAGGGGGCGAACAGGTGCTCAAACTGCAGAGCGCACAATGGGGTAAGGGTGCTGGTCTAAATGCCATGCAGGGAAGAGCAGGTGGGGCGCCCGAGCTGGGCAGTATATTCAGGGGTAAGTGGAAGTGGGGGAGAGCTATCGCGTGGCTGTGAGACACAGGGCCAGGGTCTTACAGTTCCAGGATGGGTATTAAGCAGAGGGGGACAACATTGCCAGTATATGGATGGGCCTGGGGAGGAAAAACACGGGATGTGGATGGAACGTTAACTCACAGGTCTGTGCAGACAGCATCCTTGCTGGAGGTGTGCGTCCAGTGTCTCTCCAAGCTGGCAGTTGTGAGGCTTGCTTCCACGGCCGTTTCAGCGGGGGTTGCAGGGAGGCGGCAGTGATGTCAGCTGGATGAGCGGGGGATGTCACGGGGAACGCTCGGGGCATCAGTCGGACCCTGCCGGGTAAGGATGCTGGTGGTCGGGTATACGCTGCGTGAAATCAGGATTGGTGAGCACATGAGATGTCAGCGTGCGGGGCCGGCCGGTTCGCGGTTCTCAAGCCATGTGATCACCGCACTCGGGTCCTCGAAGAATTGGGCCTTCCCATCACACACGACCCGCAGCCTCGCCGGGAAAAGCATGGCATAAGGGAGATGCTTGATGCGGAGCTGGCGTTTGGCTTCCGAAAACTGCGCCCGCTTCTTTTGCACTTCCGCGGAGAAGTCCGGGAACACCGCCACCGTCACGTTGCCTACTGGTATGTTACCCCTCTCACGGGTAAGGCGCAGCACGGCATCACGATCCCGGTAATTGAGGAGTTTTGCGATAAAAGTCCTGGGTGGCGCACCGGCTGGTGGGGGGCGAGCGGCAAGGCGGTGGGCGCGCTCAACGACGAATGTGGACGAGAAGGCTTCTCTCCCAAATGTCTTGATCAGCAGGCTCTCGAGGTATGTGGGGGGGTCGGTACCTTCAGCGCGTTCCGGGAGGCCGACGAATCTGAGGTTACATCTCCTCAGCCTGTTCTCCATATCGTCCTGCTTATGGAGGACGGTGCTGAGCTGGTGTTGGAGCTGCTCCACGGTCATCTGCAGAGGAGTGATGTCTGCCTCCACGTGGCTCACTCTGCGCTCCGTCTCGGCGGCCCGGTCCCTCAGTTTCTGGATGTCTTGCCGGATAAGGGAGACATCCACCTTGACCTCTTCAATTTTCGAGGTGAGCGTTGCTTGACACTGGGATACTGCCTCTAGGATTTTAGCTGTGTCTCCCGCTGCTGGTTCTTCTGGGGCCCGGGCCTGGTCGGCGCCATCTTCTTCGCCGCTCCCGCGGCCCTCGTGGCGGTACTTTGCCAGCTTGTTGGCGGCCTCAGATCCCCGTTTCGGCGGGGACATGCTTGTAAGATTGTGGGTAGTGGTCCCGGGTTAGCAGGTGTCTCTTTCAAGGGGGGAAACCCCAAAGGATTTGCTAAAAGGATATGTGCTCGGACGGAGCTCTCACTCTGCACACCCTACTCCATGCAGCTCCAGGCCACGCCCCCCTCTCTATCTGCTGTAAGGCCCAGTTGTTGTCATCTAAGGCAGCCTCTATCTGCCGTAAGGCCCAGTTGTTGTCATCTAAGGCAGCCTCTATCTGCCGTAAGGCCCAGTTGCTGTCATCTAAGGCAGCCATCTGCAGGAGTTAGTGTGTGTGCTGTGTGACTCCAGCACAATATACACTACCCACTACAATGCCTGGAAGACCGCCAAGGAGAGGCAGACAGTCCCGAGGCAAGAACACAGGGCAAGCAGGCTCTGTGTCTAGAGACAACAGTGCTGGTCGTGGACGTGGTCGTGCATCGTCATCAGCATGTGGCCATGGGACACGCTTGTCCTTGTTTTCGGCAGCAGGGTACTGGCAAATCAGCTGCCAACGCGTACTCAATGGCATCATCAGGCACCCTTCCCTTCTCCTTCCGGCATCTTCTTCTATCCTCTTCTTCCTCCGATCCGCTTCTTCTTGCGCTGGTCTTCTCGTCCTTCTCGTCCGGCATCTTCTTCCATGGCGTCGGCGTCTGTTCTTCTGTCGGGCCACTCCTCGCAATGGGAGGCTCCTGCTGTGTGAGGCTTCGCTCCGTCTGACAGGTCTTTTATAACGGAGGGCACCTGGTGACCCCGCCCCCCTCTGACGTCATGGGGAAAGCCATAGGGAAGTCCCCATGACTTCCCCGTGCGTCAGAGGGGGCGGGGTCACCAGGTGCCCTCCGTTATAAAAGTCCTGTCAGACGCAGCGAAGCCTCACACAGCAGGAGCCTCCTATTGCGAGGAGCGGCCCGAGAAGAGACGCCGACGCCATGGAAGAAGATGCCGGACAAGAAGGACGAGAAGACCGGAGCAAGAAGAAGCGGATCGGAGGAAGAAGAGGATGAAAGAAGATGCCGGAAGGAGAAGATGAAGAAACCGAAGGATGAAGAAAGGAAGACCAGAAGAAAGAAGATTTTAATAAAGGAATTGTCAAAGACCGTCTCCTGTCATTTTTACCATTTTTGACACTTTTTTGGTGAAATGGTAGGGGTACTTTTGTACCCCTTACCATTTCACACAGGGGGGGGGGCAGGATCTGGGGGTCCCCTTGTTAAAGGGGGCTTCCAGATTCCGATAAGCCCCCTGTCCGCAGACCCCCACAACCAATGGCCAGGGTTGTGGGGACGAGGCCCTTGTCCTCATCAACATGGGCACAAGGTGCTTTGGGGGTCCCAGACCCCCAAAGCACCCACCCAATATTGAGGGCATGTGGCCTGGTACGGTTCAGGAGGGGGGGGGCGCTCTCGTCCCCCCTCTTTTCCTGCGGCCTGCCAGGTTGCGTGCTCGGATAAAGGGTCTGGTATGGATTTTGAGGGGGACCCCACGCCATTTTATTTTTTTGGCCGGGGTTCCCATTAAAATCCATCCCAGACCTGAAGGGTCTGGTATGGATATTTAGGGGGACCCAACGCCATTTTTTTTGGCTGGGGTTCCCCTTAATATCCATAGCAGACCTGAAGGACCTGGTTATTGAATTTGGGGGGACCCCCACACTTTTTTTTTTTTTATCAATGAATGACTGTTCTCTGTGTTACGGAGCCGACAATTCATTAGCCGGCAATAGCCACGAGTGATTTTAAATAGCTTTTTTTCCTGCAAAAATGACACTTTGTCATTCGAATCATTCGAATTCATTCGAATCGTTCGTTATATCCGCTATAATAATTTCTTTCGAATTAGTTGAAATTCGATATTGGTAGTTTCATTCGAATAATTTGGAGCTGAAATTCGTAAACTGAATTTTTCCTGAAAAAATTACACTTTGTCATTCGAATCATTCGTTATATCCGCTATAATAATATCTTTCATATTAGTTGAAATTCGATACTTGGTAGTCGGATTCGAATAATTTGGCGCCGAAATTCGTAAACGGAATTTCGTATTCCGTACGGAATGCGTATTAGAAAAAATTCGTACTACGGATTCGTAAATTCGTACGAATTTCGAAAAAATTGTACGAATTACGAATTTGTACGAAACTAATCGCACATGTCTATGATCTGGGTAATGTCGTCAGACTGCTGAGTGGCAGTTGTTGCTACCTCCTCTTCCTGATCCAATGCCAAGAATGGCTGCGCATCGGAAATGTCTTGTGATGATGGATCGGAAAATAATTCCTGTGACTCAAGCGGAGGGTATGTGGTGGTGTTGTTGGTGGTAGTGTCTTTGGGGGGGCACACAGCAGAGAGTGAAAAAGGTGCAGCTAGAGAGGATGAGGAGGGTGCAGAAGAGTAAGGCTGAGTGAGCCACTCAACCAAGTCTGGTGCGTCCTTTGACGTAATCGAACGTACCTTCTGCAACTTCCCACTTTGGCTCACGCCTGGTGCTCCTGCCCTACCCCTACCACCCCTGCGGAAAGGGCCTGCCTCTTCCTCTGCCTGTCATTTTTTAAATGACCCTGTGACAAAAGTCTCTGGAGAAGTGCAGTATAAGTGGAAGAAGGTATACAACACCCCGCTTCAATCTGTAGTTTTGGGGGGGCACTGGTCTATCACACCAGTTATAAAACTTTTTTCTAATTGCGTTTGTCACTCTTTGTAGCATCGCTGCAGAACCGCTCAGCAGTCACAATGCTGCACAGTCGAAATGCACTATACTGTGCTTTCTATATTTAAAAGTATATAAGTGTATTACACCCCTATATACTGTACACCTATACCAGTCCTTAAAAGGACTTTTGTGGACCTAATAGTAGCTAGCTAATGAATTAAAGACTGTCCCTGCTCCAAACAGCAAACTGTCCCTACACTGAGAAAAGACAGCTGCAGATTCGGTCAGCACTGCAGTGAACTATAATATGCTTTCTATATTTGAAAGTATATAAGTGTATTACAACCCTATATACTGTACACCTATACCAGTCCTTAAAAGGACTTTTGTGGACCTAATAGTAATAGCTAGTGATTACAGACTCACTGTCCCTGCTCCACACAGCGTCCTATCCCTACACTGACAAAAGACAGAATGTAAAATGGCAGCCAGATCAGGTCTATTTATAAGGTAGGGGGTATGTACATGTGCTGAAATGTCTCAATTGGCTGTCCTGTACCCCATGATGGATGTGTCATGGGTCAAAGTTCTTCACAATGTAAAAGAATATGGCCGCCTCGAACAGCGCCATAAGTCCGCCGGTTTGGCGAATCGCGAACGAGCAAAGTTCGCCGCAAACCGTCCGCCAGGCGAACCGCAAGGCCATCTCTACATATGTTATGCTCAGAACTGTCATATACAACACCTCCTGTATTAACGAATCAAAAGGATAGATGTTCAATTATATTCATGCGCTGGTCAACGCAATTTGCTGTACATAGGATCCAGTCACACAGTATCATATGCTGCTAAATATACAAAGATACATATAAATTCATTGCATATATCACAATCTTCAGTATTACATTTTGCATACAAATATCTATTAAATTACGCACAAACAAAATGGCGGCAGGCTTATTGAGTCACAAAGACATCTGGGGGGTGGACACAGGGATCAGGACTCCCCAATCGGTCCCAGCCCTATGGTAGTGGAGTTAATTCTGATTATAGCAATCCCTTCAAGATAATAATAATGATAAATATCATTATGATATGGTTATTCCCCATATAGAGTCGATATACATATTATTTACTATAGTTTCAAAATACCTACAAAAGCAATATTATTTCCAAAACAAGTGTGCCCCAGACCGAAGGGGAACCGGACAAAACAGATTCCAATGTATAGGGATAGATGTATATTTAATCTGTAATGGTATAAATATTCAGGTATGTCTGAGCACACCAAAGTATACGCATTTCTGCCAAATAATATCCCTTTAAAAAATATTGAGAATATAAAAATACCTGATAAACGTTGTGTAGTGTAAGAGCCTGTCCCCTTTTAAGAGCTTTTAATCCAGACAGGAAATAAGTCGTATTGTATCCTTCCAAGGAGCTTGTCCCACCCAGATATTGCGTGATCCTGAGGGGTTTATTCTCCTAAAGGGAGCTTGTGGTTCCACAAGACTTGTGCCCCTAGGAACAGGCCTAAAGACTAGAACCAAACTCCATCATATATAAACAATCTTATTTCTTGGAGTATTATCTTGCGACAATCCTCACCCGCCCTCTCCACTACACTACCCCTTTTCCTTCAAGGACCATTTACTGATGTTAAAGGCTAAGTTCTCCTTTTGAAAAAAAATTTTTTACCGTATATATTTGAGTATAAGCCGACATTTTTTTTCTGCTGAAAATGCCCCCCTCGGCTTATACTCGAGTCAAGCACTTTTCTGTAGTAAATTATATTTTCCGACCCGACTTTGGGCCCCCGTATCTCGGGCCACTTGGTGCTAGGAACCCCAAATTTGGTGTGCAAACCAAGTGGAACTAGCACTACAACATATTCAATGGAGTTCCTAGCACCTAGCAGAAAAGTGCTTGACATTTTCTGAACCGACTTTGGGGCCCGTACCTCAGAGCAATTTGGTAATAGGAACCCCATATTTGGATATGTTGTAGTGATAGTTTCACTGGGTTTGCACACCACATTTGGGGTTCCTAGCACCAAGTGGCCCAGAGATATGGGGCCCCAAACTCAGTCAACTGTGTCCATTTGCAGGTCCAGAGACCCCAAATTTTGTCTGCAGCTAGGGGGCATCTAGGAACCCTTAACTAACAAGTTTTAAGTTCGGGGGACCTATGGCTGCAAATGGGCACCGTGAGGCATGCAAATGGACACAGTGAGGCTGCAAAATGGGCACTGTTGACCCTCATTTCCACTTACAGTAGCTGCGCATTTCTCACCCTATACTCGAGTCAATACGTTTTCCCAGTTTTTTGTGGTAAAATTAGGTGCCTCGGCTTATATTCGGGTCGGCTTATACTCGAGTATATACAGTATTTTTTTTTTACAGGTTTTTCTAGATGACAGGTGCAACGTCTGGCTCTTGCAGACTCTCAGGATAGCAGTCTGAATATCCCTCTGATATGGGCAGGCAGTTACTTGAGAGCAGGAAGATCAATAAACTACTAGAACGCTCACCAGCACCCTTATAGTTCACAGAGCACTCCAAGTCGTCAGTCACAGTGGCTGACGGTACTTGTAGTCTATTCATTCACAGGAAACAGTGAATGATTGACACACCCATGTGGGTGGAGCTCCACACAGTCACATTGTGACAGCAGGTGCAGGGAGAGGATCCTCTGCCTACTGTCACAATAAAGAGGGGTGAGGATCAGGGGGGAGAGGATGCAGATGCTGGAACATGTCCCATGCTCCACCCTAAAAGCGAGTGGAACATGTAACATGTTTCAAGGGTGAACTTTTTTTTTTTTCTGGACTCTGGTCCAGTTCTGATATCAGCAACAGAGGATATGGCAATAGAGAATTTCTCAGACATGCAATTCGAAAATTGTTTAGGAAAAATTGCTTGAAATGACTATTCCTTGAAAATATCAATGTTTTACACAAGCCAGGGCTGACACCCTGGGTGACACCACATCTTCAAAGCATCACCCCCTTATCTTTAAAGGGGTTGTAACTTGTAAACCCTCATGTTTTTTTCACCCTAATGCATCCTATGCATTAAGGTGAAAAAACTTCTGGCAGTGACCGGCTCCCCAGCCCCCCATTTTACTTACCTGAGCCCCTTCATTCCGTCGGCGGAGACGTGCTATCCCTCTCTGCATGGGGTCCCGGCTCTTGATTGGATAGATTGATAGCAGCGCAGGCATTGGCTCCCCCTGCTGTCAATCAAATCCAATGACGCGGGCGCTGGGCCAAGTTCAACATTTGTGTCTATGGACACAAATTCTGGACTTGGGAGTGTGCCCGCACGGTAATCAGTGCCAAACGAGCTGCACAGTGGAGGTAAGTATGACATGTTTGCTATTTTTAAAAAAATAAAACGCGAAGGTTTACAATCACTTTGAGCCCTGTCCATAGCCATTAGATAATACAATCCCTGCAGTTATTTGTGGGAAAGTATATAAACAGTTGTAGTAGCTACATTTCATGAATGTACCAAAATATATTTATTAACACATTTAAAGGCTTTTTTCTTAATTTTTAATTCACTTAAAACACATGTATACCTCAATATAGTAACTTTAGTCTTTTTTTTATCATACTAATCATATGTGGCACATGGTGTTTGGTATACAATTACATAATGCTGATTCATCATTAGATAAGAATGATGGCTGGATAGATATGTCAAGAGAAGTTATTTTATGACTGTTCTACGTATACTAGTGAGCTTCTTTAAGAGCATTTCAGCTGAGATAATGAGTTGAAATGTCCTGGAAGTAATAGCTCTAAGTGTGGAAGAGCAAGAGTATAACTACGGCTGACATATAGGAACTCTCTGTAGACTGAACCTGTCAATTCCTAACTCAAAAAAATAGGTCTTTCAAAGCAAGTTGATGGGCTGCTGCCGTAGAGTGTAAGTCTTTGTGTAGATTAGGACTAAATCTGCTCCTTTTCTTCTGTCAGATGTCCCGAAGGCAGCTCTTTTGTTCTGTCTTTACACCACTCATATTCATCCAGCAACATTGATTAATGAGCATTCATATTGATGCTGCTGAATTCAGAAGATTCAAATAAATGTATTTTAGCAGTTGAAATAGCGGATCAATTTGTATTTTTATAAAGTATACATTTAATTAACTAGAATGAATTGAAGGATACTGAGTCATCTGAATGATAACAATGGTTAAATCAGCTCTACCAGATGAGGATGGGGATGAATCCAGCCATGTAATCCAATTGTCATTTTAGACTTTGATGTAAAATGCTATATAAAATACTGAGAAAAACCTATTACAAAGGAGAATATATAGCACGTAATGATTTGCAAATTGTTCTGTGGTTAAATTTTAGTTACAAAGAAGTGACGTGAATGACTTATGAAGGTCTTCTCCCTCTGTTATTGGGTGCAGTAAGACACTATATAGCGTCTTGCAAAAGTGTTCAGACGTTTGTCTATTGTTAATGAATACTACACAAAAAATAGAGCTTCGGGTGTTTCTCCATTTAATAAAAACTCAAATATACCAAACAGACTAAATATCAAACAATAAATGTATTTAGCCGACTATCCCCTAGAGAAATGTTTCACTCAATCCCCCCCCCCCCCCATTTATTTAAAAAGGAAAACATTTTGGCTTATATACTGTATAGTTTTTCAAAATGATGAAACAGAGTCCTAAGAACATATTCAATAAATGTAATATCACCGGAAAAATATTTTTATTGTTTAAGTCCATCCTCAAGGTTATATGCAGTTGAAATATCAATGTGCATTGGCGTATCAATCAATTCAATTATGTATATCCAAATGAGGCTCCAAAACATCTCCAAGCAAGACTCTACAAGGTTGAATCCTTCTCTGGTGATATAGGGCTACTTTAAGTAGCAGAAATAGAAATAGAAAATTTGCTGTGGCACAGTTGCAAACAGGGGAAAAGTACCAATACAAAGAGGTTTAACCAGCAGGACATAATATGGGGCACACCAACTCCACATCATACATGTTACCTCGCTGGCCAACTATAGGACGTACAATCCCAATTAGGCTTATGGCCCGTACACACGATCCGTATATCGTACGAAAACAATCGTCCGAGGAAGGATCGTACGATTTTCGGATCGTGTATACACTACTTTTGACAGCCGATCATGACCGCTCATCCAATCTCATTCGATCGGGCATGCGTGATAATTTTTCTCGTACGATTCCCGATCATACGATTTTCGGTTAGTCAGTATAGTTGTCGTCCGAAAATTCAATACAAATACATTACAACACATGACATCACTTCCGATTATTTTTTTCTGTCGTACGAGAATTTTCGTGACTTTATTTAGCTATTCGATTTCTACTTGCAAATATTAAGCAAAATCGTCCGTACGATCGGTCGTACGATATATACGGATCGTGTGTACGGGGCATAAGAATCAAACAGTAATAAAATGCAGCCATCAAAATAAGGAAGCAATTACTTGAAGCTGGGTCCCTAAATGTAGTAAAGGTAGGATAACATATAATAACCCAAGATGATAGCACAAAATAACTTGCTGCAAGTATCAGTTATTCACTAAAATAATGGCAAAATAGAGCCATCCAATCTAGCCATTAAATATTCCCAAATAATGGTAAGCATAAACAAAACCACAAAGTCATGGAGGACCAAACAAAATCACGTCAGACCCTGGGGGATACTAAATGGCAGCATAAATCATGGACCATGAAACAGTTCAGGTCAATTATTACTTCATTAAACCCACGTTTCTATTCCAGGATAGTAGATAATGTTCCATTAGATATAAATCCATCCAAAAAATCACAAAAATGGTCAATAGGGATGAGCTTCGAGTTCGAGTCGAACTCATGTTCGACTTGAACATTGCCTGTTCGCTTGTTCACTGAACAGCAAACAATTTGGGGTGTTCACGGCAAATTCGAAAAGCCTGTAAAAGTCTATGGGAGAAATCTAAAGTGCTAATTTTAAAGGCTTATATGCAAGTTATTGTCATAAAAAGTGTTTGGGGACCTGGGTCCTGTCCCATTTTGTGTGTTTTCTTTCACTGGAAGGTTGGAAATCCAGTGCCTTTTCGACATCACAAATGGATCACTCTCATGCTGTTTTTCAAAATCCTGAAGTCTTTTACATAATGCTTTTGAGTTATGACTTTTTGTGCTACCATCTACTACAGGGCAAGTTTATGAAGAGCTTATGATATACTTGGCTTTACTACATCTTCCAGTCCTGTAGCTGCTTCATAGTGATTACTAAGGATGAGCCCGGTGTTCGATTCGAACCCATGTTCGAATCGAGCATCGGGTGTTCGCTCGCTCGGCGAGCCCAGAACTATTGGGGCCGCTCGCATCAAATTCGTGTGATGCGAGCGGCCCCACAATGCATTGCTGGCTGATGATTGGCCAAGCATGCACTGTGACCCCGCATGCTTGGCCAATCACAGCGCCGGCAGCGAGGAGAGCCATAATTGGCTACAGGCAGGATGCCTGTAGCCAATTATAGCTCAGGGGCTTTAGTACACGCCCCACGGTATAAGAGGCCGCCGCGCCGGCGGCCTCGCATATTATGTTTCAGTCAGTGTCAGCGTGTCAGTGTGCTGCTGACTGCTGACAACAATATGTGCTCTATTTCTGGGGATATGTGTGTGCATGCTGTTAGAACAGCATTGCAGTATCACATCTGGGGGGTGTCTATAGGTGGCCTGTGAAGGGGGCAGGTTTCCTGTGCTTAGAACTTTCCCTGCAAAAAAGTGTCATTTTTGCAGGAAAAAAGCTATTTAAAATCACTCGCGGCTAATGAATTGATGGCTCCTGTAACACAGAGAACTGTCATTCATTAATAAAAAACAAAAAAAAAGCGTAGGGGTCCCCCCAAATTCAATAACCAGGCCCTTCAGGTCTGGGATGGATATTAAGGGGGATCCCAGCCAAAAAAAAATGGCGTAGGGTCCCCCTCAAAATCCATACCAGACCCTTGAGGTCTGGTATGGATTTTAAGGGGAACCCTAGCCAAAAAAAATGGCGTGGGGTCCCCCTCAAAATCCATACCAGACCCTTATCCGAGCACGCAACCTGGCAGGCCGCAGGAAAAGAGGGGGGGACGAGAGCGGCCCCCCCTCTCGCCTGGACCGTACCAGGCCACATGCCCTCAAAATTGGGAGGATGCTTTGGGGGTCTAAGACCCCTAAAGCACCTTGTCCCCATGTTGATGAGGACAAGGGCCTCTTCCCCACAACCGTGCCCGGTGGTTGTGGGGGTCTGCGGGCGGGGGGCTTATCGGAATCTGGAAGCCCCCTTTAACAAGGGGACCCCCAGATCCCGCCCCCCCCCCTGTGTGAAATGGTAAGGGGGTACTACCATTTCACCAAAAAAGTGGCAAAAATGGTAAAAATGACAGGAGACAGTCTTTGACAATTCCTTTATTAAAATCTTCTTTCTTCTTTCTTCATCCTTCGGTTTCTTCATCTTCTCCTTCCTTCATCTTCTTCCATCTTCTTCTTCCATTTTCTTCTTCCTCCGATCCGCTTCTTCTTGTGCTGGTCTTCTCGTCCTTCTCGTCCGGCATCTTCTTCCGTCGGCGTCGGCGTCGGTGTCTTCTTGGGCTGCTCCGCGCAATGGGAGGCTCCCGCTGTGTGAGGCTCCGCTCCATCTGACAGGTCTTTTATAATGGAGGGCACCTGGTGACCCCGCCCCCTCTGACGCACAGAGACGTCATGGGGAATTCCATGATGGCTTTCCCCATGATGTCAGAGGGGGGCGGGGTCACCAGGTGCCCTCCGTTTTAAAAGACCTGTCAGATGGAGCGGAGCCTCACACAGCGGGAGCCTCCCATTGCGCGGAGCGGCCCAAGAAGACACAGACACCGACACCGACGCCGACGGAAGAAGATGCCGGACGAGAAGGACGAGAAGACCAGCGCAAGAAGAAGCGGATCGGAGGAAGAAGAAAATGGAAGAAGAAGATGGAAGAAGATGAAGGAAGGAGAAGATGAAGAAACCGAAGGATGAAGAAAGAAGAAAGAAGATTTTAATAAAGGAATTGTCAAAGACTGTCTCCTGTCATTTTTACCATTTTTGCCACTTTTTTGGTGAAATGGTAGGGGTACTTTTGTACCCCCTTACCATTTCACACAGGGGGGGGGGCCGGGATCTGGGGGTCCCCTTGTTAAAGGGGGCTTCCAGATTCCGATAAGCCCCCCGCCCGCAGACCCCCACAACCACCGGCTGGGATTTTTGGCTGGGATCCCCCTTAATATCCATCCCAGACCTGAAGGGCCTGGTTATTGAATTTGGGGGGACCCCTACGCTTTTTTTTTTTCATTTTTTTTTATTTTTTATCAATGACTTTTTTTTATGAATGAGTTTCAATGAATCACTGTTCTCTGTGTTACGGGAGCCGTGAATTAACATTAGCCGCGAGTGATTTTAAATAGCTTTTTTACTTTCAAAAATGACACTTTGCGCAGAGACAGTTCTAAACACGGGAAACATGCGCCCCTTTACAGGCATACTATAGACACCCCCCAGGTACGAAATTTAAAGGAATATTACACTTTTATTGTTTCAATTTAAGCATTATTAAAATCACTGCTCCTGAAAAAACGGCCGTTTTTAAAATAAAAATTTGCATTGATACATGTCCCCTGGGGCAGGACCCAGGTCCCCAAACACTTTTTATGACATTAACATGCATATTAGCCTTTAAAATGAGCACTTTTAATTTCGAACGTTCGCATCCATTATAACTAATAGGGTTCTAAAGCTCGCACGGACTTTAGGTCTGTTCGCGGGTTCTGGTGCGAGCCGAACGGGGGGGTGTTCGGCTCATCCCTAGTGATTACTGAACTATAAGATATTCTGATCTAATTAGTGCAGGTCATTTTGAGGAAAGGTCTTTACTAGACAGTGACTTAATGTAACTCTAACTTCCTGGTGACATCCAAACGATTGCATATTATTTGCAGCTTTTACTTAACCACTTGCCCACTGGGCACTTAAACCCCCTTCCTAACCAGACCAATTTTCAGCTTTCGGTGCTCTCACACTTTGAATCACAATTACTCAGTCATGCAACACTGTACCCATATGACATTTTTTTCATTCTTTTCACCCAAATAAAGCTTTCTTTTGATGGTATTTAATCACCGCTGGGCTTTATATTTTTTGCACTATAAATCAAAAAAGACTGAAAATTTGGTAAAAAAAAAAAATTCTTTGTTTCTGTTAAAATTTATTGGCGAGTATTGACAGAGTATTGCAGTGTTGCAGAGTACTGCAGAGTATTGTCACAGAGCAGCGCTGTGGGCACTACACATACAGCCCACAGCGCTGCTGCAATCTCTCCCCCTCTCCCTCTGTCCCCTCACACTGTACCGATCGGTACAGAGAGGGGAGAGAGGAACCGGCGTCATGACATGGCGCCGGTTTGTTTACAAGTAATCGCTCCGTCATTTGACGGAGCGATCATGTGGTAAATGGCCAATATCAGCGTCCATTTACCGTGATCTGTGATGTGCTGGGTCTTTCGGACCCGGCGGTTATGGATGTTTGCGGGAGCCCAGGGGGTGCGCGAGAGCAAGATTTTGAGAGGATGTCCATGGACGCCCTCCCAGAAAAAAAACGACCGCACTGTAGCCGTCTTTCGGCTATGGCACGGTCAGTAAGTGGTTAAAGTGGAACTTTACCCATAACAACATGATAATGACAAATGCTCTCTAGGAACATACATTCCACATCAGTAATTATGCTACCAAAATTCGTGAGTGCTGTAAATTGCCTCCAGCATTCTTCCTGTTTCATCTTGTCGGAGGCTGCCACTATGCTGAAGCTCAGAATTTGAGCAGTAAATCATAAATTGGAACTAAACCCATTGATTTAATGGTTTCAAAAATACTTACATTCCTGGAATGCCGGGATTGCTAACTGTCACATTTGCTTGTCTCCTCAACCAAACTGTCTAACCATTAAATGGCTGGTGTCATAATTGATCACATGTGCAGCACCATGGAAGTTTCAGATCAAACAGAAGCAGCTTCCTTGGCTGTAAAGGATAGGAGGGTTTAATTCTGCTTTAAGGATGTCCCAAAAGAACTGACTTATATCTGAAATATATCAGATAATGCAGAAAAAATTTAAGGAAGCGGTAGAGGTGCCGGCTAGGAAGCAGTGGGAGCGAGACCTAGGAGCACTGACTGATGCTCAGTGGTCGGAGGTCTTGTCTGCGATCCCAAAGGTATCACTGTCAGATACTCAAAAAAGAACACCATTTTTTATTACACATAGATCATACTATACGCCTGAAAAACGATTTAAGTGGAAACTGCTAGGTGAATGCTAGAAGTAAGATTATGTATCTGGCATAAAATGTATGTATAAATGTATAACTTGTATTGTTATGAAAAGAATAAAAAAAGGTACTGAATTGAAAGAAAAGGCTGTCAGCAGATCAGCCTCTACAAACTTATAATCAGTGCATTAAAATACGTAAAAATAGAGAGCATCTGAGCATATGCAGAGCATGGTAACAGTGTATTACTGGATTTAAACAGAATAGACACTTATTTTACTTATTTAAGTCATCCAGCAGAACTTAATTTCCTGGCTAAAGTTCCACTTTAATGTATGCAATTGTTTAAATTGAGAATATGTGGCACAATTTAAAATCTGCAATAAACAGTCATATCCACCAGAGAGAATAAATCAAAATCACTCCTGAACAGTACACAAAGCTGGTTGAAACGTATCTAAAACCTCATTACCAAAGCTTTAAAGCCTAATTGCATCTTTATTTAGTTTTGGTGTTATGAAGTCATACTTACTAATGTGTTAAAGTGGAACTTTAACCATAACAACATAACAACTAAAAAATAATGTTCTTTAGCAAGGAACTTGCATTCTTCATTAATAATTATACTAACACAATTAGTGTGTACTGTAAATTGCCTCCAGTTTTGCTCCTACTGCCTCCAGTATTGCTCCTGTTTCTTCTTGATGCAGGCTGCCATTTTGCTGAAGCCCAGAGCCCCAGCAGTAAATCATAAAGCAGGACTTAATCCATTGATTTAGCGGTTTCAAAAAACAGTTACATTCCTAGAATGCCGGTATAGCAAACTGTCACATTTGCTTGTGTCCTCAACCAAACAATGTAACCCATCAAATGACTGGTGTCATAATTGATCACATGTGCAGCACCATGGCAGTTGCGGATCAGACAGCAGCAGCTTCCTTGGCTGTAAATGATAAGAGAGTTTAATTCTGATTTATGGCCATCAGCAGATCGGCCTCTACAAATTCAGCAGTGCCTAAAATTGCCTAAAAATATAGAACAACTGAGCATGCGCACAGCAGGGTGAGATAGTGAAATACTGGATTTTAAAAAGTATAAGCACTTATTTTTAATGTTTTACATACCTGCAAAAGGGGCCAGCCTGATGTGATCTAGCAGGATCCAATATTATGTCTAAAGTTTCACTTTAAGCATTTTTATTTTATTTATTGTCACAGTGCCACAATTCCAGGCCACTGTCCTCACAGAAATCCAGATGTCCAGTTTTCGGTAAAAAAACAGAAAGTTGGCATAGAGAAGTAGCCAAATCGTTTTTAAGAAGCCTGACTTCATGAAACCAAAAATAAGGAAGAAATAAAAGAGCCTTTGAAGCAATCAATCCTTTGCATACATAAACTGAAAATCTGTAACCCTCTCCTACCTACACATACCACTCAAAGCTCCCTTAATTTTGTGTGCTAAATGTAAATTGAGCTATAGGTAAATCCACACTATTTATTTAACCTGGTTTCACCTAAACTATTTTACTAAACATGGTTTTGTCATGAAATTTTCCCTGTGCTTATTTCTTGATAAATCAGAGAAAATGTACATGTGCTTCTGGCAAAACACTATAAAGAAAAAATAAGTAACAAAACCTGGACAGGAACAGAACACTTATTATACACATATTTTATGGATGCAGTGTATGTGTATTTTGCTCATTTATGTCTATTATTAAACTTTTGTCATGAAAAAAGTAACTTGTCCCAACAGATATTTGCCATAGAAGTAATGTTTTGTTCTGATAGATGTAAGTGGACATTTCAAGGCATTGTAAAAGATTAGCTGTCAAACTGGTTCAAAGTGTAAACGACAACTTGAAAGTTCCCTTATTCAAAAATTGCTTACTTACTTAAAATAAAGGGCATACAGTATATGGCTTAAAGAAAGTCATATTTTATACATTCTTAAAAATATAGGAATTCAATTACAAGTTAATACACTTCTATGATGATTTTATAAGAAAGCACAAAGATAACACTTATCACATGCAGACTTTTTTAGTCATTTTGGGAATTGTTTGCAATTGTTTTCTTGTTGCGATTGAATCAAGGACAATACTTTCATTGACAATGTATGCTGTGGTATATTAGCCAAACGACAGCATAGTAAGTACTGTATTAGGCCTGTTCACACCAGTAGCTGCATTGTAACATGGCCGCTAGGGATTAGTTGGCGAAAACAGCCAAACAAACGGGTTGTTCGACTGTTTGTTCGGCCCCCCGAACCAACCACAATGCATTACAGCGCTGAACAGTGCATTGCAAGCCCTGATTGGCTGAAGCAGTGAAAGCTTCAGCTAATTGGGGCACAGAGCACTGTCAGAGTCATGATTGGACACTGTCATCATGACTTTATCCAATCATGGCTTCTCCCCCTCCCACAGTATAAAAGTATTCTTTCAATGGCAGCCATTTTCAGTGTGATTTTGGCATGGAGAGAGATAGAACAGGGCTTTGTTCAGTGCTATTAGTTAGTGTGCTATACTGTTATTTTGCTTCAATTGTCAGTGTAGAATATTAGTTTAGTGTCAGTCTAGGGATAGTTTGAGTGTAGTGAGGAGGACCATCATTCAGCTTTACATAGTGTGCAGCTAGAGTAAGGACAGCTCATATAGTTTCAGTGTTGTGTAGTGAGACTGTGTCAGTAATCTTGACATTAGTGTATAGCTAGAGTAGGGACAGTTCAGATAGCGTAACACTGTCTATTTGATTGCATTACTGGCAGTTTAACGCCATTTACTTCTGTGTGCATTACTACCAGTTTAACGCCATATCATTTTGTGTACGTTACTGACAGTTTAACACCATATAGTTCTGTGTGTTACTGCCAGCTTAACGCCATATCGTTTTGCATGCATTACTGCCAGTTTTACGCCATATAGTTTTGTGTGCTACTGCCAGTTTAACGCCATTTACTTCTGTGTGCATTACTGCCAGTTTAACGCCATATAGTTCTGTGTGCGTTACTGCCAGTTTAACGTCATATAGTTCTGTGCGTCGCTGTACGTTTGGCACATTATATTGCAGTATATTATAGTGTATCCGTGAAGGATGTCTGTGTAGTGTGAGTACTCAAATTAAAGTGCACCAAATACCTCTTTACATTGATTAAAGTGCATCTACGTACAGATTTCAACTACTTCTTTACATTTGCTTATAAGCACCACCGCATCCCTCCCAATAATGTCTGAGAGGACAACAAGGATAGGCAGACTTTACCTTACCTAGAACAAATGTGTTCACAAGCAAAGGTGGACGTGGTGGTCAGTCCTCAAGCAGGGCATAATTTCCTCTGTTTAGTGAGTTTGCCGTGGTATCCAGCCACAGCATGCAGAGGAGGTGGTGGACTGGCTTACTAAACCTTCCTCATCCTCCTCATCCTCTGTCACGCAAGCAGAGACAAGTGTGCAGTCCCCTGCAGTTTCCAGAGTGGATAAACCTGCCTCCTTGTCCACATCTATTCCTGTCATAGCCCCAAAATCAACCATTGAGGAGTCAGCTGAGTTATTTGACCGCAGCGTCAGCCACTTGCTCCTTGAGCCCAGCCATTACTGGATTCAGATGTTGGTTCTGATTTTGACAGGAGGAACATGAGCCTAGAGAGGGGGAGGAACACTGGTAGACAAATTGGCATTCATGTTCCCCAAGCCGCAGCGTATTGCCAAGTTGTCTCCAGTGGTAATGATGAAGATGGGGGAGATGGAGATGATGATGAGGTCACTGATGCGAATCAGGTGCCAGATAGAGCAGAGGAGGAAACTGAAGGTGAGGCGGCACAACCCCAAGGAGGCTGACATCAAGAAAGAGTAGAGAGCAGCCACCCTATTCCATCACATTCTGCAGCCATTATCTCCCGGCCCACTCCCCAAAGCTCAGCTGTCTGGGCCTTTTTCAGCACATCTACAGCAGTTCGCACTGTTTCTATCTGTAAACTGTGTCTCAGACACATCAAACGTGCCAAAAACACCAACCATTTGGGTAC
Source organism: Lithobates sylvaticus (assembly GCA_028564925.1). NCBI lineage: Eukaryota > Metazoa > Chordata > Amphibia > Anura > Ranidae > Lithobates > Lithobates sylvaticus. The sequence continues at coordinate 356,916,979 of CM053026.1, read as the reverse complement.
CACATGCTTAACAAGGCATTTAATGTCCAACCACTCAGCCCATTGGCAAAAGCACCTAAAAGCCACACAAAAGGGGCACACATGTTTCCTTCCTCCTCCTCCTTACCCACTTCACTCGGCCCCTGAGATACAGAGTCATTACCTTCCAGCAGCCTCCACTGACAGGGATGATGGTATAGCATAGGGTGTCCCAGGTCCTAACAGCACATCTGCCAGCAGCACACCACCAACTGTAGACTGCAGCCAGCAAATTTCTCTGCCCTATCTACTGCAGCGGAAAAAAAATACAGTCCCTGCCACCAACATGCCCAGCGTCTGAATGCAAGCTTGTCAAAGTTGTTTGCTCTCCAACTTCTGCCTTTCAGCCTGGGGGATTCTGCCCCCTTCCGTGAATTTGCACAGTTTGCTGTATCACAATGGCAGGTTCCCAGCCGCTACTATTTTTCACGCAAAGGCCGTTCCATCTCTCTACAATCACATGGAAGAGAATGCTCTGGCATCGGTGGGCAAGGCAGTCAGCCATAAAATCCACCTTACTGCTGACACGTGGTCCAGCAAGCATCAGCAGGGACGATATATTTTGTTCACAGCACACTGGGTAACGCTGCTTGCAACTCGAAAGGATGCAGGACAGGGCTCGGTGCTTCAGCTTGTTGTGTCCCCATGTCTCCATACAGCTGGTGGTGATGATGCCAGACCTGTGAGCTTTACTCCTTCCTCCTCCTCTACCTCCATGCCCTACTATGCAGAATTGTCCTATGAACATCAGGTACCCCCTAAGCATTCAAAGGGCTATTCCCAGAGTCAGGCTAAAAGGTGCTATGCAGTGCTTCAGCTGGTGTGTTTAGGGGACAGGAACCACACCGGAGCAGAGATTCTCCAGGGACAGGCCCAGAGGTGGTTCACACCACACCAGCTGGAGCCAGGAATGGTGGTGTCCAATAATGGCTCAAATCTCCTGTCTGCCCTTAGACAGGGATAGTTGACACATGTGTCATGCCTGGCACATGTCGTCAATTTGGTGGTGCAGCGTTTCCTAAGTATGTACCCAGGGTTGCAAGATGCACTAAAGCAGCCCAGAAGAATCTGTAGCCATTTCAGGCGGTCATACACAGCCAGTGCTCGGATGGCTGAAATTCAGCGGGAACTCCACCTGCCCATAAACTGCCTGATTTGTGACATGCCCACTAGGTGAAACTAAACTTGCTGCAGCGGCTATACATGCAGCAGAGGGCCGTCGACGAGTACCTGTACCAGTACGGCATGACGACATGCCCTCTGATTTTTTCCCCCATGCCAATGGCTGATCATTAAGGATGCATGCACTGTATTGTCACCATTTGAGGAGGCCACAAGGATGGTGAGCAGTGACAGTGCATGCATCAGTGACACAATCGCTGTTGTGTTCCTGCTGGAGCAGACTCTGCATGGCATTATGGACAGGGCACTGGAGGCAGAGCAGTAGGAGGAAGAGGAGGACTCCCTTTCCTCTCAAGGCCCACTTTATCCAGACATCATCATTCCTATATCACAGAACACACAGGAGGAGAGAGGGGAGGAGGATGAGGAGGAGGATTCTGGCATTTTCATAGGCTTCAAAGAAGAGGAAGACATGCGTCAATCTGTAAGCAATGGCTTTCCAACCCCAGGACCTTTGGGAGTAGTACGTGGCTGGGAGGAGGACGTTCCAGATGCTGTCATCCTGAGTGTAGCCGAGGAGGCTGCTTCTCAAGCCTCTGAAAATTTAAAGGGGCATGGGCAACCTCATGCTTCAAAGCCTGCCAAAGGACCCAAGAATACATGGAATAAAGGAGAAGGATGATTACTGGTTGGCAACCCTCCTTGACCATCGTTATAAGGGGAAGGTTTAGAACTCATTCCATCCCCACAGAGAGTGCAGAAGATAAAATCTCTAAAGGACGCATTAAAGAGGATTTTATTAAATGTTTTTCCTGACTCCAGTAGGTTACAGTATCGTGAAAAACATAGTTTTAAGTCGTCTGTTGGTCAAGAGAGGAGCGTTGGAGAAGGCGTTTCCGCCTAAGTGAGTGTATCGCTTGCGTCTATCTAGCAATGTTACTCTGTGGTATAACAAGGAAGCTGAGACTTCTGCAGTGTATAGATGTGCGTTTTACTAAATAAAACTGCTGTACAAAACTATTACAATCTTAGGAATACAATACAAGACTGACAGATATCTATAACAAGCAAAATGCCTAGAAAATAGAACAGCCTAAAGTCTAACAGTACAAATACATTTAAAAAGGGTTACTTAACTTCTGTTACTGAATGTTCATGATCTCCAATTGGCAATATTTCTTCTTAGAGACCAGGTTCTGTTCTTGTATCATGAGCGGCTTCTTCTGATCTTCAAAGCATGATGATGTGTGTCCTGATGTTACAGCATGATGTTCCATTTCTCAATCTCTGTGTCTCTACTCCATTTTATATGCCAGTTTGTTGACCAAAGTTTAATGTTTATACACTTGTTTCCATAACAACCGATTAACAGTCCTTCTTTTCAGGTTGAGACACCCTCTCAAACTGTTTTAAAAGACAATGGACTGTTGGTTGCATGTTTACTGTAGCTGACGAGACAATAGTCTCTTCAACTGTCAATTTGTTATCTAACACCATTGTATGAAAACAGCATTTGTTTGAGAATTCTACTCAAACCAGAGAATCTGATCAACTAAACTTGTAATTTCTCCCATGTAATGTTAGGTCTGATGTTTAAAAAATCATATTTTAACAAACGCAACACATTCCGCCCTAGATTTTTTTTCTTTCAGACTCCATATCATTACTAATAAAACTCATTCTAAACATTAATTTTCCTTGAATGCAACCCCTCCAATTTCTGTCATTGAGAAGATGTTTCAGTCTTTTAACTTTAAAAAAAGTTCATTAGAAAGTCCATCCTAGGGACTGTACTATGTCTGCAGTCCATAAAGTTCTGTAGAACAAGTCCAGGCTTGTAATACATTAAAGGCCTTGCTCTCCACAGCTCTTGCGATCTTCCCTCATTCTTTCCATCTTGTAATCACTTTTCTCTGGTCTTCCTATGGATCAAATCGGAGACAGCCTGTGGAGTGGAAAACAAAGCGGATTATCTGTTCCCTCTAATAATACATAAACAGTAGATCCAGGCCCTTCAGCTACGATCTCTCCTCTAAATGGCTTCTTGCCTGGATATCTGACTAACACTTTGCCCCCTGCCTGTACCCACTTCTGACCCTCCCAAAGAACATCAATAGGGAGGAGAGGAAATATACTTATATTTCCTAGAAGATCACTGCTGTTTATTTTGCAAGGTTTTATGTTATGTAGCCTCACTTTCCACTCTTGCTGAGAAGTATCCACTAACCAGTCAGAGTCCCAGCCACTGTCTTGAAGCTCATCTGTCAATGCAAATATAACTTCAAACCTTCCTGCCAGATTCCCTCTCATTCCTAGATAGGCTTCAGCTTCAGATACGTCACTCTTGGTTTCTATGTCATGGGAAGCAGTAACATGGTATCTGTTAAGCCCTGTTTTTTCAGGAACCTACCTTACATAAATACTGAACTCTGCACTCCAGCTGTGGAATCTGTGCCCCAGCCCCTACCATCCTCTCATATGGTGTGCTTTTGGCTATTGGCCTAGAATTTAACAACATGACTGCGTGTGTGAGGACCCAATCCCACCCCCTTAGTGTATGTGTGGGTGTAAGTTTGCGTATCTGGTCCTTCAATAGCCCGTTGTATCTTTCAATCAAACCAGCTGCCTGTGGATGGTATGGGATGTGGCACAACCAGTACACTCCAGAATCTTTGGCCCACTGCTGTACTGTTGATCCGGTGTAGTGTGAGCCGTTATCACTTTGGACTTGCTTGGGACAACCATAAGCAACGACAAGTTTCTGTAGCAGTTGAAGCATTGCGGCTTGATCTGCACGTTTGCAAGAATGAACAAGCATAAGTCCTGAATAGGTGTCCACTGCAGTGCAACAATATCTCAGTCCATTGTTTCCCCGGGGCAGGGGACCGATGAAGTCAATCTGCCATATCTCTGCAGGCCTCTCATCCCTCTTAATCGACCCGGTGGAGTACTTTTGTAATGGCCATTGTCGCACTTCTCCACACACTGTACAGTTCCCTATTACAGTCTTTATCATGTCCATGGATATAGGCAAGCCTCTCTGCTGTGCCCATTCATATGTTGCTTTCTGCCCCAAATGTCCAGATTGCTTGTGGGCCCAGTTGGCCAAGTTCATCAAGACAGGATCAATTGGCACAACTGCCTTCACTTTGGCGATTTCATCTGCAACTCTGTTATAGTTCTCAAAGTCTGGGACTAGGGGCACATGTGCATCAACATGCCCCACTTTTATGGTGCGCGAGTGAGCTTCCTTCCAGATGTAGTCCCAGACTTCCTTGCCTCCCCACACCACCTTTCCATGAATCATCCATTCATTGGACTTCCACGTGGGCATCCAAGTTGTCAGTCCTTTAAAAACCGCCCAGCTGTCAGTGTAGATAGTGACATGGGAAGAAAGATCCTCCTGAAGAGTCATCACTACAGCTTTCAACTCTGCATACTTGCTGGACCCTCCAATTCCGGTCTCCTGCAGGACTGTGTCTGTACTTGGGTTGTAGGCTGCTGCTGTCCATTTACGCCCAGACGAGGCGACTATGGCTGAACCATCAGTGAACCATGCTGACTGCTTCATGTCTTCTGACAGAGACTCAAAGGGTGGAGCCTCTTGAATGGGGGATGACTGCAGCACAGGAATTTCTTCTTCTGGCTGGGTGCTGGTAAAAGTAACAAGCCCTGCCAACTGTTTTGAAATGTCTCTAACATCCCCAGCTGCAATACCCCCTCTTTCTTGAAGGTACCACTTCCATTTCATCAGTGTCTGGTTCTGAGCTACAGCTGCTCTAGTGATCAGTCCATTATCTCTCACCCATCCTGCTATTGGCAATGCAGTATGGATGGTGACTGTGTCCTTTCCTGTAATGGGCTCTACATGTTGAAGTGCTGTGTAGGCCCCAAACAGGTACTTCTCTAGGGGCGTGTATCTCTTCTGTGCCCCTGTCAGTTGTTTGGACCAAAATCCAATGGGTATTGCTCTTAGTCCTTTCTTTTCATTTGGCTGCCACAGACTCCAAGATATGGTACCATTCTGCTCCACTACATCCAGCTGAAATGGTACTCCTTGTCTCACGGGTCCTAATCCCTGATGCTGCAAAATAGCTTCTTTAGCAGCCAGGAATGCAGTCTGCTGCTCTGAACCCCATGAGAACTCAGTCTTTTTCCGGGTGACATTATATATAGGCCTCAGAATCAGTCCAAGATGTGGGATGAACGATCTCCAGAACCCCACAACTCCAATGAACTTCTGTGCCTCCTTTTTGGTAGTAGGGGGCGACAGCGCCTGGATAGTTTGCACAACTGTCTCTGGAATTTTCCTCTGTTGCCCAGTCCACATCATTCCTAGGAATTTCACCTCTGTGGTAGGTCCTTGGACTTTGTCTCTGTTGATAGCCCACCCTCTGTTCTCCATGTGATGTATCAGCAGGTGCAGTGCTTCAGTTACATCTTCTTTTGTTCCAGAGATCATGATGTCATCAATGTAGTGAAACACAGCGACTTTCAAATTCAGGGTGCTTAAATCTCGGGCAATCAGTCCATGACAAATCGTTGGAGAATGAAGATAGCCTTGCGGAAGGACAGTGAAAGTGTACTGGCGGCCGTCCCACACCATAGCAAACTGGTCTTGACACTCTGGGTCTATTAAAATCGAAAAGAAAGCATTAGCCAGGTCTATCACAGCATGATATTCTCCTGCATCTTTAGCAATTTTTTCAACAATTGAGATCATATCTGGTACAGCTGACTTCAATGGAGGTGCCACTTTGTTTAGACCTCTGTAATCCACAGTCATTCTATATGTCCCATCAGGCTTTTTTACTGGGAACACCGGAGACGAGAAAGGACTTACAGCAGGTCTAAGGATCCCTACTCTCAACAGTTCTTGAATAGTCTCCCCAATTTCTTTGTGGCCTCCAGGAAGCCTGTACTGCTTGAGACAGACTGGCTTCTCTGGTGGGGGAATGTAGACAGGGGTCCATTTTGCATGACCTCTGACCACAGCCTTCACCGCCCTTACCAGATACGCTTTATCAGGATACCCGAATGTGAATGTACCTCTTTCAGTCTGAATTGACTGACCTTGAAGTACATCCATCCCTAGAATATTTTCGGGTAACTCTGATACCAAAACATTTGTCATAAATCCTGATCCCTTGCCAATAGCCAATTTCACTCGAATCCTAACTGCTGGTGTAGTTTGCCCTCCCAAACCTTCTGCATAAATCAATTCTCCTTTGTGATGGGAAGGATTTCCTTGCAAAAGTGTAACTTCTGCTCCGCTATCAACTAAAGCCATTACATGTGTGGGAGAAGATGACTTTCCCCACCATACAGTGACAGGTGCATATGGGCGTCGGTCTCCTGCTGTCACTGCCCTCACGGCTATTACAGGAGACTCACCTTCCCTTCATAAAGGATAAGGAACCTCCCAATCCCCTTTTCTGATTCTCTCTAACTCCTCCCCAGGATAAAGGGATTTGGGTTTGTGTTCACGTTCAGTTTTGGGAATTGGTTTGGGGCTAACAGGAGGTGTCTGTTCTGTTTCCTCTAAGTCTAGGCTGATGTTATCTTCACTAGGAGTAGTGTTTCTAACCCTGACAGTTTTACCTACTAAATCTTTCCACCTCTTCAGCATTTCTGCAGTAGAAATGCCATCTATCTCATCTTTAGGTACTCCTGCCTTTAATAGGTCCACCCACATTTCTTTCCTAGAAATAACTAGCCTGGTTTTCTCTTCACCTCCTGTCTTCTCTACCCCATTCCCTTTCTTCTCTGTTCTTTTCTGCTTGTATTCTTCCTGTCTGGCCTTGACCTTATCTACTGCCCTGACAGGTTTTGTTTTAGTCTCCTCTAGCTCCCCCAACTGGCTTAAAAGGGTTGTAGCTTCATGAATCTTGCTGTTTAATCCCAGGCCTCCCAACAAGGACAATAAGGGAGCCCTGAGATTAAATGGCGCAGACTTCATCAGCTTAGAGCGCAGAGCAGACGTAAAGGGTTCCATATCTGGACCCATCCATTCTGGAAACGTATTTAATCCGGTTATACAACCCATCTCACGTAACCTGGAAATACCCTCTGCTATTGATCTCCAGGAGTAGGTATTTTCCAGGTCAGTAGGACTAGTGTATACTCTGACTATTCCATCTCTAACGAGGTCTAACAGTGAAAAATTCACGCTAAACTCTCGGGCTTTTCGCATTGCCTGACGCAATTGTGGATCATGGGTTAACACTCCCATAGTCACTGCTTCCTTACCTGACAAAACAACACTGTCTGCTCCTTCATCCCATAAGCGTAGGAGCCAACTCACTAGAGGCTCCCCAGACCTTTGTTTGTATTGTTTTGCCAGCTCATGGAGTTCAGTTTGTGTAAACTCCCGTACTTCTTCAAATTCAACATCTCTGGGGTTGCGATAATGCACCTCCCCATCTGCCATATCCTCTCTATCATGTTGCCGTTTCCTATGCTTAGTAATGAGAGGTCTGGCATACTTTTTCTTTCGCACTAGCAGATCATCATGCGAAACATCAAACTCTATCTCCTCATCCTCACTATCATTTGAGGAGAGCACATCCTCACAGTCCCAACTTTGGGATGTGACAATGGCACGTACCCTGGCTTTACTAACAGGTTTACGGCCCTTCCTTTTCCTTAAGGCATTAATTGATTTGGTCATGAGGGCTGCACACCGCTCTTGCAAATCATCAGCCCGACTAGCAGTTGAACGTACACACTCTGAAGCAACTGCTAGCTGGTCTTTTAATACCTTAACTTCTGCCTCTGCCTTCTCCCTTCTATGTGATTCGATGTAAAATGCGTGAAGAAAATACCATCCGAATTTGGACACCGTTCTCTTCTCTTTTTTACTTAAATCCAACCCCTTAAGGCTAAAATCTACAAAATGATCTGAGACTTTATCACCCCAAGTCAGCTTCAAGGGAGAAGCATACTTCACAATTTCTTTAGCAAGAGGCTCCCACTCATTGTCTCTGGCCCAGATAGGTAAGCTGCACACTTCCTTCTGGTCACCAGAACCCTCTACAGCCTTGCTTTTCCTAAACAGCTTACGCAGCATTTTACCTAGCACAAGCTACACACTACAGAAAAAAAAAACCAGCTCTGCTTCAATTGAACTATAGCACAGTCACGGCGAGCCCCCAAATGTATCGCTTGCGTCTATCTAGCAAGGTTACTCTGTGGTATAACAAGGAAGCTGAGACTTCTGCAGTGTATAGATGTGCGTTTTACTAAATAAAACTGCTGTACAAAACTATTACAATCTTAGGAATACAATACAAGACTGACAGATATCTATAACAAGCAAAATGCCTAGAAAATAGAACAGCCTAAAGTCTAACAGTACAAATACATTTAAAAAGGGTTACTTAACTTCTGTTACTGAATGTTCATGATCTCCAATTGGCAATATTTCTTCTTAGAGACCAGGTTCTGTTCTTGTATCATGAGCGGCTTCTTCTGATCTTCAAAGCATGATGATGTGTGTCCTGATGTTACAGCATGATGTTCCATTTCTCAATCTCTGTGTCTCTACTCCATTTTATATGCCAGTTTGTTGACCAAAGTTTAATGTTTATACACTTGTTTCCATAACAACCGATTAACAGTCCTTCTTTTCAGGTTGAGACACCCTCTCAAACTGTTTTAAAAGACAATGGACTGTTGGTTGCATGTTTACTGTAGCTGACGAGACAATAGTCTCTTCAACTGTCAATTTGTTATCTAACACCATTGTATGAAAACAGCATTTGTTTGAGAATTCTACTCAAACCAGAGAATCTGATCAACTAAACTTGTAATTTCTCCCATGTAATGTTAGGTCTGATGTTTAAAAAATCATATTTTAACAAACGCAACACAGTGAGGCATTTCGGATTTTTTTTGGTCAGCTTCCACATCCCATCGGCAGCATCTGCATCACATAGTGGACAAATACCTCCGGGCCAAAACAGAGAATGAGAGCTTTCCAGCTGATGATCCACTGACTTACTGGGTCACGAGAATAGACCACTGGCCAGAACTTGCCCAGTATGCTATTGAGTTGTTGGGCTGCCCTGCATCCAGCGTGCTTTCAGGATGGGCATTCAGTGCCACAGGAGGTTACGTTACTGATCATAGAATGTGTCTGTCCACAGACTCTGTGGACAGACTTTTATAAAAATCAATCAGTGCTGGATTACCAGCTATGAAGCACCTTATGCCGTTGTCACTGATTAAGTCTTTTTGGGATGTGGAATTTCTGCAGAAATTCAAGGCTGCCTAGCTTTGGGGGTGTTCAATTATTTCATCTGGAAGAATGTTTTTGGTATCGGTTTCATGGGCACAATTAACACCCAAATTTTTCAGCACCTGTTTGACAGGTGCATATCATTGCAGTTTTTTTTGCCTTCATCAAGAGCACCTCTATAGGGTTATGGTGGGAAGGCGCCCCCGACACCCAAAGAGTAATTTTTATGCACCTGTTTGACAGGTGCATATCATTGCAATTTTTTACAGCAAGGCCAAGTCTTGCTTTTATCAAAAGTACCTCTATAGGGTTACAGTAGGAAGGCGCCACCGACACCCAAAGACCAATTTTTACGCACCCGTTACTTCTATCCAAAGTCAAAGGGACACCGGAATGTAAAAAAAATATCTCTAATCTTGTTCCCAGTGCACGACATTGTGGCCTCATTATACACACTGGCTCCCAAGCTGTTGCTGAGCAAAATAAAGGCAGCTTGCAGGGAAATTTTCTTTTTTTTGGCTTTATAAATGCAATTAATACTGCAGCAGATTCTAGACATGGTACAGATCTGCCACTTTACAGGTAGACCAAGGGGACCCCTAGGCACTATATTGGAAGGAATTTTTAATTTTTATGTTTTCACTTTAAAAATATATAAAATTACTGCTCAATCAAAAACAAAGTTTTTCACAAACTTTTTTTTTATTGATACATGTCCCCGAAGGGCAAGACTCGGATCCCTATAACCATTGTATGCATATAAGCCTTCAAAATGGGCCCTTTTTTGATGTTCTGGTCCCATTGACTTTAATGGGGTTCGTTATTTGGGTCCAAACTTTAGCAGTGTTCGAAAGTTCTGGTGCAAACCTAACAGGGGTCCGTTCGGCCCATCCCTAGTGGCCGCCGGTTAGGGTTGCCACCTTTTTTTCAAGCCAAACCCGAACACTTTAGCAGCGTCATTTTTTGGGGGTAAACACTATAAGATTGTAAAAGACATGGGACACTTTTGGTGGCCTGAAAGAGAGTCGGATATGTGCTGGGGGGCACTTTGGGGTCGGATATGTGCTGGGGGGGCTTTTTGTGAGGGGAGAGGGCTAGTGCAAGGTGGGTAGGAGGGTCAGATATGTGCTGAGGGGCACTTAGGGGGTCGGGTACGTGCTGGGGGGGCGCTTTGTGAGAGAAGAGGGCTAGTGCTAGGGGGGTTGTCAGATTTCAAATCCAACCCACACTTCTAGCATGTCTTCCCCCTGCCAAAGTCCCCCCAGCACATATTCTCCCAACTCCATCTACACAGTAGATGTGTGTGTATACAGAGCAGAGAAGGAGGAGGGAGGAGCTTTGATTCACTGACACTCTGCTATGCTGAACCAGGATGCCGTCGGGGAGGGGGAAGACATCAGATGCCATTCTCAGTGCAGCCCGTGTACATGATTTGTCCGTGTTTTGGGCAGATGAAAACCTGAACACATAATTCAAAAAACGGACTGTCCGGGAGAAAACCGGACAGGTGGCAACCCTAATGCCGGTATGTGCTGTGAAGTAACCAATTTTAATGCACCTCGCACTGTTTTTTTTTAGTTTATTGAAACTTCAATTTCATGCACCTTGAAGCGCAACAATGCACTGCATTGCAACACGTGGCTGTGGGGAAAAGTTACACATGTCCCATTTTTCAGCACACGCCATTGCAAAATGCAAGGCTGCGAAGTGCAGAACAACCCATTTTGGTGTAAACAAATAGGCCCTTAAGCATTCACATGGGCATGCTGATCCATATTCTTATGTGAAGGGCCATCTTCACCCACTTAAGATGCACAGGTAGTCCATGCAGCCCTGTGAAGGCAGCCTCTTCAAATCAGGTAGCTGGCTGCATGGACTTGCAAAGATCTCCATGCCCATCCCAGAATGTACATCCATGCAGGTCAAATGCATGGATCAGAACACCGTTCCCGTGTGAATGAGGCCTTAGGTTACACAGAGAGAGATTTCTTTTACCACTAATTATTGATGAGAGAACTGCCTATCTATAGGTACCCCAATGCTGACAACTATTGACCACATACATTTTTTTATTAACTTAATTCACACAACAACACAAAATGAAACAAAAGATACCGCTCAAATATCACTTTGTGTGATGAACTGGCCCATTCCCCTGCTGCAAGGTGCAGGTTCACAAAGAGAGCACTTCTGCCTTAGTAATGTTATCCCACAATGTGAAGATGCTGTACACTGTAAGTGAATCACATTAACCACTTGCCGACCACCGCATGTACATTTACGTCGGCAGAATGTCACAGCTGGGCAAATGGGCGTACAGGTACATCCCTTTGAATTTGCCCCCACGTTGTCACGTGCGTGCCGCCGGTGGCGCACGTGCTACCCTGCCAGGAGCGCCGTGATTAGGATCACGTGTCCCACAGACTCGATGTAAGCGAGGATACCCGTGATCATCTCACGGAGCTGAAGAACAGGGAGATGCTAATGTAAACAGGCATCTCCCCGTTCTGCTAGTGACACTGTCACTGATCATAGCTCCCTGTGATCGGGAGTTATGATCGGTGATGTGTCACACACAGCCTCTCCCCCTAACAGTTAGAATCCCTCCCTAGGACACACTTAACCCCTTCCTAACCAGCTAGTGGTTAACCCATTCACTGCCAGTGTCATTTTTACAGTAATCAGTGCAATTTCATAGCACTGATCGCTGTAAAAATGACAATGGTCCCAAAAATGTGTCAAAATTGTCCGACGCGTCCGCCATAATGTCGCAGTCGCAATAAAAATCGCAGATCGCCGCCATTACTAGTAAAAAAATATTTAGGAGACGCTATAACTTTTGCGCAAACCAATCAATAAACGCTTATTGTGATTTTTTTTTAACCAAAAATATGTAGAAGAATACGTATCGGCCCAAACTGAGGAAAAATTATTTTTTTAATATATTTTTTGGGGATATTTATTATAGCAAAAGGTAAAAAATAATGCTTTTATTTTTAAATTGCCACCCTAATTTTGTTTATAGCGCAAAAAAATAAAAACCGCAGAGGTGATCAAATGCCACCAAAATAAAGCTCTATTTGTGGGGAAAATAAGGATGTCAATTTTGTTTGGGAGCCACGTTACACGATCGCGCAATTGTCAGTTAAAGTGACGCAGTGCCGAATCGCAAAATGTTCTCTGGTCTTTGTCCAGTCAAATGGTCCGGGGCTTAAGTGGTTAATAAGAAATCCACAAGTTGGCTTTAGCTTAGTTTCACACCTGTAAGACTCATCCCTTTAAGAGAGGGACTAAGCTGTAGGCGGGAAGTTTTCCCCATCTATTGTTTCAGTCAAGTTGGGCATCTCATAACCCCCCTACCGCATCCAAGTTGTTATCCCCAATAAAAACAACAAAAACAAGCCCAGGGTATTGCCTGGCTTTGCAGGAATAGGGGAGCCAGTTACCAGTAGCCCTTGCGGGGGTAATGCTACACTTACTTTTTGGCTTCTGAAATCCAGGGTCATGCACATACCTTTCTGATGACGTTCGATGTTCCATGAGGCCTTGCATTCACTCTGGACTCCAAGCTGTGAGTGCTGCACACTCTTCATTATTTTATCAAACTGAGTTCACTGGAAGTGCATCTCCTAAAATGACATTGCTACTCCCCATTAGGGAACTGCTCAGGGAGGATTGCCACTTTAGGCACTTGTAAGTCTATAAACTGGCAGGATGGCCAGGTAAAAAGAGAATGATGCTACTGTAACAATATTTTTTAAAAAGTTTAGTTTTAATACGTTTTTGTTGTAGATAGGGTATAATAGGGAAAAGCTTCAGACTGCTCCCGGTTTATACATCATCAATCTTTTATTGTAGGTTATGGATTGTTTCCAGTTTAGATGTGACAACATGACCATTGTCAAGTCATTTTACTTTAAGTACCTTTGACAGGTGACAAGTTGACCTTGTAATTCATCTGTAAATTATTATTCTGTTTAAGATCGAGTGAGGTCCAGGCAACATGGCTGTCTGGTAGATATAAAGCACCTTTTAATAAACAGATTTATTTTTTACTTAAAAAGAGATTTTAGTTTATCAAAACTTGCTGACACTAATGCCGTGTACACACGGTTGGAATTTCCGATGGAAACAGTCCGATGGGAGCTTTTCATCGGATTTTCTGACCGTGTGTATGCCCATCTGACTTTTTCTGTCGGAATTTCCAACGGACTTTGGATTGAGAACCTGTTCTTAATTTTTCTGATGGAAAACCTTTCTATCAGATTTTCCGATCGTGTGTATGCAATTCCGACGCGCAAAATTCCAACGCATGCTCGGAAACAATTCGACGCATGCTCAGAAGCATTAAACTTCCCTTTTATAGTGCTGTCGAACGTGTTGTATGCTGCGGTGTTATTGACCGGCGGAATTTGGTGTGACTGTGTGTAGGCAAGACAGTTTGAGCGAAATTCCGTCGGAATTCCGACGGGAAAACCATCAGAGCTTTTTCCGACGAGAATTCTGACCGTGTACGCGGCATTAGTTTTTCAAGCATTGTATGTAGGCTATTTCCTTTGGAGTAAAGATATTTTTGATTGGTGAAAAGGCCAAACAGTCCTGCACAATCCAAGACTGTTTAGAGGTATGCATTTAGCTGATTAACCATCCTCCTTCAATAACAATATATTAAAAGTATAAAAATGTCTTGTTAGATCTATTTCTACACTCAAGAGCTCTTATAAATCTTATAATAATTCTGTAGGCACCCCTCTATTTTCATATTTTCATTTTACTTTGATAATTCTCTCCGAAATATCTTTACTTGTTATTGTGACATAATGTAAAAGTTGATATTAACAAGCAAACTTACAGGCATCTCTGAAACTGGACTTGTAAAGTTATGCACTGTGATGCCCATGTGTTGTGAACAATGCCTGAAGAAGGTGTTAAATTCTGCAAAAAAAAACAAGACAAACTTCAAGGGTTGATTTCAGATTTCCTGTGACTCATAATTATAAAATGAGCATTAAGCCCAAACTTCAACAAAAACTAAGCATATCTGCAATTAAAGTACTGAAATGGATAAATGGTAGTGGCTGTCTTAATTTATGACAAATGCACAGCCATCTGTAGAGAGACTAGTTAGAGTATATCGTACCTTTATAACATGAAAATTGTTCAGCACTTCCTTATATCATAAATACAATAAAGATTACATATGGAAAATACAGTATTTATTAGCGTATAACATGCACTTTTTTCCCCTGAAAATAGGGGGAAAATTGCGGTTGCATGTTATATGCCAACAGCGTACCTCGGAGGGGAAGGAGGGGGACAAGTGCTGCCGGAAATCACTGAGCCGTCATCTCCTCTCGGCTCTCACTCGGCTCGCACGTCACACACACAGTCCCGCCTCCACCACCGGCATTGGACCAGTGTTCTGTCTATCAAAAAACATTTAGAATTCTCCTTCCACTTCACAATTATGTGCCACTTTGTGTTGGTCTATCACATCAAATCCCAATAAAATTAATTTACGTTTTTGGTTGTAAATTATTAATATTATTTTACAGATTATTTATATTGCCAACAGTTTACACAGAACTTTACAATATAAAAGGGAGACAGTACAGTTACAATGCAATTAAAATACAAGAGGTTTAAAAGGAACTAATAGGGTGGGGCAGGTGGTACAAAAGGTTGTAAATGTGGGGAATGAGCTGATGGAAGTGTGGAGGTGTGATAGGCTTCCTGAAGGCAGTTAGAGTATGAGATAGCCGGACAGGTTGAGGTAGAGCATTCCAGAAGATGGGAGGAGGAGACAAGGGAGCTTGAGAGTATCAGGTCTTGAGAGGAGTGTAGTGGACAGTTTGGGTGATATTTGGAGACAAGATTGGTGATATAGCTTGGGGCAGAATTGTAAATGGCTTTGTATGTTGTGGTTAGTATTTTGAATTTAATTCTCTGGCCGATCGAGAGCCAGTGTAGGGATTGGCGGAGAGGGGTGGCAGACACTGAGTCGTTGGTAAGGTGGATAAGTCTGGCAGCAGAATTCATGATAGACTGAAGAGGGGATAGCCTATGGAGAGGTAGGCCAATGAGAAGTGAGTTGAAATAGTCAAGGCGGGAGATAACGAGGGAGTGAATGAGTAGCTTGGTGGTCTCATTTGTTAAAAAGGGGCATATTTTAGACATGTTACGGAGGTGAAGTCTACAAACTTCTGACAGCGTTTGGATTTTGGGGTGAAAGGACAGGTCAGAGTCTAGGATTACACCTAGTACCCTGGCATGAGGGGAGGGATTGATGGCTGCATTATTGATTTTGATGGAAAAGTCATGGAGGGGGGCACGGGCATTGGTGAATATTACCAACTCGGTTTTAGAGATAATACTTTAAGGAAGTGGTACGGCATCAAAGAATAAAAAGAAGGAAAAAGCAGCGCCCAGGCGTGTGAACAAGAAGCTGCTGACACTACAATATGACAAAATTGTGAAGGATATAGATGTGTGACAGTGTAGCGCTAAAAATGTCTCTGTACAACAATGGTTGTAGACTAAAAAGAACGACAACCACCAAATTGCTGTTCAGAGTGTTAGTGTTAAAGTAACAGATTGAGGGTCAAAGTAGCTGGTGACCACCAGGTCCTCAAATTAAATGAGAACTTGATGTCTCAACAAGCTAGATGGACCCCAAATGTGGATACACTACCAAGTGGTCCACACTCACCTGAAGTGAATGAAAAGTGAAAAGTTGTTTGCAAAAACTGATGTATGGACAGTCTGATGTGAACTATCCGTCCAAACAAACATACATCCAAACAAGAATGTTATGTGAACAGTGCAACTCAATGTTTAAAAATTCATCAAAAGAAAACACATATATAAGAGGGTCAGTCAGACTATGTCTCTGATAATAAAACCCTAGACTAACATGAGTAGTATACTTATGTGCCTAAAAACACGCGGATATTAAGTACAGATGTATTGAAATGTCAATGTCATCATTGCCAGAAAAACATAATGTATGTAGGATGCTGTAATTACAGAAGGGTTGTGACAAACGGGTGTGTCAGGGAAGACTGTATGTTTCTCAGAAACCTGAAATGGCCTCGCCTCCTGACTAGCAAACCCAAACAGACAATGATGGTATATCACAATGTGAATGGATAATACATAATAAGGGTGGTTAATTCTCAAGACCCCTCCAGTAAACAGTCCTGTTGTTGAAAATAGATGGGCGGACTAAACGTATCAAACTGTATTTCAAGTAGAAAAACTGTTCCATAGACTCCGGAAAGGTATAACTGGGAGTGATGATGGTATAGCTGTTCAAGGTGCAACATAAACAGTAATGATGATATGGTACAAATGCTGGATCCTCTCAAACAAGGGCAACAATGCAGCCAGAAGGATGAATTCAAAAGCGCTTACCATGTGCAGTGGACCAACTCACCAATAGTGAAAGGTCAGAATCAGCTTGTGAGGCTACCTCCAGGTGCCAAAAAAAGGTTAGATGGAAGCTTGGGGGCGTTGGTTGGAGCTTCTCAGGGTCCTTAGCAAATACTCACCGACCGAATAGATGGCTGTTGAATCACTGTGATTAGATCAGTGCTCATCGGTCAGAAGTTTGCCATGGATGGAGAGAAAAGGAACAAAAGAGGGACTCCTCCTCGTGTAAAACCCACAAGACAAGGGTTCACTTTATTTTAAAAAAGGACATGCATCCAAAATGAAAACAAACAAATGGAGCTGTTCTATTAAAAACATGTACGGCATCCATGATGATATATCAGTTAGTAAGTTAGTAATGCGAGAGGAGACTGAAGAGGGGTGAGGAGTAGACAGATAGATTTGGGTATAATCAGTGAATATATGGTATTGGAAGCTGTGGGCGGTTATCAAGTGACCAAAGGAGAAGGTGTAGATAGAGAAAAGAAGAGCCCCACAGAAAGGGGCAATGGAGAAGAAGATACAGAGTTGTAGGTAAGACTGAAGGAATGCTGTGATAGGTAGGAGGAGAACTAGGATAAAGCAGAATCTTGAAGGCCAAGGGTACGGATTTTATTGAGAAGGAGCAGGTGGTCAACCGTATCAAAGGCCACAGAGAGGTCAAGCAGTAGGAGTATGGAGTAGTGGCCATTGGTTTTAGCGGGTTATTAAATCGCTAATGAGTTTTAGTAAGGCAGTTTCTGTGGAGTGCTGCAAGCGAAAGCCAGACTGTAAGGGTTCAAGAGTTTATTTTCACTGAGGTAGGAGCTAAGATGGTTGTAGATTAAGCATTCTAGAAGTTGAGGTGAATGGAAGCAATGAGATGGGTCTTACATTGTTCGGGTTGGTGGGGTCCAGTGAGGGCGTTTTAAGTATGGGAGTCATCTGCGCATGTTTTAAAGGGGAAGGGTAGGTGCCACTAGAGAGGGAGAGATTGAAGATGTGAGTGAGGGAGCATAGGATAGAATTAGAGGGTGACCGTAGAAGTTGTGAGGGAACAGGATCCAGGGGACAATTGGTTAGGTGGGCATCTGAGAAAAGTTTTGTAACCTCTTCAGTAGTAGCCAGTTCAAAAGAGGAGAGTGTTGACTGTGCTGTTAGGCAAGGTATGTTGAGTGGGGAAGATGTACACACAGTGGAGGTGTCTTCACGTATTGCATCAATCTTGTCTTCAAAGTGATTGGCAATCTCTTGGGCAGTGAGTGAGTTAGTGGGTAGAGGGGGTGGGAAACAAAGCAGAGCATTAAAGGTTGAGAAGAGCTGATGGGGACTGGATGACAAGGTATTAATGAGAGAGACAAATTAGGCTTCTTTGGCAGCATGGAGGCAGGAATTGTAGCATAGGAGGGCAGATTTATATAGGGTGAAGTCCTGCAGGCATTTAGTTTTATGCCACAGTCGTTCAAGAGCACGGCAATGTCTCTTGAGATTTTTAGTGTTTCAGTTTGCCAGGGTTGTAATTGTCAGGGCCTGATTCTGCGTGTAGTTAGAGGAGCAAGTGTGTCCAGTGATAATAGTGAGCTGTTGTAGACAGAGGTGGCTAGGTCAGGACACAGCAGGGGAGAGATTATGTCAATCAAAATAGAAAAGAGAAGGTGGCTAAGGTGGCGAAGGTTCCTACAAGTAATTGTTTGCTGCTTGGAGGGATGGGTGGTTGGAGGCAAGGATACAGTGAAACTGATGAGGTTGTGATTAGAGAGAGGAAAGGGAGTATTGGTGAGGTTGCCAGGAATGCAGACACGGGAGAATACAAGGTTGAGGGTATTACCATTGGAGTGAGTGGACGTGTGTGTCCATTGGGTTAGGTCAAAAGATGACAAAAAGTGGTATGGATACTTTTTCAAGGCACTGTATATGCAAGTAAATGGGGTATTGGGGTCTGGGTACTGTCATGGGGGACATGTATCATTACTTTTTTTTTTTTTTTAATGATCGTTTTTGCAGGAGCAGTGATTTTAATTATGCTTAAAGTGCAGCAATAAAAATTAAAAATTTCTTTAAAGCGTAACTCCACTTTTGTCAAGAAACAAACATTCCCCTCTGGGTGATCTATGTACATTGCAAGGATTATAGCAAACTTTGTTGCAGATCCCTACCTTTTGTTGTTCTGAAGAAATCCCTCTGTGTTTGTATGTGCCTCTGTTCTGAGTGGGAGTGGTTTCGTAATTAACTGCCAGGTGTGCAGATGCAGAGCACTAATGAGGAAATCTGCTGGGCCCGCATCCCTTTAGATGTGTTCCTATTGAAAGTATCTCTCCAAAAATGGGAACATTTCTGGGGAAATTGGTAAGCCAATCACACAAGCAGGAAATTATATTTCTGGGGAGGGGTCATTACACACTCTGTGTACAGAACAACTCCAGGTAGCCATATTGCAATGCATTCTCAGAAAATTACAGAGGTTGCAGATTGAAAAGGAAAGTACATTTTTAATAACATTTTATTACAA
The DNA here is from genome assembly GCA_028564925.1 of Lithobates sylvaticus. Classification (NCBI taxonomy): domain Eukaryota; kingdom Metazoa; phylum Chordata; class Amphibia; order Anura; family Ranidae; genus Lithobates; species Lithobates sylvaticus. The sequence goes on along the minus strand of CM053026.1, from coordinate 356,897,681 downwards.
TATGATTAGTGTCGCAATTACAGTGGTGTGAAAAAGTGTTTGACCCCTTCCTCATTTCCTGTTCCTTTGCATGTTTGTCACACTTAAGTGTTTCAGAACATCAAACCAATTTAAACAATAGTCAAGGACAACACAAGTAAACACAAAATGCAATTTGTAAATGAAGGTGTTTATTATTAAAGGTGAAAAAAAATCCAAACCATCATGGCCCTGTGTGCAAAAGTGATTGCCCCCCTTGTTAAAACATACTATAACTGTGGTTGTCCACACCTGAGTTCAATTTCTCTAGCCACACCCAGGCCTGATTATTGCCACACCTGTTCACAATCAAGGCATCACTTAAATAGGAGCTGCTTGACACAGTAAGGTCCACCAGAAGATCCTTAAAAGCTACACATCATGCTGAGACCCAAAGAAATTCAGGAACAATTGAGAAAGAAAGTAATTGAGATCTATCAGTCTGGAAAGGGTTATAAAGCCATTTCCAAAGCTTTGGGAATCCAGCGAACCACAGTGAGATCCATTATCCACAAATGGCGAAGACATGGAACAGTGGTGAACCTTCCCAGGAGTGGCCGGCCGCCCAAAATTACCCCAAGAGCGCAGCGACGACTCATCCAAGAGGTCACAAAAGACCCCACAACAACGTCCAAGGAACTGCAGGCCTCACTTGCCTCAGTTAAGGTCAGCGTTCATGCCTCCACCATCAGGAAAAGACTGGGCAAAAATGGCCTGCATGGCAGAGTTCCAAGGAGAAAACCACTGCTGAGCAAAAAGAACATCAAAGCTCGTCTCAATTTCTCCACAACACATCTCGATGATCCCCAAGACTTTTGGGACAACATTCTGTGGACCGATGAGACGAAAGTGGAACTCTTTGGAAGGTGTGTGTCCAAGTATATCTGGCGTAGAAGGAACACTGCATTTCAGAAAAAGAACATTATACCAACAGTAAAATATGGTGGTGGTAGTGTGATGGTCTGGGGCTGTTTTGCTGCTTCAGGACCTGGAAGACTTGCCGTGATAAAAGGAACTATGAATTCTGCTGTCTACCAAGAGATCCTGAAGGAGAATGTTCGACCATCTGTTCGTGTACTCAAGCTGAAACGAACTTGGGTTCTGCAGCAGGACAATGATCCTAAACACACCAGCAAGTCCACCACCGAATGGCTGAAGAAAAACAAAATGAAGACTTTGGAGTGGCCTAGCCAAAGTCCTGACCTGAATCCTATGGAGATGTTGTGGTATGACCTTAAAAAGGCCGTTCATGCTCGAAAAACCCTCTAATGTAACTGAATTAGGACAATTCTGCAAAGATGAGTGGGCCAAAATTCCTCCAGGACGCTGTAAAAGCCTCATTGCACGTTATCGCAAACGCTTGGTTGCAGTTGTTGCTGCTAAGGGTTGCCCAACCAGTTATTAGGTTTAGGGGGCAATCACTTTTTCACAC